>CAJQUW010011384.1:0-422937 GCA_907163375.1 Prostheceraeus crozeri | reverse complement strand
GACGCTGTGCGCAGTTGGGAGGATTCTTTGCTACTGTTCTGTTGTATGGCAATAAGAGCTTTTCATCAAATGAAGTAAGCTCACCATGAATTCTTGGCTGTGAGAGATGATTTCGCATCGTCTTCACTATAGTTTTACACAATACTTAAATTGGGGTTGATCTGATCATTTTATTTCTTTGATATTGAGAGCGTGTCGGCCTAATACAAGGCTATCGTACTTAATTGCGCCCACGGGACTCTTCGAAGGCGTCAGCAGAGTAACATGGTCTGTCATCATTCATTGCAAACTCAGAATAGTGTACATCAGCTATCGTGCATTGTTCCTATTCCCAGTTGTCAACTTGGGTCATGAGCTCATCACGATCAGATAAGTCACTGTCTATCATGATCGGTGTCCTCCAGTTCTCAGAGTAACTAAACCATGGGATTCTAAGGATCAATTCCCCTTACCATTGAAACACGTGCGTTGATTGGAAGTCCGTCTGTATAATATCTGCCAATAAGGCTAATGGTTTTACGGAAGCATGAATGCGCAATTCACCTCCTACTAGATGTATACTATCATCCAAGATGACTGGACATCTGAATGTAAGGAAACTATACTCCTGAATAGCTTGTTGTGTCATATAAACCCAAGTTGAGCGAGTCTGAGTAAATGTAAAAAGCGCCCTTTTTATTTATTTATTTAAAAGAGAAGGTGTAGCCTACCAAAAGACCTTATTAAAATTTCGATAATCCAGTTTTTTGTGCTCCTCCCGTTCTCAGAAAAAGAGAATAGTCGAAGTGTTCCATGTTTCCTGATGCATTACCACTCCCTTTACATGTTCACTGAACCATGCATTTGAGGATGTCATAGATATTAAATGAAAGTCTAAAAGTCCATTCATACCGGCGCGTCCAACAAAAATGCTTGTTCCACCGAGCCGCGTGGCGAGGGGCGGGAGAGGGGAATGGAGAGGGGGCAGGCTTGCCGTTGGGATTGTGATCCTTATTGGGATCCCAATAGCTACTGGGACTGGGTTGGGATTGGGCTAACAAATATCCACCCAAATCCAAATAAATCCCAATATAAGCCCTCTCCCAACAAAATATACATGTAATCGCTGACATTAATCAGTACGTTACAAATGTTTTCGGGTTGTACTGAGCAGTTCATCTTGCTGTGTCTTCAGTCTGACCTTCCCTCTCTCGAATTCGAGCATTGAGAGCTCTTAGTGTGATTCACACAAATTGACACAGTCGACTTTAACCCTACTCCATGGCTTTAACTTCCATAGTTCCTAGAAATAGTGGCTTAATTCGGAGGCTTTCTTGTGCCTCGACTCGCGCTTTGCGCGTGTGCATGAGGCATTGATTGGAACGGGCAATAGTATGACGCTGTAACAGCGTCGTGCGCAGGAGCAATGGCTTCAAAAAGAGCCCGTGTGACGACCTGTTTATGAACACCGCATTATCCGATATAGGCTGGGATCCCAATGGAAATTCTCATTGCGATTGGGTTGGGATTGGGCAGGAAATTCATCCCAACGGCAAGCCTGAGAGAGGGGCAACTACAAATACCATATCATTATGGACACTTCTTATTGCTAAATAAGTAACATATTCATATTCCTTGTGTTACATGCATTCGAACGAGTCCAAACAATTAAGACACCATAATATGACATTTCCCGAGATAGTCAAATGGCCTACTCAGTTTTCAGAATTTACATGAAATCAGATGCAACATTTCAAGCATAATGGCCGGTACTATAGAAATGCTAAATGCTTCCTTGGAGGGCGCTTGGTACACTTTCCTCCTATTTCGCTAATAACCAACCGCCCATTATCACTATTATTACTATTATTGGACAAGCCCATGATAAAAGATAAGTATTTGACTAGCTTTTGCCTAGTACCTATCAAATCAATCATGGCGCTTTTCATTTCTATCAAAATTAATGCCATTGCTGCGTATCTATATAATTTCTGTTTTCATCTACATGCAGTCTTAAAAAATTCCAGAGCTTTCAAATTCTTCATCAATTATAGAATTTTCCTTGTACTCGAAAAAATCTGCATTGAATTCCAGAAGATATAAACATCTATTTTGAAAGATAGAGACCATGCCTTCAAGATTATGAAGCTTTAAGTGACTTTCGCACGACAATCTAGAGCGCGAAACAAATGATATTTTGCCTATATTTTAATAAGTGCTTCTGTACAACCTTTCAAAATTGCCCTTTTATCAAGCCCGGTGTACCGGTGCGACAGTCTTATCAACAAAAAAATGAGATGATAGGGCAGAATCGGGTCTCATGACCCCTTGAATTTCTCCAGACCCTATGCATTAGCTACACTAATTTGGCATACGAAAATGTGCCCCTAAGTAAGCAAATGCTCGTCCATAAATATGTGTCCAACTAATTTCTGTGTGTGCAGCAGCAAATCGTAGACTCAAACTTAAATGATTTTAATCTTGGGTAAATCCATTTTATATCACAACACTTGTCAAAAATCTTGTCCTTCGTCTGTAAAATCCTTCGTTCTGAACCGATTTTCATAATTATTTTCATCTTATCCTTGGGATCTCCTCTTTTCGATCATCATAAATTCAGATCAATCTGACACAGTTTTCGTCATGAAAGTTTTAGCTCAAGGCAGAAAATGTACCGAAAACATCGTGTCACAAGCACCGTACTCAATCTTTGGGAAGAAATTTCGTTGTGATCTACAAAAATTATGCATATGAAGTGATGCATGATGGGTATAGGCGCATGAACCGTGCTTTCAAACAGACTGTAATTCAAGATTCCATTGACATTGGTTTGGGATATTTTTTCAATCAGCCTTTGTCCCCCAAAATTGTCGTCTGACCGATGAACATTTCTCAACTTTGAAATGATCTTTTATTTTCTTTATACAGCGAAATACATCATTTGTGTGTATAGTTGTTGCACCAAAAAGTAAAAATCAGCTATTGATCATCACAAATGATCAATTGTGAATTTTTAAAAATGTTTTGTAGCATATTCCTTCTACCAGACTTTGCTGATTTTTCTGAAAATTTCAATTTATTGCTGAAACCACATTTTTTGTACAAATTTCATGAACATTCACGGAATTATCAGGAAACAATATTTTGTTATTCATGCGAAATTTCATTTGACAAGACAATAATTATCATTTTCAAAATGTCGTAAAACGGCCAAAATGTCGATCTGACCGAGACCACAAAATTATCGGTCAGATTAAGACACCAGACAATATATAATACGAATACAACACTGGTACAAGTACGCATTTGGTGTGATCGCCACTATGATTTTCGAGTTCAATATGAAAAACTGACTATGTGCGCAAATTTTCAAAGAAACGAAGTTGCAAAGTTGAGACGACAAAAATTGCCCAAAATCTTGTTTTTTAAAATAGATTTCACTTTCACAGAATGATGTGCACCCCATAGAGTAAGTACCCTGTGGGAACGAATCTTGCGAAAAACTGGCGAATGTCAGATGCAGAATATCATGCTACAGTTCAGTCATATTTGCGGGATATTCGCTGGCGAAGTTCGCCGGCGACAATTCGTGCTCTATATGTCACCTTTTACTTTTGACTTTCTCTCTTATTTTCTTTAGTGATCCGCCTCTACAGCCGAGGCTCTCTCCCTCACCTCCTCACTATCCCCCACATACGGCTAATCTATCTAAGAAATAGGCGCAGACTATCATTTTTTGATAATGATAAGAATATAGAGAATCCACATATATCAATTTTCATAACATCTCTTGACATTCAATAATTTACAACAATGACAATTATTTGAATAATATCATAGTATTTACTGCGACATTTATAGAAGATAAATACTTTTTTTAGTTTAAGCCTTCGTGAATTAAAAAAAGATCCCTTTTTATCAGATCAGACCGAGTATACAATATATTTTCATGTGAAGGTAATATACGAACATTACTACTTACCACTAATTAGTTGCTACAATATCCACGATTTCGCCGGTTGGCGAAAACTCAGCTCGCATTAGTAAACAAATACCTACCAACTAATTATAGCAACTTTTTCGCCACCTGTCGTTTTTTAATTTTACACATGTTTTTGGATAAATGATGACCATTTTCACATGCGGAGATAGTTTTTACACGAAAATGAACCTTTAAAAAAATTATCCACAAAATTGCTACCTAGCCAGATAATCTGTTGATATTAGCAAGATGCGTTCCCACAGGGTATATATACGTGTAGGTAGAGTGTCGACTCAAAAAAGTATCTGTATACAGTCAAAATTTTTATAAGAAAAGAGTCAGTTTTTTGCGGAGATTACGTTCAGCATGAAAGCAATAGCAGGTCATTGAGTTGCTAATTTACCAAACATTACCTCTCCAAGGCTGTCATGACACGGACGATCTGTAAAATAATGTCACTTCCTTCTGCATTATGCTATCATGATCAGTCAATTCCGCTGTAATTTCTTCAAAACTGCATAGATGTCTCACATTTGGAAGCAATTCCGACTGCATCCCTCTTGAGTTCATTTAATAAAACGAAAGTGTATACACCATTATTATTAATAAATGCGGAGTTGCCACTCTACCTAATATACTTACTCTATGGTGCACCCGATGCCTACTGCGAAACTGCACATCTGTCGAGGTCTAACTATGGCTGTCAGACAAGATCGCAGAAAGTTGATAAGCTTATAATGGGAAGCAGGCTGAGGTTTTCGGCAAAATGATATTTGTCTGTGTTTTCAGTGAATGAGAAAAAAATTTAGATGAGAAATACTACGGCGAGTGTAGAGTTTTATGTTTACCATTATTTAAGAAACTATGCACCAGCGGCGATTATTGTCTCTCATTCCCAGGTATACACCTAAACCTGTTCAACTTAGAATCAATAGGTAAACGGCAGGTCCAACTATTATGCAATTGCTCGCATTTTATCATATCGTTTTAAAATGCATACGAGTATACACACTTGTACCTTCTAAATGAAGTAAAAACAAACATTCCACTTCAGCACAGCATTCATTTTTCAGGGCCACTTTTTATCATCCGGGCTATGAGTTCATTTCAATCGAAAGAAAAGACAAGCTAGACAATCTGTCATCCGACATACTCGTCCTAGAAAATCTTTTAATTCTTTTGAGAGTAGAGAAGGATCTTTCACAACCACAACTAGACACGCTAAGCGTGGTGAGTGTTTTGAGTAGCTTTTCAGTCGTGGGAAAAACATCAGAAAAATCACGTACCAACAGGATCAAAAACCCTGCTGCACTTTCTGTCTGAACAACAAACTCATCGGTTTTGTTCATATCGTGCAATATAGTGTGCTATTGGTTTGGCAAAACATGCATCTTGTCTTTATCGATAGAGCAAAGCAAATTATTAAGAGATAAGACAGATATTGTATTCCCGTAACACTGGGTAATGTTTGATAGGAGTTTTTAACCTGATGTCTGCCAACTCGAGATATTACTGCATGACGTTTGTCAACATACGATGTTTCCATGCCAATACATAATGAATCACATCAGATGTCTGATTATCTTCTTAATGTTAAATCTTCTTTCACCATGTAGATTTCACCATTATATGACGTGTTACTAATAAGCTTCAAATATAGTAGTACAAACCCTATATATGAAATTGAAAGCAAGTAGTTTAATTCTCCGAACGTTTTCGGCCATTCTTTTCAGGGAGTTACATGGCAATGACAAGTCACGAAGTGCGAGCGCATGATAAAACAGTGTTCAACACATCAATCAATACTACCTCTACGCTACCAAATATTTTACAAGTTACTACTACTGTTAAATTAATAAGTAATGTCAAATAAGAAGTCAAATAATCGAATAATCACTGTTTTATCATGCGCTCGCACTTCGTGACTTGTCATTGCCATGTAACTCCCTGAAAAGAATAGCCGAAACGTTCGGAGAATTAACCTACTTGCTTTCAATTTCATACATAGAATTGTACCGGGAACAGAGTGCTTCAAATTAAAGTAGTACAAATATAAAAATTACCTATAATAAGAATTCAATTTCTAAAATTCACTTTGGAACGAATTGCTCCAGCATTGAGAATGAAACTGTAAAGGTTGGTTGAACATGATTATTTGGCAGGAACCTCAATTACCCTAAGAAATTGCCACTGCTGAACACATTTAGATTTATCAAATCGTGAATCAATATATCTTAGGTACGGATGCGGAGTCTCATCATTTTGATATGACTCCGATTCCGGGGGTTGATATAACTACGGGTGGCAAGTTTATAGACATAGTTTTTTAAAAAAAAAACTGACAACCTTCATCATAGATCATATTATAGGCCTATTTTATCAGCTGTTTACCTGAACCCACTTTAATGATCACTGCTGCATCAATATCATTTTCAATTCAAGTTCATCAACTATACGCAATTTTGAATTAATGTTTGGCATTAGACTAAATTTGAAAACACCCCTTTCCTTCTCCAAAAAACACCTTCGATTGTAATATGCGCTTTGGAGGAGTCATCACATACGATTCTACGGGGTAAGAGTTCTCAAACAAGTTAGTATTTTACTTTTGTCTCTGATGTGACCAGAGACGCTGGCAAGGGTGTTGCAATTGTTGCCGATATGCCTTCTTCATGAAATTCCGAAATATTATTTAATAAACCTGCAGTGTTGTGGTCTCATGGCTGTCTGCAGCTATAGTAATCATGGTGTACATAAATTTGTTTTTACGTGCATTAGGAAATTACAGAGATAGCTACGATGCTTTGTGAATCGATAACAAAATCATTGACAAACAAATCGTAAAATTGTGATGTAGCGAGCAAATTTCCTCGTCCTTTTCATAACCTGTTGTTTGCAGTCGCTACAAGTGAAACGTTGATGTGATGTTGCAAATTAGCATTTGCGGATGTTTTTCGGCATGTGTTTGACAAGAAAATTACACGTTTTTGTTATTTCTTGACTAAATTGCGTATATATTACGAAATCGACGTGATTTTTTATATCCTTGTGCGCAAATTTCTGAAAACTAATTTGCATTTTTTCAAATATTTCATTTTTGTTTACCATAACCCAAGGTCCAAAGTGTGATGACAGTGCTGAGTTCTGTAGCATGTCTATACACTGAACATATTTTATACGTTTCCTGACCATTTTATAGCATCTCAGGCAGCGTCTACGAAAATCGACGGGGGAGGAATGTGTCCCATCACCATCAAAAAATCACCACGGTAATTCAAGTGGGAAATGCGAATTGCATTATAGACTGTACAGTCAGCGACCTCACCTTGTTACATATTTTCCATATCGTTTAAAATTGATGTCTGTCTCAATTTTATAGTTAACAAAAGCATAATTATATTGACACGGCTCCCTTAAAACAACAACTTCAGAATTTTCTCTTATTCTGAGCAAAAGCGATTTTAAGTGAAAATTGTCAATTTTTTCGATTTTTTATCGTAGAAATGAAATCTACTATATTATTGAATTTCTTCTAGCCAAATAGCATACTCCTATCCTAATGATTAGAAATGCCTGCATGAGTTCTATGGGAGCCGTCTCATATCATGATGTTCTGAGATTCTTCTTTAAGATGAGGATTTGAGTTGCACTGTAAATTTTTCTTATTTCTATGCATGCACATAGGCAATATCTGAGAGTTGCAAATTTTTAAATTCATGCTATTTTCCCTGATCCACTACAATTCATTCAATGCTCGCTATTGTTCAGGAGTTGCAATAGCTGTAAAACAAGTTTTACAGTTGAAATTGTAAAGACTCGTGGTAGCCTAGGCTTATATCAGTATTCATTTCATACTGGAAAAGTAATGCAATAGAAGCTCTCTTCCACTGGATAATTGCAAATAATTTCCAAGCAGAAGGACAAAGTTTTGCCCAACATTTGAATAGAATTTGACTTTTTATTTGTATTGCAATAAAAGGGTATCACGTGCATATATATATAGTGAATTAAATCAACAGAATTTAATTTGTTATTAATATGCGAGACCTTGGCTAAAATTGGCAAAAAATGATTTTTACTCATTTGATTAACGTGCTCATGTACTCATATATACCGGTAGAGGTAGGCCTACTATTAGAATGTGGAAGGAATAGCTATCAATCTAAAGTTAGCAGGTCTTTGGATGGGCTTATACAAAACCTAATAGGCTTGAAACATGAAATTTGAGTATGGGGTGTAATGATGAGATAGAATGCTCCAAAGTGCCATCCTCTAGATCTTTGCAACACCTGCCCTAAATTTGTGCCGACGTCCCTAAATGTGACCTTTAGTGAGCACGTGTGATTGAGGAGGACGGCTTGTCTTCTCTACTAAATCACCGATTGAAAAGACAATCTTTTTTTCACTATCACGGTTCATTCCCTCAACTATTACAAGCTTCACATACACTGCTGTCTCTGTACTATTGTTTGCTGGAGAAAGTTGACATCAAGGCAGGGACAGCTATGCACGACAATAGATAATTTGTTTGTACTATATTTCGGGTCTATTTATAGGCCGGAGTCCTAACATTTGATAGGACTCCGACTCAAACTCCGGCAAAAATGATAGGACTCCGGGACTCTGACTCCGACTCCGCATCCCTGGTTTTAGCTGAAACCAGGGGTACGCTCGGGGGGGGGTGCCCGGGGAGGCCGAGCCTACCCACTTTCTTCATGGCCCAGTTCCGGGGGGGCTCGGGTAGGCTCTCCAATTTTGAATGATTTATTGATAAAGATGGTGAAATCTGTAGTGAATATTTCACTAAAATATGAAGGTGCTATACGCTTGTCATCCGTATTTCTTCGCTCTTCAAATTTTGGATATCCAACAGAAAATTGGTGAGTACCTTTACATATTACTTACAAAAGTAAAAGGTAATGACGACATGACCCTGAACATATTAATTTGCTGAATCTCAGCAGCGAATAGCGTGTCGATGCTTGTGTCATCTTGTGCTAAAATATTTGTGGTCGATAAACATTCGCACCAATCATAATAATTAAACAATTATTTCATCAATGTATTATAATTTTTTTTTGATAGTTAACAACCACCTCAAAAGAAAAATGATCGGATTTTTTGTGCTTGGATCTATATTAATCAATTCAAAAAAGTTTCTGTTCAATCATATGATATTTCACGTGGTTTTTGTTGTTAATGTTGAGTTTTTAACGTTATTGATGTATTGATTGTCCGTGTCGGTGTTGATAATTAGTTTCTTATACATCTTCGTCATTGCTGGGCCTTTGTCATGTCAATGCAAGTAGTTAATAAAAGACGAAGTCCATTATTAAAGATTATTAGATGATGTTCCCTCGTAAATAATAATAATAAAAGAGCTCTATTTCGAAATGACATGCGCATAACGATTAACAGTAAGGAACAGTGAAGTTACAAGTCACAATAGGAAGGAAGGAGGTAGATCACGAGCGGGAGAAGAAGAAAAACGATATGGTGTCAATGTCACGGGAGGAAGTCAACGTGCAGCATTCGAGTTATGAAATTCCGGCCGGTATTGGTGTTGAATGCACTGCGTTGGAAGCTATGACACTTTTGTCTAAGGTTTCGGTTATGGATGGTGGTCGAAGGCAAAAACTTGTGTAGGACGTGGAATCTATTGGTCCTGGTTTTCTTAAACAGCCGTTTGTCTGATATTTCGACTGAACCTCGCACATCAATTTGCTGGCAGCCTGGCAGTATTTGAAGCGAGCTTCCCACATAATTGGCAATTCTTTTCCTTTCTGTTGTACTCACGAACCCCCACCAGCTGTGTGCCGCATACAGAAGGCGATTCAATATGAGAGCAGTGTAGACTTAATGTAGAGTTTCGGGGCTTGCTCCTCGGCTTTTAATAATTTTGATAACGCATAGACTGCCATTCGATTTCTTAAGCTGATTTCGTATATGTTGGTCCATTTTCAGCCGATCAGTGAAGGTGACCCCGAGCACTTCAAGGTAGTGGCATCGTTGTGATACTTGGAATTTCTTCTGATAAATGCAATTTTTGCTTTATTTGACACATCAATCACGATTTTGAAATGCTTAATGACCGGTAAAAGTCACAACAGCTTGCGGCAATTAAGCTCTCCTCCGTCAAATTTGTTTTAATGTGCGATAACTGCAATAGGCCTATTCCTCCATTCCATACGCCGAGGCCTATAAAAATAAAAGTGCTTTAGTGAAGTTGAAAAGGCATAGCTTTAATGATCAACCTGATAAGATTTGCTTTGAGGCATGAATCTTGGAATAATAAGGCCATTCCTTCATGGCTTCATTCTGTATAAAATGTGAAAGCCTAGCCCGGCCCTTGCCCTCCTCTGGTCTTTTTTTTGTGAGATAGGCGTGTATGAAAACCTTCTTCGTTTACTTCAAGTAAAACCACTTTTGTAAGTTAGGAACGCCTAAAACTAGAGGCTTCCTTTTCAATTGTTTGGGTGCATTATAACACGGGATAGGCCTACTTCCTTCACTCCATTTAAACATTTTTGCAGTGGTAGGGTCTGATACCGGTATAGTATTTATAAAATGGGAAGGCTTTAGCCACAATGCTTCTAAAAATATAAAAGTGTTGTTGCGTACTTCTTGAAAAGTGGGAAAGCCTTAGCCCTCCCTATGGCGCACCTGGTCAGTTGGGGTGAATTGGGTCACTTAACCTGGAATAAGCACCAGGGACTGCAATCTGAGGAATTATCACTATTTGAAGAACTTATTTGTTTCAGTTGAATTAAAAAACGATGCGTCCGTATCATCTTAGAAGTAAAAAAATCTGACATTTTCATTTTGCAAGAAACAATGCTTTTTAGACCCCCTTGAAACCATTGTTGTTGCAAAATGTGCAACGCATCTTTTTCATTTGATAAGATTGTGTTGAGATCAAGAGAAGATCAGAGAAGCTATATCTGAGTTAACAAGATGATAGTATTCATAATTGATTATTGATTCGTTTAATGGTTTCATTTTACTTTTTTTCATCCGGTGGGATGAATATGGTCAGTCATTTTCCCAATCGCATTCTGTTAATAAGCTTTTATACGATATTCCATTTTGATAATTTATTGATGTTGTAAAAGCTGCATGCGTATGTACAAGTAGATCAAATTACTTGTAAGAAACAAATTCTGCAGCACATGCAGCATTTTTCAGATGTTTTGTAGATGGCCGGTACCGGTGGGTAGGTTTGCCAAAGCGCAGATAGGCCTACAAATTTCCCAGATTCCTGATGCATATTGGTGGTCAGATTTCTTCCACCTTTTTACTCTCACACTTGTTAATCAAGGAATGAAGCACACGTCATTAAAGCTCATATGAGTCTGATTTTGATATGGATAGAGGATGATTTTTGAATATTGCAGTTTATAGAATTTATAGCCGGACCGAGTTGAAAGGACACCTATAGGCATTTCATAGTTGGTGCTTTTTGTTTGCATGGGTTGCTGTGATCGCTGCCCACCACTACTATTTTCATTGTAGATTTACTTGATTAAGTCGATCTTTGGCTCTATGAAATACTATACCTATATATACACGTGTATAAAAACTACAGTCTAATGCATTTGTGATAATGGCATATTTTCTTTTTCATTGCAGGCACAATTACATGGGTGGTAAGCCAGCTAAACGTCAAAGAAGTTTGTTGGACTTCTTTGGAAAGCAAGCTGCAGGTGATGATTTATCATCCTCGCCAACGTCGACTCTATCTGCAGATACAGAGCCATCATTGCCATCAATGGCCTCGTCTCAAGAGACTGAAAGAACACAAGAAAATGACAAGAAAGGAGATGTCGATGAAACCTGGTCAGCCAAACAGAAACTCATCTTCATGCAAGTTAACGAATGGCTTATTATCAAGAATGGAAAGCTTGGGTGCAGTTTCTGTAGAGACTTTAAGACAACGAACTTGAGACCACACAGTAAGCAACGTGTCCATGTATCGAGAGAATGGGCAGCATGCGAAATATCTGCTGTCGACAGCACAAATGACAAAGCGGACAAAGCCAGTCGCCAGAAGCATTTAAGAAACAAAGTGTATAGGCACAGTGACTCGAATGCTCACTGCGCTGTGCAAAAAATTATGCAGGAAGGGAAATTGGACCAGATCGGAACTCTGTCGGCACAAATGGAAAATCGAAGCAAAGCGACCACTACAAAATGCCTCAGAACGGCATACTACATTGCCAAAAATAATCGACCCTATACAGACT
Organism: Prostheceraeus crozeri; assembly: GCA_907163375.1. Classification (NCBI taxonomy): domain Eukaryota; kingdom Metazoa; phylum Platyhelminthes; order Polycladida; family Euryleptidae; genus Prostheceraeus; species Prostheceraeus crozeri. The sequence continues at coordinate 410,733 of CAJQUW010011384.1, read as the reverse complement.
ATGAAACATTGATAGATCTTCAAGAGACCAATGGCGTAGATTTGGGTCGAAATTTGCGTAATTCTCATAACACATGTACAAGAATGATTGAAGTGATCTCGAGCACAATGCGTCGCCAACTCTGTGAGAAGATCAGAGGGAGCAAAAATGGAATCTCATTGATCATCGACGAATCAACCTCGCTATCGAAGCGATCATGTCTGATCATTTACATGCGTTCAAAGATAACCCCGGAGGATCCTCCACTGAATGTGTTTCTAGACCTTGTTGAACTTCCTGCCCAGAATGCATCCACTGTGTTGAACTGCTTGATGACATCGCTAAAAGCCAATGGTTTTGATGACGCCTACTTGTCCTCCCATTTGATTTCCTTGTGCACTGATGGAGCCTCCGTGATGCTAGGAAAGCAAAGCGGTGTAGGAGCGCAGCTGAAAAAGCAATTTCCATCTATTGCGTTATGGCACTGCTTGAACCACAGACTGGAGCTCAGTGTCTCTGACTCAATAAAGGCGGTGGACGGCATTTTTCACATTCAATCTATGCTATCGAAGCTTCACAATATCTACTCATATTCCTCGAAGATGCAGCGGCAGTTGAACGATGTAGCAAGGAATCTCCATGTTCATCTGAAGAAGATTGGCAAAGTTTTCGATGTGAGATGGGTTGCCTCATCGTACCGGACCGTCAACGCGATATGGAGTGACTATGCCGCCCTGGTCAAGCATTTCAGTGAATTATCGAGGAATGACATAGTGAAATCGAATGAAAGATACACGTATTCGGGAATAGTTTCCAAACTCACGACCAAAGAGTTCATCCAAGATCTGGCACTTGTCAAAGATTGCTTAGCAGCACTTGCTGAATTGAGCGAAACTCTTCAAAATCGGACCATGACCATCAATATGGCAAACAAGCACATTAAATGGACGATCTCTGCCCTGAAGAGCATGCAATCTGGCGTGGCTAACGGACAATATGCGTTTGACAAAATACAGGAAAATCTCAGTGTTGAGGTCGAAGGTGAACACAAAGTAACTTTCATGGGTGTTGATTTGAAGGAATTTACCAGGAGAACCCAGTACCAATCTTTTAGTCATGGTCGCTTCATTCAGGTATTGATCGACAACGTGAGCGCACGACTCTCGATTGAGACACAGGAGCCATGCTTGAAGTTGATAGATGTTCTCTACCCGGAAAACTGGCCGGAAGATTATGACATTCCCTGGTTTGAGGGTGAAAACACAATCCGACACCTTTGCGAGAGGTTCTTTATTCCTCAGGAAGGAATTATTCCCTCATTCCGCGAATATAGGTCAAATCCGATGAAAGTGCCTGGGCAAATTCAGAAGTCAATGATATATGGACTGGCCATGATGATCCCCGTGAGTTCCTCCGAGGCGGAACGAGGCTTTTCCCAGATGAACTTGGTTTCCACTTCAAGTAGGTCTGTGCTAACGATACAGAACGTTTCGTCCCTTCTCTTTATAGGAGTCAATGGACCACCCTCCCATCTTTGGGATCCAGCTCCTAGTCTTGCTGAATGATCGAAGCGACACCACCATGCAACCGACAATCTCTCCAGAAAACGTATTGCTGTCATGGAGAAAGATTTGACTTGTAAGTCTTGTTGTTAGTTATTGTTTAAATCTTGTTTTCTGACATTGACTATGTATATCTCGTCCTCTGAGTCTGATTACGACAGCCTATATACTGTACATACGAGCAGGTGCAACATTAGTCACGTTTTCAACTTTGAATTGTTTTTGTTTTGTTTGCTGTTGAGAAAGTTTACTAATTAGTTTGTTATCAAAGGATTGTCTGCTGCTCAGGAGAGTTTTTAGAATTAATTTGAAAAGGTTTGTTATGTAGATTTTGTTTCAATCTACTATTGTGCTCTCAGAAAAGATTTTGCAGAATTTGATTGTTAAAGTTGCACTGATATTATTACACAGATTTGAAGAAAACAATTTTTTATTCGCTGCATATTTCTGGAGATACATACCATACCAATAATTCTTAAGTTAAAGTAAAGGTTCCTAATCCCATAAACCTTTATTTGAGGGACAATGAAATTTCAGCTAACTTAGGTTTTCATATTAAGTAGGCCCTGTCTTTCAATTGAATCGTTTGTGAGCTATGCTTAAGAATGGCTGAGTCTGAGTTTCACTTCTATTCTAGACATATCAACGTCAAAGATTCAAGAATTTGAAGCTTTTCTGATATTTTCAGAAAGTCGAAATTTTGAAAATTCGAAAAATGACTTCATTTTCATAACCTAAAGGGGGTAGGGGTCAAAGTTGCAAAATAGGGCCTACCCACCTTTTTTCAGTCGAGCGTACCCCTGGCTGAAACTATAGTCTTTCAATGCATTTTTGCATACATCACCGATGGGAGGCATAGACGTCTTTATGACGCTCGAGTCGCAGAGGGAACCATGAAAATTTTCTCATATATAATGTTTGTTTAATGTATTAATGTCAGAATTTCCATTTATATGGGATTGATAGAAGTCTATCATTTTGTCCCTACCACTACCTCTCTTAACGCTTAATCAGAGGCGAGAACAAAGGCTTCATTCTTCCAGAATGAGCTGCATCATTAAATAAAAAACAGGCATTTTAGGTTATCAAAAGCTTCAATCCGCACACAGTTGGACATACATGTGTGCATTTTTGATCCTGTCTGATAAGAGCAGGAACCAGATAGAACTCGGCAGACGCGCAGAACTTGGATATTTCCAAATTTAGCCAAAATTCTTTTTATATCAAAAGCATTTCTTCTAAGTATTTATTGAAAATGAGGTACTTATGAAATAACCATGCATTTAAGGAGAAAAATTATTAAGAACCGATATTGTGCTTGAAAGTGCACTAAATTTGAGGCGAGAATGTATCTGTATTGTTCGCCAAGAGCTTTTCGCCTGACAATTGTTTTTCGGGTGAAAAAGAATTTTAAGTAAGCCTGCGATCTCCTTTAAATTCCAAATATATGAATCGCAGTAGGCTATGCGTTATTGAAAGGAGATGAATGCCACCAGGTTTTGGGAAATCTACAATGACAACCTACAACGATGACACACTTTAGATCCAGCAATTACCATTATTCAGAGTTTCACGATAACATAAAAAAGGACGTGAACTCTACCAGAAGGAGTAAGCGGTCTAGCTACTTATCCCTATGAAGCTAATGGGTGCATTCAACAGGAGAAGTGTTCTTGTATACGTCCTCCCATGGAAAATAATATTATATGCTGTATGATATTACATATTTTATCTATTTTATTCATAATTTTCATTTATTTCCACCAACATTCAGATTGAAAATGCAAGCCATGATTAAAGTTACTTGAGCATCCCAATGAATGACTTTGTAATGCCAAAATCTGTTTGATTATCTCAGCCAAGTTAATTCGATTTTAATCATTCACAGTCATTCACATTTCATTTGAAGTCATGCTTCCAGCGGTTGAATATCGTAGCGTGATTCGCTTCTAACTGCTTTGTCATGATGACAAACAAGCAATTCTGACCGAACTGTCTGATGCAGAGAATTAGACGTCTCTTCTTCTGTTTGACTAGAAAGGAAACATTGGAATATGTAACGTTAATGAAATGGCACAATCTGCTGACATAATACCACAGCAATCGAACAATAAGCAGCCAGTTCAACATAAAACACGCCAATTTCTGCAAAGTTTCAGTTACTGTTATCAACCGGGTCACACAGCCAAGAGACACAGTTGATGTCAAGTTCTACAGAGAAGTTTGTGAACTTTTTTTCGTGCGCCTGCTAACTTTTTTAAAAATGATCGGAGGGCCCAGCAATATTGAGAAAACTTTTGCGCAATAATCTGAATTCTTTGAATATGAAGGAATCTTGGCGATCGGAGCATTTTCAAGGAAATCACATCAATCCGCAAGCGACGCACGACTATTTTTCCTATCTCTGTAAGGTATCAAAAATTTCTTTTTGCCCGCTTAATAAGTTCCTGCATGTGCCAGTGTTTTGAATCAGTCTGCACTTCTAGCAAAGTGATGCGGTTAAACAATCTAATTCTGTGGTCTGATGCATGATGATAATGCACTAAATGTAGAGCAAACGTATACGACTGCATCAAGGAGGATAGGAGAAGCGACGTTCTGGATTGCAAATCACCTGTGAGGCTAGCGGAGATTGGGGACGACCACTAAAAGAAGTTGGAGAAGATTTTGCTGGATAACCGTCGCATAACGAAAAAGGCCTTGGCGTAGAAACTACATGTAAATGTCTCTTCTGGAAGCCCTGTGAACCTTCATGTTAGAGTTCGGTATTAATAAATTCTGCTTCAGATTTGTTCCGTACTTTCTGACAGCAGAGATGTGTGAAAGGCGTCTCCAATAAGGTAGGTCAAAAACTTGGGTTGGGTTTGACCCTCAATATTTTCCACGAACTTGGGTTAAAAACCCGGGAGACCCAAGCCCAAGATTGAGAAACTTGGGTTTTGAAATGGGTTTTCATACCCAATAAAACTTAGTGAAAAGTCAGCTGAAAGCAATGTTTAAAACTTGGGCTAAGGTTTCATTCACGACCTAAGTTTTTGGAACCTTGGATAGAACATCCAAGGTCACCCAATGCCAAGGTTGAACCCAAGGTCTAAGGTCCAACGTTGTCTCCAATGCTGCAACCAGCTTCTGCAACTTCATCAAAGTTGGGATTCTTCTTTACTGACCGACATGGTCATGGCCACGATGTGCTCCCTCATCCTCCGTACAGTTCTGACTTGGCCTCAAGTGATTTATACCTGTTCCGGCATCTGAAGCACCATCTGAGAGGACACGTTTTACAAACAGTGAAGCTGCCGAAGCAGCGGTGATCGAATTCTTCAATTCAAGAACACCAGAATTCACAAAAACAGAATCTGAAGATTGTTACTGCTTTAAATAGCCTTAGAATCCCACCTCCATGAGTCTTAACAATCACGAAAAAGCATAAACTCATATTTTGAAATAATTTTGTTATCAAGATATTGATTTTTTAATACTATTTGGTATGATAATGTGATTTTCAGTTTTTCTGACAAAAACAAGAATAATTCACTACCAGTAATGAGTTGTAATATTCGTACATTGATGTACAGATCAAATAGGCTTATTGGAATTTGGAAACTCTGTCAGAAAGATCAAACATGCAGTGTTAGAATTAGAAATGCATATTTTTGCGACTTTTAATAATTTTATCTTTATTTAATAGTTTTTTAATTTTTAATTTTTTTTATTATTAATTTAATTATTTAATTTTTTTCATATTTTTATATCACGAACCAAATTCCTCACTTAATCTCCGATCATGTTCTCGTTATGTTGACCTTGAAATCGCCGCTCAAAATTCTTTATATCCCGGTGGAGTCTTTCTCCATGTTCTTCAGAGTAGTCACCCAAGTTTGATTTAAAGTTGCCCAGATGGGATGTCAACACTTGGACTTTAAAAGACATTTTACAACCCATGGCAGGAAAATTCGTAATTAAGTCTGAGATGATTTCGACGTGATTCTCTGCTTTGCGGTTGCCGAGAAAATCATACACTGCAGCTTTGAAGCTGTCCCAGACCACTCTTTCAACTCTTGCGAGATGATCAGAGAATTCCAGTGAAGCCATAATAAGTTTCCTATTCTGAGGGCCAAGGAAGATCCCAGCCTTGATTTTGGCAAATGATAGCTCAGGAAAGAAGCTTTCGAGAAAGTCATGGGCTTGCGACTGGACATATAGGGCTTTGACTAATTGTTTAATCAGGCCAAGTTTTATGTGGAGCAGGAGCATGAGGACTTTTTCTGGATCAACCATGCAGTGGCTATGAAGGACGTTACTTCTGCATGCCCATGAGATATTCGTCCCTCCCTGGCCGTTGAAACTGTTAATAGTGCACACGCCAGGGTTGGAACCGGCCGGGCCGGCGTCCGGTGCATTCAAAACCGGCCGGTCCGAGGCCGGCGTATCTAAAACTGGCTGGTCGGAGGCCGGCCTATTTAAAATTCTGATGCTTTCATGGTCATTGAAGATCATGAGCGTGTAGATGATTATTACTGCGTGTACGTTTCAAAGTAACGGCATGACATTTTTGATGAGATGAATGTAACTCCGATGTGAGACTTGATAAAGGACTAGCATAATAATTTAGGCTATCACAGGACTTGACGTTTCTTAATAGCATCAAGGATTTAATTGTCTTGTGTCATGTTGACCCTGCCCGCAATTATTCACTCTCAGGAAAGTTTAGAGGATGCCATTTCTTGTTGTTTACTTGGTCACAAACTCTAGTTCCGAGGCGACCGACATTTGTTGCTACGATATTGGGCAACATGAGGACGCGGGGAAGTGATGTAGCAGTGATGCAGTTGGTGATGTCGGCAGTTGACAAAAGGCCTGAAAAAGCACCGGCGGCCGGTTCCAACCCTGGTACACGCGACGCTCGGTTGTCCAACAGAGAGGTGGCAGGGGTACTTTGTCCAATAACTTTGCAGCCCCATCAAAAACACCACCATTTTAAAGTCACCAATGACTTCCCATCCGTAGTCTTCATATTTTATCAGATTCAGGAGTTTCTTCACATTTTCATATCATTCTTTTAGAATGACTGAGTGTGCAATTGGAATAGAAGGATAAACATATCTGTTATGCAACAAAACGACTTTCAAACTTCTTTGGGAGCTATCTATAAACATGCGCTAATTTATGAAGGTACAGGGATATCTACAGCCTTGAATAAAGCTATGATGTCATGGCAATGATCTCCTACCGGTACTTCCACCAGATTTTCATCGCCTCAGATGGATTCATTCTCAGCAGTGGCGTCTTTTCCGTGCTTCCGAGGCCTTCGGCACATACTAAAATATAATTTACATACCAGCATTTATAAAGAGAGAGAGAGATCATTGTCATCTTTTCCTTTCTCATTTGCTATTAATCATATTTCATTGTTCATTTTCTTCGTAGTATTCCATGCATGTTTGCTCCCAGCTTGGGTAAATAAACCATTTTGAATTTTGAATTTGAATTTTTTAGAGAGAGAGAGAGCAAGAGAGAGCTGTGTGCGCACGCCCGCGCCAATTGGCTTTCCCGATAGCAATCCCGATAGACATAATGCTTTGCCTTCTCTAATTTTTGCAATGAAATTCTTCGCAATTCTTGATTGAGGCGAAGTACCTAAATCTAGAAAGGGAAGCGCAACTCAATTGTCCATGTCTTCGTTAATTGTCAGAGAAGCCAAAACTTCAACAACAGCAGATGATATCGTTCAGACAAAGCCTGCTTCAGATGATGAATGTTCGCCAATGAGTGCTGAAAATATAGTCGTCAAGCAAGGTAGGCCAACACCTGATAGAAAATTGAAAGCACTCACAGAGAGACAAATAAGGATCATACAAAACATTTTAATGCACCAATATTTCAAATATGTGAGTGGCTGACCGGCCGTGAGAAACGCAAGAAACTGCTTTATTGGCCTTGCCTCCTTTTTTCTCGAGAAAATGGGGTCTTGAAAGAGAGGGAATATAGTAACCTCAGGTCCTTGAGTAAGGCGATTAATCGACATGAGCAATTAATTTCTCATGTGCATATTCACTTGTATGAAAAATTCATCTTTTATGAAAATTAATGTTGTAGTAACATAAAGAGGTGTCTGGTATAGAATTAGGACTCCAAAGAGCGATGGCCTATGGTCTGGAAGCACGCTACGCCACTGATTGTTACAAAATTGAGCAAAACACAAATTTAGCCACAAAATCGCTAACTCACTTTCTTTTGATAGCGGGCGACGTTCCCACTGACAATTGTCCCGCCAATATTTAAGAGCCTCTCCCAAAGTAAGGATTCGGTGCAGATAGTTCTCCTAAGCTACATACTTAAGAAATTTGTACGTTTACATACCAAGTCAGTTTTGCGAAATAGCATAAACATAAAAAATCATCTTTCCCCTAATTTAAAGTGTAAAGCGAACTATAATTCAATGCACTCATTTTCTTAGCGATTTAAATGAAATGAATTGAAAACTCAAAAAATTTATCGTTTTAATTTTGGTGGAGAATTTCGCCCTTGAACATTTATGGGTCACAGCTTGACCGATGGGCTTTTTGGTGTTAAAAGAAATCTGTAGACCCTTATCAATAGGCCATCATCTTAAAATTTGTAGGCCTATATCGGCAATTCCATTTGTTCGTACGTTACATTTTGCAACATATTTCTGCGTATATATTTTGATAGAAGAAGGATATTTATCAGCAGCTGCTAACATGCACCTCCAAAACTCTTGTAGTTAATACGTGCAGACTTAATTCTTTCAAATATACATTTATCATGTAGAAAAAAATGTTCATAGTTACCGTTCGTATGTTTCACTCAGGAGACACAAAAAACAATAACTGTTATGTAATCAAACTTTTCTGTCCTCCTACAGTTGATAGAAAGCCAATATTTCCCAGAAATATAATCAATCATCCACTTTACTACGTGAATGCATAGTTGCTATGATCAAGCAACTGGATGAGCTTCACGATGCATTTTAAATGTTCGGTTGGTACGTTACATTGAGATCGTTCGTTCGTTACATAGTGAAGATAATTATTTCAGTACTATCCCTAAATTTATTAATTGCTTCCCAAAAAAGCATTGGTCGCATTTCCAAACAAGTATGTGAACATATATGCATTACTTTAGTATTATTTAGCATCATGCATGTTAACTTACAAGTAGTGTACATCAGTAGTAACTATAGGAACACTCCAAGTAGGCCTATTACTCAACATCACGCATCTACATCACAGCACTCAGCAAATGTTCGTATGCATGGGCAACACCCCAGCAGCATTCATTGGCTTCTTTGAGAATCTTTGAACCTGTTGCGGACGAAATTTACTGAGATTCCGAAATCGTATTTCGAACTTCTAATTTTAAGGAAGGTCATCCACCAACATCCTCAGCCGGCCTCAGCTTTGAGTTCACTCATTGGCCCGTCACATAAGCGTCTGTTAGTCAATGCTACTTGAACATACCTGCATCATCATGACAATCAAATTATATTACCTCTTCCTTGTCAACTTATGAATTGCTGCTAATATATATTTGGGAACATTAGAATGCTTCATGCAATTCAACAAGGCAGGCGACAATCTGAGTGTGTGGAGAGGAGGATAGCTTTTTTGATATTCAGCTGACCACCAAAAAGCTATCCTCCTCTCCACATATTCAGAGTCATCAATAACGGAGGATTTTTTCATCGAAACAAGCAATAATTTAGCTTACCACTTTTTCGGTGATGTTGGTAAACATTGTTGGTTACCCGGTGTTCACCTTTCATCTAAGAGCATTTGGATTTGCACTGACTTCATGTAGAATCAATGTTTTCGTACTGAACTTTGCGAGTTGGTTGGTTAAACATTTGTAGACATTGTCTATTGTTTTATAATAATAACATGCGTTTATTGATCAAAAAATACAAAACCTCCAAATGAGAATCGTAGGAGGTACTAGTCGTTAACAAAAGTAATAATTGTGTCACAAGCTTTCATTATATAACTTCGTACATTGAAAAATAAAACCATCAAGTCTCCGTGCACTTTTAACATGCACTTTTTATGCTAGGCCTTACTCTTCAAGCCTCTATAATTCCGTTGCGTGAGCTTCTTTCTGTTCAGGATTGTTTCGCTTCATTCGAAATCATTTTCGACGCGTGGATAAACACACTCACTCATAGACATCATTCATTCGATAGGCATGGTGAAAGTGCAGCCATATATAAGACACTTGCTGTGAATTTCATAAATTTTTGAAAATAAATATAAATTTCATAAATTTTTGAGTCGAAGCGTGTTGTTATCCAATAAAGTCACATAATCTATCGAATCGGCGTCATCAAACGTCAGACGCAGTCACCGATATCTCAGTCATATTACGTACGAATGTCTTCAAAAGAGATTGTCAGAGCGCAGTAAAGCATTGCTGTTGGTGCAAGTTGTTTCCGAATAGGCCTATAATCGTTCGTACGTCACACAATTGCGTTATGTCGCCTTGCGACGGAAGATATACGAATGACCTAGAGTGTAGTTGTATTTGTTAAAGGCATTAACTAAGATATCCACAATTTTAGAGAAAAATGGTCAAGCAATCTATTCACAATTCAAATAAATGATAATTTTGTGTTCATACGTTACATTTTGAAAATTGTATTTCATGCGACCTTGGATCGAAAGTAAATGTGAACAGTTGATATCATGCAGTTCTACCATAGTAACGAGTGTACATGCAATTACTCAATGAAACGTTAAATCCTTGATGCATTTCAACTGATATATCTTTTATGGAAATTATCCGCTTACTTAGTGCATGTTGTGAAGTCATCATCCTTTTTATAGGCCTACTCCCTGATGACATTGACCAATGAAATACGCATATTCATTTATTTATGTAATATAAATCCCTGATTTTCTTGTTCTATAATGCATGAATAGCGAAAGCGATTACCTTATAGGCCTATACAGTCCGTATGTTAGTCAGAAGACTAATCGAACTCTTCTAATCGATGTAAAAATACCGAAGCCAATGTTAGTTAATACTACTGAAAGCAATCCCTGTGCTGCGATTGAAGCATTCATGTCATACCGGTACAGGTATGTTGTTTGTATTCATCAAATCACTGTTCTTTCTGATGAATTGTAGATGTTTTGAATTCAATACAATTATCGAAACCTTGATCAGTGACCCATTTATTTGTCTCCACCCTAGCGTTCCTTTCACTAAGCGACAATCGCAACTAACATTGAATAGCGCGACCGCGAACTATGTTCTTTTTTTAATACGCCTGAAGTATTTTGCTCCTTTTGAGTTTGCTAGTATTTGAGTTCTTAGCCTATACATCTCATTGCCTACTACCAAGGAATGAAGCAACGTGTGCCTAAGTGAATATTCGGTTTTAACGGTCCCCAATGCAGAAAATATTAGACCAACTTACCTCAGACCACGCGGAGAAGTTCTCATCCAAGTAAACCACTAGCGCCATGGACTCATTCAGTGACTGATATCGTGGATGAAAGGTAAAAACAGCTTTCTGGTGACACTCCCATTTCGTACTGAGTTTGCTATCTGATTTAAACAATTTAAATTTAAGATACCGCTATATATCAAATTTTCATTCCAAGGGTCAAAAACGATTTTTCGAACTATCATAAAGTTTGCTTTTAATACTTGGATTATAACAGGAAAGCATTTTTACAAGATTGCTATACACAAAGTTTGGGGAATAAACACTCAACGGCAATGTGGTGTTTCTCATCAAGGAAGGTTCACATTTTCAGGGGTTATCACGGTCCAAGTTTGTTAAGAAAAAGTGAGGTGGCGGGAGCTTGGTTACAAGGGAAAACAGAACTGGTGTTCCAAAACTCAAACATCTCTGAAAAATTGTCATTTATGATTTCCTGAGCTCGTTGCATATAGACCGTTCATACAAAGGAAGTGCCGAAGCGAAGGCAAATTCGCCAAGATGGCGGGAGGCTGCAAGATGAGTCATACAAAATTGAAGTTGTCGAATACACACCTCCAATGGGGGTTGCACGGGAAGATTTTGAGTGACTGGAATGAAAGAAAAATGCAGGTTAAATGTGGAAATCAAGTCTGAAAATTGAATCGAAGATCATTCACAAAAGCAGAAATTACAAATGTACGAAGATAACATTACTTATGAGGTTCAACTGTTCTTGATGGTAAATTTGCAGTAGATTACCGCAAAAACTTTGGTACTCCTTGTAGATTATTGTGTAAATAATGACCAAACCGAACAAGTGTACATGTACACCTTTTTCAAACAAGCGATTCGATTCAAGATCAATCAAGGTCTAAGACGATGATGTTCTGTCTGTGACTATCCAATTCACATGTGACTAAAATCGAAAGTAGCCCAACATGAGACTCAGCAGACACATTGAGTATAGCATTGCTAATTGCCCAATAAAATATTCCATTAGTTATGTGTTTTCGAGTAAATAAACAAAATATTTATCATTTTTTACAAGGTACCTCTGAAAATCCTCGCTAGCATTCATCATTAGAAAAACGAGTACAAAACATGATTTATTTTATTCACCGCACATTTACATCATGATATGAATAAAATATAGTGACGTGCAAATTCTCTACGCCGTGCAGCAACAGATCAAATTCATACAGTATTCTACATTAGTAGCCTGAGCAGAGACATAATATTCAATACAGGACCTATATACTTTGAAACGTGAGGGTGACCTAAATAATGACTATATCAGTGTGTCTAAAGATATTCTTGAAACTCAATATATGTATGTATTATAATTTTATTAAAATATTATTATATATTAAAATCATATTACATATATATATATAGATAGCGATTTATATCCAGAAATAAGACCTTATTTATTGACCGTGTCATTCTTTTGTAAAACCTATTCATTTGGTCAATGGCGAAAATTATTATTAATATATATATATATATATATGTTATTATTATTTTTATAAAATATCAAAATATGAGTTATTTTATTTTATGTTAGCGATTTTCATGTTGCTGCTTAAGTTTTTCAGATAATCTTTCAGCTTCTTTTAAGACAATGTCGGCAACTATAAAAATGCCATGCTTTCATATCATAGAAAATCGAACACTTTGAATTTATATTAGTTTTGTCAACCTGAAAATGAAATACATGTAGTTGTTATTTTGATGAAAAAATGAAGCACTTAGAGGATTCTTCGTTGTTTAATGAAATGCGAAATACAATACGGCCCACCAAGATCTCAGACTGCAAAAGACATCTAGGACTAAAGAAGAGTTCACTTTTGTCGGGAGGTGGTGGGATTGACTAACCAAGAGCCGTCAGATGTTTGGCATTGTCCGTGGTGATGGTGTCGACTCACCTTCTGAACTGAGGGACCGTCAGGTATCGGAAGCCAATCTCCCGATCCCAATGGCGGATGAACTCCGCACACCTGAAGGAGCAACCAATAGGTCCCATGGTGTGAGAGTTGATTGTATGTGGGTGTTGGAGAAGGGAAGTATTTTGTGCTATGTGGTTACGATATTTAATTTGGAGGAGGGGAATTAATTCGGTTCCCCTCCTCCAAATTTAAAAAAGAAAGACAAGGCCAATAATAAATTATATTGATGAATTTTCGAATGCATCTTTGTCCTACCTACTCGGTGCGGAATCGTGCGAGTGTTCTGTGCAACAGGATACCATGAAAGATGTTACCAGACGAAGCTCGCTAAAGATCGAACCTTTCAGATGTACAAAATGCAACGATGTCGAAAATGGTCAACCAACTGATGACGAAAATTTGGGGGAATGGATATATTCGAAAGGGAAGAGAATAAATTGGAATGATGTAGAATGACGATGAGCAAATACAAAGGCCTTGCTAAGATCGATAGATAGCGCATAACAATACCACGTGGTTTGCATGAAATGGTGGGTTCCGATCTTGTTGTTCAATTGTGAAAGAAACTCGCGGAAAAATATCATGATTCAATGTATTTGTATGATATATCCACGATCTATTCAATCGATGCGAGCGACCATCATTAAGAAATGAAATAGTTCACAAATCACAATGCAATCAACGTCGATGCCGCAATACATGTACATTGAAGGCATCTATACGGTTCCACTGATTAAATGCATAAGTAGAAGGTCCGAAAAGATTATTGCCACAAAAGACAAAAATGGAAAGTAGGGAGGCTGAGCCGTCAATTCTTCTATCACAAGATATGACAAATCGATTCTTGCGCACACAGCACAGGTCTCGTAAGACATTTAGTGATAACACTTCTTTTCACATTCCGTGAAAACACTTCCCCCCTTTTGAGTCCAACGTGTGACCTCAAAGCGGTGAATGATTGAAACGGAGGCGCATGCAGTCTGGAACTTCGGTTCCAAGCAGGGAAGGGTCGCACTCCGGCTAACTAAAATTTAGCGTTGATTAGGTTCTTGAGCCTTCTGTTGAAGGCAGTTGATCTATGTAGGCCTACAACTTATGCTCGTGTTTGAAAATCGAATGATGGCAACATCCTACATGAAAGATATACCGGATCGGTGGCTAGGGTCAACAACATTCGCCATCAGAGCTGGTTGTCGGCGGGACACTGGTGGAAGCTATGCTACTGGAAAAACTCATAGTCCGAGACGCAAGCTTCCTTTAGCTTCATTGAAGGTTGGAAGTTTAAAGGGTAGATGTGCGGAGGTCGTGGAATGCTGCAAAGGAGAAAGATTGACATTCTTTGTTTACAAGAAGTTCAGTATGAAGGTAGCAAGGCTGTAATAGAGAGAGGTGGCTATGTCGCTTCAATATACAAATTGCTTTGGTCTGGAGGAGCAAGAAAAAATCAGTTGGACAGAACATCGAACTAACGAATATGTGAGGGAAAAGTTGGCGTCGCAGAAGATCAAAGCCTTCTAACCTCCCTCTGAAAAATAAAGTTCGCTAAATATACCCACTGGAAACGACGACCTCACAGCCTTGTAATGATGACAAGGGTGGGGGAAAGAGAAGGCCGTAATCGCCCAGGACGCCGGCGGACAGCGTGGTGTGAGAATGTCAAGGCATGGACGCAGGGCAGTATGCGAGCAGCGGCCATGGATGCTATAAGTCGTCCATGGACAGCATCAGGTAAATGACAACGATCCCCAGTGAATTACGGAATTAAAGCAAAGCAAGGAGAAAATGGAGGCGTAGCTGTTTTGGTAAAGGAAATGCTCGTTGAAAACGTTGTGGAAGTTCTACGAGAAAATGATAGAATTATGTCCATTTCCTGTGGATAGGTCATGAAATCGTCAACATCATATCTGCCTACACGTCGCAAGCTGGAAGACGCTTAGAAGAAAAAGATAAATTTTATGATGATCACAGAAAATTCGCACGCAGGAAAGAAACAGAAAGTATCATTTTAGGGGATTTCAATGGTCATGATGGCAATGTCAGTGGTGGATTCGAAGGGACTCATGGTGGACACGGCTACGGAGAACTAGATATCGAGGGTACTCGTTGCTTGGTGTTCGCAATAAGTGCTGATATGAAGATCGACAACACACGATTTGAGAAGAAAAATGAATATCATCTCATCACATACTGCTCCGGAGGGAATGCAACACAGATAGACAACGCCTTTATCTCTTTATTCGCAAATCTGAAGCAATAAGAGCAGAATACAACGTGTCAAAGAGGAACACAAAGAGATCAGTTGCAATCGTCGCAATGGAAGACTTGACACTAGGGACCTGCGAATCGTCACATCTTGAGTCGAAGCAATAGTAGAATTTTCTTAACAAACTATTTATGTCTGCAATCTCTCATGTAATCGCTGTTCGTAATGACTATCTACATTTTTCAGAACGAATTCAAAATAAATTATTAAATGTCCTATGTAGACTTTTCCGCAAATCTGTCACTCAAATCAAGCTCATACGAGTTAAGGATTATAGAAGACTTTAAACACAATCATGTGTAACTAATTATTGTAGTCTTGGACTACCCAGCTTGGAAATTGAAAATCAATGAAGCAAGGTACTCTAGTAACTGTAGCTTGTAGGAAACGTAATTTAAGACTACATGTTGACAACCAGCAACTGTTTATTTCTGATACTGCAAGTTACAAAAAGGTTGTGTGCAATAGAAGACCGGAGAAATAAAAAATATTTTGCACTTGAACTCATTTAACCTTTAAAACGAACGTCGATTAATTTCATATATGAGATGCAGATGATTCAGGATAAGAGGAGCATTTCGTCTACATCGACCATGGACAAAATCTCTACAGGAAGGAGAATTTAGTCAGTGTACCTAATTAGTCATCATTAAAATGGAAAGATAATATTGGTTTTAAGCGATGATCGAAATTTTACAAAATGACTAAATTTTTTTGGTTGAGATTTGGTCTTTTATAGTCGAGATAAATTGTTCCTTTTACACTGAAGCATCTGCAGCAAGGTCTATCGCAAACACTAATCGGATATAAACTTACCGGAATTAATTGCAAAAAGCTTTATCAAGAAATGTCATCTGAGGGGCCTCATTAAAAAAAAGTCGGATGAGCATTGTCAAAAGATCCGATGGCATGCTGATGCATAAAGCAATTCTTTCTTACTTTTTGACATCCTGTCTGAGTTTTGGCTCCTTGCGTTATGTCCTGCTTTTAGCAAGAGTTCCTGTTACAAGGTATGTGGTATAATTCACTGTTTTAGTAAATTACGTGTTGTGGGCCTGCGCCCTGCCGATTCCTGATGAAAGACAGTCTGAAAAGCATGTCTTGTCATATAGGCTTGTAAGATGCAAGCTTACGAGCCTGCATTTTACTTTTAATCAGTTATTGTGAAGTACATCAGACTCGGTCAGAAAGATCGACCGAGTCCGAAGACCTTATCTAAGCAACATGTACTACATGGAGTAATTACCAATGATGCAGCACGTGCTATCGACTAACTCTTGTTCAGCAACTGACGCTTATAACCACTTTCTTCAGCATCTCAAACAAATTGCAATGTCACTTGCAAGTCGAACTGAACGGGAAGAGGCTATCAATCAAAAGAAAATAGCTATAATAATCTTTGACCACCCGACGCAAACCGATTCGAATTTTTCTCGTATCGCAATTTCGAATCGAATCTCGAAGATTCGCAGGTCCCCACTTGACAGTCCCTACTTAGAAGGGAGGCAAGAGATATTCCGAATTACAAAACAGAGAGTCAAAGAAAAAGTTGTAAGTAACCACCGTTGTCTTAGGAGCGTGGATGGAAAAATTGCTGTGAACGTCATGGAAGATTTGAAGAATGGCGGAAGTATGGAGACGCATTGGTGAGCACGGAAAATGAGTGGGACAATGAATTGCCAAGCAGCGACCCAATGGAAGGCCCTACAGACGAAATCGATGTGGAAAAAGTGACAATTGTTCTGACAGAAATGAAAAACGGAAAAGCAGCCAGACATATTCAGAAACAGTAAAATGCATCAAAGATGTGACTGCCGAAGAACTGAGAAAGATTGCAAACGGGCTGCTAGGGAGTGAGAAAATGCCAGCTGAGTGGACAAAGAATATGCTGGTACCACTATACAAAGGAAAGAGAGATGCACTGAGTTGTTCTAGCTATCAAGCCATCAAACTACTTGAACATGAAATGAAGGTTGTTGAAAAGCTATTTGAAGCGAGTACTTCAATAGACCGCGAACCGATACCATATTTATAGTCCGCCGAATGATTGAAATGTTCATCGCCGCCTCACGATCTCTCTACCCGCTCTTCATAGACCAAGAAAAGGCGTTCGATCGCGTACCAAGAAGTGCGCTAGAAAGGGCTTTCCGCAGAAACGAAGTGGTAAAGAGGGAAGAGCGAGCAATAATGAAGATGTACCAAAATTCAAGGGCGAGCGTATTAATTGAAAGTAAAACGTCATCAACCTTCCAAGCAAATGTGGGTCTATCAATGATCTGTCTTGAGTCCATGGCTATTCAACATAGCAGCGAATCGTGGGCACGGAGGACTGAAGATGTCACACGCATGTGTACCGCCGAAATGAGGATGTCACGATTGATGAGGAAACGAAATCACGAAATAAGATCAATGATGAAAGTCGAAAATGTAGAAGACTACCTTGAGCGGGAGAGGCTCAGATGATACGGCCACGTAATGCTACGCAGGGAAGAAAATTAACTGAAGACCAGGGTTGCCACACGACATGTGCCACACACAAAATGTCATTTTTTGCGCAGGTGTGGCGACCCTGCTGAAGACGGCAATGAAAAGGGTGGTACCAGGAATAAGATGAAGAGGAAGGCTAAAGAAGACCTTGCTGGAGTGAGTCGCAAGAGATTTGAAGAAACGCAATATACCGGACATGGCGTATACCGACCGAAGATAATGGAGGAGTCATCTTCACGTGGACGACTCCTGCAAACGGGAAAACGAGCCTGTAAACGGCTAGTGAGTAAGACTTCTCCGTTGAACAATTTTGTTTCTGGTCTTCACTTTGATTCTTCCTTGACAGATGCTGTTCTCTAGCTCGTTCATCTTCATTTAGTTGGACTGGAGTGAGGTCCAGATTGATGAAAATGTTTTTGAAAAGTCAGAGATCTCCGTAAACGTTTCCTCTTCATCAGCATTTCCATCTTCCTTCCAAAATCAGAACAAGGTGCCTTTATCAGCCTGGAGTTTCCGATCCTTGAAATACTGCAGAAATTTTGTTCATCAACTTCCATGATCTTATAGTAAATGTACTTTGCGTTCACAAATTAAGAGCTTCCTGAGAAAACCAGGTTCACTCGCTTGCTGGCAGTACTGAGTTCTCATGCATCCACCAGCTATGCGGAAAATCTGCATTGAAATTCCCTTGTTCCTTTCGAATTTCTCTTAAGGCTTGAACACGCTTTTCATTGCTTCAAAATCGCGGATACATGAGGATGAAAGGGATACTGTATGATTGAGAATTATCCACCTCGGATCTAAAATAGGTAATGCGTGACTCCCGTTGTTGACTTTAATCGATTTTTGATCGAAGCATCGTAGATATCGTATACAAAATACTTTAATAAGAAGTCTATCTGGAATATCATAATAAAAAATGATGTTCAGGAAGACGGCAATTTCAATTGAAGAAGAACACATGTTGTCAAAGGACTCGAATTATTGACAATCAAAGCCGAACAACACAATATGTCCGACAAGTGGAGTATTGAAAGAATGTAAGGTTTCTTCGTGGATATTGAAGAAGCAAATTTCAGGAGACAAAGCAATAAGGCCCCTCAATCAATGTTGTGCAGATGCAGCTTGTTTACATCCGACAATCTTCCAACAGTGGCTGCAACCTGCATGATGTGCAAGAGGGAGGAATTATCTATGCAACAATGTGACACAATTTACAGAAGCCAATCAACTGAAATTTCGGACGACAAATATGCTATGGCCGTTAACAATTAATGTTTATCGAGCAAATGCCCAGAAACATCATGAAAATTAAAAAAAAACTGGATGCATTTAAAATAATAGGGAAGGAAAATTGCACCTAACAGATTCAGTAATATGGATTCAAAGGATAATATGGAAGGATCCGAAAGACTAAAAGGAACAAGACGATTTCTTAACCTGCAAAAAGAATGTGTTGACACCAAATTATCACGGGAAATGGCATATACTCAACGTAAGCAAAAATAGACACGACCACAATACGAGATTCAAGTGCAATCTAGCTTTGAATTAAGTCTGTATTATGAAGACCTCACACGGATGCGCATAATTTTGAGATATGCGATGATTTTTTTAGAATACTCAAAACGAAAAGAGCAACTTTTGCTTAGACATTGTTGAATACCGAAAACTGGGGTCCAAAAAACATAGACAAATCCTTCAAAAGTACTGACGTAACAGATTGTTATTAGAAATTTTGTGTTGGAGAAGAATGTTGGAAATCCATGGATGGCGAGCGAGCACTAGTGTACTGGAGATGGACGAAGGAGGACTCATACTTCTGGGCAGCATCAAGAAGGACCGGACCGAATATATACTCGGGCCACGTATCAGACAAGACACGTGAACTTATAGAAGTCATATTTCATGTTGAGAAAGGTCTACAAAGGTTGATTTTACCGAATACATTTCAGTCAAAGATCAGAACAAGCTGCTAAGTCGGAAATCTTTATTAAAGAAGACCTGCTGTATCCAAGAAAGAGTTGAAGGACAATGAAGATTAGGCCGATCAAGACAACAAAGCTGTACAACAGCAAAGTAAATACGAATAACAATCAATAGGTGCTCATCCGCTGCCAGAACAGGTGTTAGCCTTCAGAGCGGCAATCGTAAAAAATATGTGATCACAACGAGGAAAAGTGCGAAAAAAGTATAGGCCTACTAAGCTAACAAAAGCATGATATCCAAGAATGCGCTAAAATAATAGGTTTTGCATGCATCTTCATTATCCGAAGATTGAATGCCAATTAACTTACTTAGAATGGCACTGTTCACGTTTGCAGCTATTGATTCTCGACTTTGCGGTTCCACCAAATGTTGAACAGGGCATAATTTCAAATCTTTATAAGCAAGAAGACTGAATGCGTCCTGCAAATCGAAAGGGTGTCAAGATAAAAGATACTATCATAGCATTGTTTTATGATTATGTAAGTTTCATAGTGAACACTCAAATTCAGTTCAAATGATAACACTTCATTCCATGAAAACACCATAAGTAAACTAAATTTGTCATAAATCTTTACACTGTTCTATATCATTGATAGGCAGCGCAAGAAAACAAAATAATGACACATAGAACATTATAAATAAAAAAAATAAAACAAAATAGGGTAGGATTGCTTTTTCATGAAAGCTGTTTTTAGACGTTCTTGTAAAGAGAGATGATACACACTTTTTGACCTCTGTTTAAAGGAAGCCTTCGCGGACAGACTTTACCCTCTTCATAAATAAAAACAAAAAAATGTAGAAATGAACTATGAAGAAATAAGTCAGATTCATCCAAATCGCAAGATTTACGGATGTGGACGAAGACTGCTTAGTTCGATAAGTTCGCTTTATTATACGCTTAAGTAAAATGTTAGAAGAAGGTGATCGCCCTCCTGAGACTCACTCACTTTTTGTTTCATTAACCCGGGCATGGGTCCATAGTTCGTCGCTGTACGCGCGCTTGTGGTATTTTTCATTCTCAGTTCTCAATTTCAATTTCCATGTCGCTACTTCCACTATTTCAAATTTCAGTAGTCTACATATAATTGGTGCTTCAAATCTGCTGTGTAAACAGAATACTGATTTTCTCCACATGCTTCAAAATATTCCATTCCAGTTATTGAGTAATTATTCCAGTATTTTATGCACGATTATTAAATTGCTTTCCATAATCGAATTTACTTACAAAATCATGAAGAGGATAAGGTCCTAGCTAAGAACAGGTAAAATACAAAAGACTAACTCTTCCGCCCTTTTTGATAATCTTAACTAAACACTAAGCAATAAAAATAACGTAAATTGCCGTGGACGGGATTTAGTGGTCCAACTCCCATCCCGTTCCCACGGGATTCCAATGGGAATTCCCATTCCCAAAGAAAATTCAAACTTTACAGCTCTTACCCATGATAGCTCTACATCAAATCTTAGTACCTCAATTGGAACTTACTACCCATACATAATTTCGCATGTTATTAAATAACGTAATGCAAATGACTCAATACGTACTCTATGGCTCTGCAGATAGGACTACAGTTCATGATATCAGACCACTCTGTAAACTTGCATTTTGAGATTCTAAGCTCACTTCCTCATTAGAAGTCACAGCAATGATGTCCTTTAATGGGTAGGCTTACCAGCTACCTAGATATACCGAAATAAGCAATACTAAATATTTAGATATACTTTCGATGTCTCAAGCCTAATACAAACATGATGAGCCAACTACAGATACGTCCCTACATTAAATATTCCTACTCAACCGATGCGAGTGGATAATGTCTACTTCGAGTAGCTGCAGCGCTTATAAGTGGGTCGTCAACAGTATTTATTTAGTCTATACATTGACACATTTGAAGTTCCAATGTATGTCTAGCACATTGTTCATGCTATATCAGTACCTAGTCAACCTGTGAAAGCAGGTCTTCACAGTAGGTGCCTAGATTTGAAAATATATTGCACATATACATGTGAGGATGAACTACAGAACTTCCAACCAGGCATGCTTTTTGATCTTGTATTACATATTATCACACACTCGTGACTCTTAATCAACAAAAAATTTAAAATCGCTTCTTTAACAAACAAGTACGCATATTACTTACAAAGCATATTTAGTTATTTTTCGTTACGCAATTTTATTCAAAAAAATGAGCGCATCTCCTGCAGCAGCGCGCTAGTTACGATAAAAATTATGTGAATGCCTACTTTACAAAAGTTGGAAACGGAAACATATTATTATCATATCTTTGAAACTGAGCGCTTCAACTATTTAGAAGAAGTGAAGAACTGAGAATTTATTGTTCCATTCTTTTGGATATTCTCAGATTTTTGTGGAAATTCCAATAGCTGAAATTATTTTTCCCATTCCATTTGAATTCCTATGGGAATCCCGCATCCACGTCAAGCCTGATGACATGCATTTTATGACTTTTCATTGAAATCATTTCCTGCAATGAAGAAACGTCTACTGGTTCAGAACCAATGAAATTAGAAGATAGAATTAAATCTTCGGATGGCTGAAAATCAGTGTTCAATCAATGACACCCACATTTTTGGTGACATTGCCGCGCGACAGAAAGAATCTACAATCAGTATTTAAAAAATTATTAAATCATTAAAATTATAAAAAAAATTATTAAAATAACATGCATAAAACATGGAATTCTGCATTGAGATAATAAATATATCCAATAACAAAGCCAATACTCGCAATTCGTACTCAAGTCCAAACATGAAATGATGGACGGCAAAACATCTTGCTCAAATCAGCAAACTTGAATGAGATTTCCAGACAGACTATGTATCTATCGGTGTAAATGGCAATGTCTTTCTCCACAGAATACACTTTGTTAATAATAATAGGCCTAATATGTATTTAATTGTGGAAGAGACAGTTATAGCTGATTGCACTGCACAAAGTGAGTTTAAAAACTGATTTAGATAACTTGATGGCAAAAATGAATTTCTGTATCTGTCTGTAATACAAAAGATGATATTAGGGATTTTCAAAAGTGTTTTGACTGCTTCATGTGATCTATTATGCTGACGTTAAGTTTTCTAGTACTAAGTCTGTCCATTTCCAGTCCATATTTCGTCAATAGTTTATGAACATGGCAGTGGCACCTGACTGGTATGTGTTCACTCATCTCAATCAGTCTCCTTCGTACGGTTTCAAGGGAATCTGATAGCATCTTCGTGATGCTAAAGTGCCACACAAGTACAGCATATTCTAGAATGCTACGAATGCTGCCACAAAATTTGGTTGTCAGTATTTTAAACGCCTGACCACATTATTTCACCAACGTGCCAACCGCATGTGTGCCTTTTTCAACACATTTCATGATATGATCTATCCACGACATTTCTGCTTTGTCTATTGAATTCCGACGACAGCTCATCAACTCGCTTTAGAAGGAGCTTTTGATATTACTAAAAATGTCAAATCACTTCGCCTTTCGGTGTAACATGGATGACATTAATTAGCATGGGTTATAGTTGAAAACAAAACTAATAAAAACAGCAAATATTTAAAAAACCACACAACTGTTTTTAAAGGGATGCCCACCTATTAAAAACCGATGAGTTTTCTCTTTTTACCAACCCTAAAGACCTATGAAGTTATCGATATCCAACATGTAACCCACTGAATTGCAACGTTCCATTAACTCTCAACGTCCGGTCAAGAATGTTATGGGTGAAAAACTTGCTAACGAGTTGCAGCCGCTCTCCGTCAGACGGGGTGTTGCTTCACTTGTTTTCTTCTACAGATACTATTTCGGTAGAAGCAGCTCTGCAGCAAATGAGTGCGCACCCAAACATAAGATCCTATCCAGAAGCACACGCAGAGCGAATGCATTCACATGCTAGCATGTAAGCCTAGAAAGCGCACGCATTGTGAGTCGCTCAAAAATCTATTTTGTTCGCACGGCACAGCTTTGGAATCAGCTTCCCCAGACCACTTTCCCTACACAATACAATCTTGGTGCTTTCAAGAGGCGTGCGAACAGGATTCTGATGTGGACTTCTTAATCAGATTAGAAGACCTGTTATTTACTTGTATTTATATAGAATAATACAATTTATCACATTTTCAATGAGCAACCCCTAGCTTCGTTCATGGCTCATAGCTGTATTAGGGGTGAAAATGCTGTAAAAAATGAGAGAAAATTCAATGAAAAATCCATTGAACAGACACCACCTTCACACCTACCATCACAAGGCGGGCACTTTCAGGCGACAATTTTGACTCAGCTTTCAGGCTCTCTGCCATCTTATTGAGATCCCGACCGTACTGTATCACACTTTCCAGTGTCACAGAGGAATGTTCCAATTCAGAAGAGAGGCAACCGTTGGAGGATTCTATCTCACACACATCCATTCCTTCCTCCTCCCTAGCTAATGAATGCCCATTGGCATTATTGTTAGAGGAGTGGTCGCTCATTTCTACATCCAGATCCAATTGTTCTCCGTCCAACTTTCCTCCTGGTGCGCTTTGAAGCCCTGATAAACATCCACCCCCTCCACCATCCTCTGTGCCTATACCACCAACTGGAACAGGCACTGGATGCACTGCTGGTTGGTGGTGCTGAGACAACTTGAGCTGAGTAGCTGATATGACATGGGAAGGCGAAGCTGGTCGGGGGATGCGGAGAGATTCCGATGAATGTTGTTCCATTCGAGAGGCGAGTTTTACCACCATGATAACGAACTCACGACATTTCAATTTGAAAAGCAATTCTGGGTTGTCATCAAAAATATGAGGATAACAGCGATAAGTTAACTGGATGGCATCACTGATGTCTCCTTTCATAATCAAATGACGGATTTCTTGTCGATATTTTATTGAGTCTAACTCCTCCTTGATGCTTTGACCTGTAGCTTGAGCAAAGGCATCTGCTGCTTTGGAATATCCATGATAAACAAGATATGATTTCACCAACCTGTAAAACAGAGAAAAATCTGTGTACATGCGTGCCATTGCGTGCATTTTATAAATATTTGCTAAAATTTCATCGAGAAGAAAAAGTAGTTTTTTTGAGTTGTTAAAAAAGCTAACAAAACAGTTGACAATGTTTCTACATATCATTCGGTCTTGATGGAAAAATCTGAAATTTTGCGGATAGCCTACAATTTATCACATTGGTAATAATAGGAAAATAAACCAACAGAAACAATCTTCAATCCACTGAGCTACTTTTTCAAAGACGTCAGTCGCCCAAAAGGATAAGAATTCAGATGAAGGCGAGAAATGCGGAAGAATCTATTCTTCTCCTCCGTGACTGTATATGAGTTTTTCGTTGCTGCTTTCTGCAGTCAATGCACAGCAGGAAAGATGAACGCACAACCTGTTTTCATTGCTAAACGTGCATTTGTAAGTTCACATAGCAACTAATTGACTTATGGATTGCTATCATTCGGACTTCTAGCAATAACGACTTAGTTAAATTTGTCACCAACAGGGATTGTATTCAAAATTGCCGTGGGTTTAAGGCAATAAGTTAAATTTCCATGTGTTCCCTTAGAAGACAAATCAGGGAACATAAAGAAAATTCATTTTAAATTTTTATGAAAATTAAAATCACAACTGAAATGTTTTGATGCGGTCAATTTGCGATTTTTGTGACGTTTCTAAAACTTATGCTTTCATGAACAATTGTGCAGCAGACACTATACTTACTTTTGAATAAGTAGTTGTTATAAATTTTATTTTTATTCAAGGGATTGTACAGCGGTGCTTCGTATTGGCACAGTTGACCTGAGATCACCCCGATCACCTTAGCTATTGATTGACATACTGAAGATTTGCATGAAAGACCGGTAACATGATGTTTTCAAAGTCAACATATCACATTTGCTGATTAAATGGTTAATCATGTCATCATCTGATTGATCTATGTGATTTGATCGCCTTTTTCAATAAATCTTTCCATCATCAAGCAAACACATTATGCAAATCACAAGGTGGCTTCGAACCATCTTGCATTACATAGTGCTTGGCCAAGAGACATCAACTGACGGGTGTCAATAATCATCAGTGAGTCTAGAATTTGTTAGGAAGCAACGATTCTATGTTTTGAATTGAATTGGAAAGAGCCAATATTGAAAAATATGTTGATTTTATTTTCCTTATTTACTACAATTAATTCCTCTTAGCATCCGTTAACTACCTTCAGGTATAAAAGGAAGGAAATTAACAGGACCAGTATAAAATTCAAAATTCACACCGACGTCTATGTACAAAAGTATATGTCATAATGACATGTAGATTGAATATAAAAATAGGGATGGGCTATGAAACAGGTAGTTTTGGTTGTTAAGATAGATAGCAGAAATTAATTGAAGCAAATAAGAAAAAATAAAATCAAGATATTTCAATGTTGGCTCTTTCCAATGCAATTCAAAACATGACAAACACCCAAGACAATTTACTTAAAAAGATTCTTGACTCAATTTTAATTATTTTTTGCTAAAAGTAAATTTTACTCAACCATACTTAATTTTAATGTGATAGCGGACGAAGTGTGCATCGCAATAGTCACGTAATTGATTTAATTAACAACAATGAAATTAAATATACGATAGATCAAATTGCCATGCAAAAGATGTGCGGCTGGTAGGATTTGAACCTACGACCAAGGTTAACTAGACCTGTGCTCTAACGAACTGAGCTACGAGCCACTTACGCGACTCTGTCAATTGGCAGGATCAAACCCCCAACTTAATTGATTTAAGTCATTCTTCTAGAGCAGCGGTTCTCAAACTCTGGGTAAATACCCAAAGTTGGGTAAAATTAGAATATTTTTTGGGTAAGGAATGAATTTTTAAATAAAGTGAGATTAAGTAAGGTCAATTTCTTTATTCCATTGCTTAAACAGATAGACTAAGGGCGTAGATCGACTGAGGGAGCTCCATTCTCTCGTTGTTAGCGCGCGCGGCATACATGATACGATACTATTGTAGCTGCCTAACTTACGACACTGATTCACGAACATTTTCAAGAGCTTCAAGCAGTGCTAGAACATTACTGTCCAAAAGCACAGCGTAACACAGATGTCTGGGTTAAGCAGCCATTTGCTTCTTGTGAATCATGTATCGACGACAGTGATGGTATAGAAGACGAATTCGTCCAACTACGAGCCGATGAGGAAAGTAGGGAGGAGTTTTCGAGTCAAGAACTTCCGGCGCTTTGGTTGTCAATAAGTGAAGTTTATCCACAACTGTTCCAAAGAGCTCTGAAAGTTTTGCTGCCTTTCGCGACCACATATCTGTGTGAGTCTGGTGTTTCAGCTTTCTTTCATATGAAAGATAAATATCGAGTGCGCCTACCAGCAATTTCTGACCTGAGGTGGATCTATCAAAGATATCAGTATTGATCATTGATCTCCAAGAAACAATTACACTCTTCTCACTGACAGGATTTCAATGGAACAATTTTTTGATTAGTTGAACTTTGATAGTCTAGTTTTGTGTTTACATATGCTGTATATACTCGTATGTATTATTCTGATAGCTTATTTTGCATGTTTCAGATTGTATTGTGTAAAATAAGATAAAGATTATTGTAAAATATTGTTTTATAGTTCAGTTCTGGCTCCTGAATACATTGTAGAAAATAGCGGGTAATTGGTAGTCTCGGTGTACAAAGTGGGTAATCTCGATAAAAAGTTTGAGAACCGCTGTTCTAGAGCATAGCTTCTCTTCTATGTTTATTGCTTTGCATAATTTATGTACAACTCCCTTTTCAACTTAGTATATTGATTCACTTTGAAGCTATTTCAGCAAGATAAGAAATCGCAATCATCATCAACTGAGGAGAGATTACTTCCTCAATTTTCGTTCTTTTTCCACGTCGATTACCCCATAAAGAAGGTTACAAAGCTTCAAAGTGTCTCGATCATCAAACAGAAATGCATAAATTGTTCTTGGCATTGTTGCTTATTTTTGGTCAATAAGAAGCAAGTAAACAATACTAGTCCGAATACGCTCTTAAGGGAAGTGTCCAACGAAAGACGTACATTTTTTGCGGGACAGACATGGTGCATTAAAACCACAAGTGACAGAAAGAATTTCGTTCCTTGTTCATAAATGGTTTTTGCAATTCCACCAGAGCTTCTATGTTTTGTCAATGACTGTCTCGCGGAGCATAGATTGTGATTCTAAACTAACCCGATTCATGTGTAAATGCACTTGAATTCTTACTTTTGTAGGCTGAGGTTGAAAAAAGGAGGGAGCTTCACTTTCTGAATTGAAGAATACAGTTCAGCATAACAATCGGCTTTGTACTTGGCAATGTCGTATACGAAAGGTTTGCCGCCGAAATTGGCCTCAATCACTTCGCCCTCTGTTCGTAGTCCTACTGTTGGGTAGAGAGGACTCTGAAAGACAAGATGCATATCCCTTGCAGCAAAAATCTGAACGAGTGAGATGTTAATTAGTTGTACTTACTGGAAGTCCTTTTGCAGCCTCCCCGAGAAAAACACCATTTTTAGTAAAGAAACAAATATCGCTGATAAAATTCACACCACAGCCAATAATGTCTCCAGTTGTATAGGTTGGGCCGTAAGGTCGTCCGGTACCACATGAATTGAAAAAATGACCATCATCACCATGATAACCAACTGATTTGTCTTCCCAACCTGAAAATTTATACACTGGTTATTGTAGGATGTATCATTCTGGCAAAAAATGATTCGCGGATAATTCGCAATATTCGTAGAATAAAAATGCCGCATAGTTATCCGAGAAAAATTTTCTTTGTTATATGTTTCAATTTGTAGCATTTTTGAAATTTTGGTCTTGATAAAAAGTTGTCGTCAGTTATCTGCATGTTGATATTGTACCTTAATAATATATTTCATGATACCCTCTAAAAAAACACTGTATATGAATGCATAACATGCGAGCAAAATATAGTGCTTAGACTTAACAGTATCTAACTCTTATGTATTTCTAACCTCTATATTCCTTGACCAGCAAAATATAATCAACTGCCAATATTGTAGTTGTCTTCATTCTACATGTACCGTAGAGAGTGTTGGCGTTTGCAAAAGTTACCCAGAAGTGCATGCATGAATATCAAGCAGAAAAGGCACATTGAAGAGACTATTGAAGTCATAATATTGAAGAAATTTTGTGGAAGTGACTGGCCCTAGCCCTACTTTGGTCGGGGATGCTCCTGAAGCCCCTACACATTTTTAATGAAAGCATCTTTAATCAATTTTGATTATAGAGCATTTACAAAGCACTTGAGATAAACAAGTTCATTCATCCACTAGTGCATCAAAGTAATTGCTATATGAATAATGGTCTAACGTCACTACTCCCCCCACATTGGGGCTTGGACGGTGCTGACAAAGTCAGACTTTAATCTGTAGCGTTGTGATCTTTTTAGTCCAAATGCCCTTCCTATCGACTTCCAATGACACTTTCGGGGCCCGACCTCCGAACCAGAAGATCGCTAGGCCAAGCACTTAACCACTGTGCCACGGAGACCTATCATATGAATAATAACGGCATCATATGAACACTTCCATGGCCAAGACGCTATTCACAATAGCTTTATATGTAATGCTTCAGTTTTATGCTGCAAACATTGGATTCAAATATTGGCAGATTACCATGCCTCACAATATTTTAGGAGCATTTATTCATTTGGAAGAGTAGTTGCTGCAATTTTTCGGTACGTTGTCACCAAGATAGTAGCAGATTATACGTAATTCAAACAATCTCTGGGTTGTATTCAGCCCGACTTAGCTATCCCAATGCAATCAAACATGCTCCCAACATTGTCTTGACCCTATCAGGACCGGGCGATTTTTAGCGTCGTAGGACCGGGGGGCCTCAAATTTTCCATGTTCCGAAAGACAGAAATTTTTAAAAACAGGGTTATTCCACATTTCGAGTCTCCTTTTTCGAATGGTAGTGCCTATTTTGCATGATTTGAAGACCTTCATACCAAAAAATCAAATTAAAAATTTGTATTTTCTATTTTTTCATTTTTCATGAATCTATGTATTATTTTTTTGACTCTTCAAAAATTGTTCATTACAACTTAAGTATTTTTGCAAGCTTTTGCTCAAGCGTATCTATATGGTGTCATGAGTATAATATTCTACGTTAATTTTAACACTATAAATAGCAATTTGAAATTTGAACGTAAATAATGTCTTTTCATATTACATTTTTCTGTCTTAACAAATGTCCCGCTCTAATGACTTATTCGCGATTAAAACAAGGTTATGATACATTCCGAATGTAATCTTTCGAATGGTGATATGTATTTTGCATTATTCTGTGAGCTTCTTTTCTAAAAATTCACATCAAAACTTCATATTTTCACATTTCACATTTACATGTAAAATTATGCATGAAAAATGTGCATGTTCTCATTTTGGGATGTAGGATGAATGTTTATGTTAACAATCATGAATTGCACATGCATAAATATCATGTAAATATGATACAGAAACATTATATCAATAATCAATGCTACTCCAAATGAAAACCATCAGTTTTCTAAAAAGTACTTTTAAAAATGACCTTTAAAACTGACCTTACAGGAGTCAATTTTGCCCAAATTTTTACTGAAAGTTTAACCAACATACATACATACAAACCAAAAGTCACAAAAAAATTGAACTTTTATCTGACTTATTTCAGGAGATATAAAAAGAAGTTGATTGGTGGGGTTCCGATAGGGTTGTCACCCTGTCCCGATAGGGTTGAGACGTTTTCATACGACAACTGATCGAAACAAGTCGTTTATCAGAGTCATCTGCATTGACTTCCGACAGATACTCAAAAACCAACTTCTTGAATAGAGTGGAACTCAAATTTTAAATTATTATTTACAGTCAGGTAATGAGCGAGTTGGTAAAAACTAATAACACTAATGGAACGAGCAGATGACAATTGTGTTGTCCAGTCCTTATTGATACGATTGAATCATAAGAACATGAAAATCAAGGGGGGGGCAGGAGTCAACAGTTCTTCAAAGCTAAAAAACCGCCAGGGTGAAGTATGGTTAGACTTGCAACACGTCTCTTCAATGGCCTCAAAACTCCCATTTCCAGTTGCTGTTCATACATGCACTTATATGCAACTTTTCGAAGCGGTAACACATCTTTCTACGCAGTTTTCTAGGTTTTAACGTCAACTTTGTAGACTTCTTAATTCACATGAACATCTTCCCATGAAGAGCTTAACTAGATGTAGTTCAGTTCAATGCGGTTAAAGAACCATTACATAGGTTGAGATGAATAATGACATCTCTGGAAAAACATTCGATTTCCAGTTGGGTAGAGCTCATCATTCATAAGTCAGTCACCCATTGCTGTAACCAACAACCCATCGAAGAGAAAGCTTTGTCCGAAACTATCCAACAAATCCTTTCTTGGAGCTCTCTAACATATGTCATCGATTTAAGACTTCCTTTTCAAACCATTATTACAGGGGCCTGGTGGTTATGGAAAGCTTGATTGATCCATTAGAGCCACAGAATTAGATTCATCTGAGAGCGCTTCGGTTTCCTAGAAAGGAAGAATTGTATGCAGCCTTAATATCGAAATGGAACATCACAGAATTAGACAACTTACTCCTTCTCGAATGGATAATTCGTGTATCGCTTGCTATAGGAAATGGCTAACAATAAGCTGTCAGCAGAGGACACCAGAGCTAGTGAGAGATGCGTGCGTGCTGTGCGTGCGTGCACTTCACACACACGAAAACACACATCGCCTGGCTAACATTTGATGCAGCGTATGCACTATGTAGTTAGGAATGGTGAGAAGACGATGGTGAAATCATCAAGTGAACTAATTTTCGTGCGCCTGCTACTTTCTTTAATAATGATCAGAACGGTCAACATTATGGAGAAAACTTGTGCGCAATGATCTGAATTCTTCGAATCTGAAGGAATTTTGGCAATCGAAGCACTTTGCTGGAACTCACATTAATCCGCAAATGACGCACGACTTTTTTCCTATCTCTGTAAGTTATAAGGAATTCATTTTTGCCCACCTAATAGGTTCCTCGATCTGCCGTCAATTTCGTATTAATCACACTTCTAGCAAACCGAAGCAGATCAACAAAATATTTAATTCTGTGATTAGAGCAAATCGATACAGGGAATGGAAGATTCGGCCAGGAAAATTTCCTTATATTACTCGTAGCATCTATTTCAGAAGACGTAGCATAGCATGAGCGATTTTATTTGGAACAAAAGTCTAATCGAGACAAATTATTGGATGATGAAGGTGGAAAGGGTGAGTCATCATGCGCTCATTGGTTGGCTTCATGAAAAAGACCTGTAAAAGTTCTGTAAAAGACAGGATTGGTCCAATGTGTTGAATGCTTGAAATGTTGATGCTTAGTGTGTCATAGATGTGAAATCGCTTTAGTAAACGAAAACTACAGATTGAGCTTTCGTTGTGATTGCATATGTTTCAATCACTCGCATTCGTTGAGCACGATTGCCATCTACGTGCAGTATGGAAGTGTCTTTTTTTTGGAAAATTATCTTTTTTGTCTTTCATGATGGAAAATGAATTCCCAAATAAATGGATTATACGAGTACATCTAAGCATGGGCGGCAGCACGATCTTTTGGTAGTAGCAGGGGGCACAGATGGAGTATTCATTTTTGGCATTAGTAGACAAGCTCGGACACAGGTCGATTTAATCACTCAGGTCACTTCTCACAAAATGAGATTGCAAACTTTGATGCTCAATGTTAGCTCAAGAAATTAATTTGCAATGCAATTAGACCCAAAAATAAATTGATAAACAATTAACTTATTGCTGTGGTAGGTGAAAAGATTGTTTTGTGTGTGAGTAATACTGAGTACTGATGACCAGGATCCACAAAAGAAATACTATTTTACTTTATATCTTTAGACCTGGTACGATGCCGCATTGGGGATATATCGGAAATATATCTTTTGGCTCAAAAAGATATCTGAATTACGGAGGAGGAATGTGATGTGATAATTAATGTATGAGATCATTTGATCAATAATAGGTTGACCTGCGTTAACAGAAGAATTACAACTTTCTTGAGGCTGACTTTCATAACTCATCTGAGAATACAGCTAGTACAAGGAGAAAATGAGGATGATGATTTCTCCAAAGCTAGGAGATGTCTTAGTACATGTAGTGATCAAATTCTGAAGGTCTCAGCAAATTATCTACAGAATTCAACATGTCCCATATTCCTTAAATTGCCACGTTGGCTATCACGCAAATCCAATCAGACTGTTAAATTTTAAGAAATGAATAGCAACAGCTGAAAGTATTAATTCCAAGGTTTTCATATTAACTTGGTAGGGAAATTCGAAAAGACAGCGCTGTGGTGTCAATAAGCCAATTGATTATTTATACAAATACGGCTCTGCATGGGCCAGAAGTTGTAAAGACAATCTCTTATCGATTTGACACACTCAGAAAAAAAGAACAATATCTATTTGTATGAAATGCTGATTATTCTTCAAGTTCATCCATTTAGATGAATTTAAATTGCAAAATGGGCCTACTGCACAATTGGTTGGAAGTTGATCATTTTGTAAAGATTCCGAGAACCAGCACGCTCCCGATGACCAAAATTCGACAAGTTATAACGATGAAGTAAGATGCTTAAAACGAATTGGCACGGAGCCTGTCTAAGTATGCATCTAAATACTATTAAAACTTTCGAACGAAGAAAGATTCGAAGGCAAAAACTTTACTCACTTGATGTCGCACTACTTTTGGAAAGTTGTTAATTGTACAGAGTGATTTACTTCCTTGAAGTATTACATCTATAAGTACCCGCATTTCGTTCTTTTCATCTATTATATATAATAAGACATAAAGAAATCGGATGCACTCAAGAAAAAAACAGAATTGGAGACTATTTAGGTTTAATATGGCTTCCGGAGGTACAGAAATTGGTAATGCAAACATTAAAAGCAACATGTAAGTCATATTTAGTTATTTGATCACTAGGGGGAAAGTTGGGAGAGAGCTTTATAGTCTCTATAATATTTCAAATAAAGTATTTTGAAGAAGTAACTAATTTGGAGTCTAATTTGGCCCTATGTGACTTCTGGAGGAACAGAAAACGTCTGTTTAAATCAAAATCAAAATTGCTTGTTTGGGTACTATATAGAAGTTGGCAGATGAGTTAGGGGCCTCCATGATATTACAATTTAAGATTTCTAAAATAGATCCTATTTATTTGAAAACTCTTTAGGCCATAATCTTTATATCATGATATTTCCTAAAGCATGGTTTTTATGATGAGAATGACATCAAATTCGCTTTTAGTGGCATCAAATTGAGCAGAAACACTGAGAAACACTGAACAAAGTACACAACTAAAGGAAGATATTTTTTGTCACGGTGAATTGATAAAGAGATTTATAATTTAATCTTAAGAATTTCCTTCTTGCAGTGAGAGTTGAAGGTCACTTACGAATTTTTCGACTAAAATTGTATTCAAATACCTATCGAAAACTGTTCTTTACTTTTATTGTTATTGGAATTGAATAAACGACGTAATTGGTTTAATGACATTGATGAATATAAAAGACATGCAACCAGAGAAGGGGCAAAATGTGTGCAGTGCAATGACTAGATCTCTGCTATCTTCAACATCATATTTGAGCCACAATAGAAATACCGGCAAAATTAGAAAACAGATATAATTATCACATCTTCAAAACTGCTTAAAGCACGTCTGAAGATATAAGGTTTGTCAGCTTATGAAGAAGTTTCTAGAAAGCAACTGCCAAAACTGTATGTCAGTCTAGACTTTGACTCAATCGCTTGAGAGATACCATTCTTATTTGGCGTGTTTGATCAAAATTGTAAACTTATCTTTCTAAGTTGGCTTTATTGTTAGCGTTACTGACTAGATTGGCATTGACTTTAATATTCTTTCTGAAAGTCACTCACCTGGCAACTTTTCTATCACGTCCTTTGTTTTGGATAATCCTATGCCAATAAACCTGAAATAAAATCAAAGATGGATCAAAAATTTAATTTTGATGCAAATTGATCGAGAATAGTTACCCGTCCTTTCCTTGCTTAACGATCTTGACTTCATAATAATATACTCCTATGCGAGGATCGATAGAAATATTAGCTCTGATACTTGAAGCATCTGACGACGCCAATCCTGGTCCTGTAAGACAAAATGATAACTGCTGTTCATATTTAAATAGCTGCAAACATTGACTTGATGTTATACTAAATAATAATTACTTACGTTCAAAAATATAATCCATGTACGACGACTGTTCTCATTAGATTAACGTCGTAATGCAAGTTTGTTGACAAATACTAATGGCAAAACCGGGTGATAGTGATATTTCAAGATTATCTTGAAATTTGAATAATATAATTATTTTTCTCCTGCATTTGCGAAGGTATGGATCACTATTGGATTTAGCAGTTATAAGACGCGCTATCGATCCCAAAATCATATTTTGATACAGAAGACTTCCTGCAAGAACTTCTCGTGACAATTCTTTCATCCTTTGATGAAGTCATGTTCGAAGCCCGCCTTCCTGTAATCATGAATTGCATCTGCAAGGACTGTAGACTGATATAGTACTGGTCGTCAATACTGTAGACGAATATCAAGAAACACATTACTTGCGTATTCTATCACACAAACAACATAGTAAAAAGATAGCTCATAACTGTCACACTAAGCAGGTAACAGAAGCACTGGAAAAAGAAGAGACTAACACGGAGATGCAAAATAGCTGAGCACGATCTAGTATAACTCAAAGGGATAAAAGTGAAAATAACGAAAAGACAATGTCAAAACCCAAGATAGCATAATAGAAAGCCAGAAGACAGCAGACCTTTCAAGTTACAATCTCTCCAAACAGCCTAGCAGAAGTCTCTTAAATGCTTCAATACAGACAGACGTTGGTGATAGGAACCACATTTCACAACTTCGCCTTCTCATGAAAGAATGATTTCTTAAAATGCTGTGTAGGACAACGAGGAATAGTGACAAGCATTGGATTTGAGTAGTAACTTCCTCTTATGCAGCTGGTACTAGAACGAGGACTTGGGATAACACAAGCAAGTTCATTATAACAAAGATCGTCAATTTCGCGAATTTCGCGATGCCGCTCGCTATCGGTTTTTCCCTAATTCCCTAAGACAGCATGAGTGGCGTAAACAAAGTCACCCGGCCAAGTCAGTGAGAATCACTTACCTTTGAGACTGTGATAATCTTACATGAACAAATTTTCTGTATACTCCATTGCGTCACCAAAGTTATTAAACGAGGTGAATTGTCATACGAAGCAGGAAACATTATTGACTTTTAAATAATTGACTATGACATCATTGGACACGAACAGGCGTCAATGAAAGATCGGACCTACCGGGTGACGTTGGACTTGATAAGCACGGGTCCCCAAATTCCTCTACATGTGAATGTCGCAATGGCATGTATAAATACAGCCACATGGCTGCCCTCTTCATCTACGCTATAAAAAAGGAGTCTTCTATCATAAAGGTCTTGGCGGCAACTTAATGGACGAAGCATTCTTCTTCTCTGCGATTAAGGTGTCACCTGTGGATATTCAATGAACAGATTTGTTTACGATTGAACAGCGTAATTGTCGATATTGGCATCTCTTTTTTTCGAGGTCGAATTACTGCAAGTAATTTCGGCCTTGTATTACAGGAAATCCACCGATCACGAACTGAACTTCCTCCGTCTTTCATGAAGACAGTGCTCGGTGACTACAATCTCTCGCAGAAGGAAGCCACCTCATGGGGTGCTAATGAAGCTGTATGCTCATACAAACGCGAAACCGATCGAGATGTCTCCGCTTTTGGATAATGGAGTGTCGAATGTTAGGTGCGATGGTGTAAATGTCCCAGACTTTGAACTTGTTCTGTGCACCCATTCTTTCAATAAAGTTGGGTCAGATCAGATATTTTCGTTGTCTTATACGGGATGTTCTTTACTCAATTTTCCGCGATGCAAGAAATAAAATATAACCTCTCCCTCAATTTAGAGACGATTTTTTTATTCATCAGATTATAGATCTCGACGCGTTTCGTCACGGTGGACAGTCTCAAGGAGATCAATAGTATCTTGAAAATTATCGAACGCTGTATCATCATCAGATGAAATTGGACTATCTGTAATACCGATGGATCCAATATTCCACAGATCAGAAAAGTCATGATGCTGCCTGTAATTTGGACCCTTGAGACTGTCCACCGTGACGGAACGCGTCGGGAATTTTTATTTTGTTAAATAAAAATCGTCTACAAATTGAGGGAGAGTTTTATTTTATTTCTTGCATCTCGGAAAATTAAAGCTGGGCTATTCAAAGGAAATGAATGTAATGATATATCTCCATCGATTTTGGCAGCTGAGTAGCCGTTCGTTCAACCGCAGGCAGGGCAAATTTTTCCCATGACTGATGCTCTGCAGAATGTTATCTTGGTTATTTCTCTGGGACCGAGGGGGACGCGAGTCACTGTTGATTCTCATGTTTACACCTGAAAGCCGAAGCACGCTATTGACCAATTAGCGAGCGTTTCCCGAAAATCAAGCGACATCGCGAATAGCAGTAGAAAAGGGAAATACAGGAGTCCGTTCTACGGTGTCCGAGTGATGCCATATTTGAAGTGAGACAAGCATCATCTATTAGACGAACTGCCTTCTACTGAAAGCGATCAAGTATATCCAAGCTGCTAAAAGGACATGATGGGCAAACGTTTGAGCAAAACTCATACATCGGACGAACCTGAACCTTGTGTAGTACGAACAACTTCTCAAGAATGAAGTAGGCACAGGCACGAACCAATACTCCAAGACAATGGGAAGCTTGTTGGACAACTTGGCAGATGTGGACTCACCAATCTAAAGGGTCATACAGTGTCACACCAAGCAAAGCAATACGGTTCTCAGCTAGAAGGGAATAACCTACCATAGCAATGGCAAAACTGTCTTGGACACGTGTATGAGAAAAACGAATTGACTGAATATCCTTTCATTGATCATAACTCGATTGGAGCGACACAGAGACAATTCTCTTTAAGTCAGACTCGATAGATGAATTCACTGTCACTCTATCCTGGCCTTGACACTGGCTGCAAGCCCTCTGACTGGGATAGGAAAGGGATGCATGAAGAGTGGAGTCATCTACAAAAGAGTATATTGAATTATACGCCAGACGTATGTCATTTATAACTCCAGAAAGACAGTCGGTGAAGGATTGCATCCATGAGGGACAACTAAATTAATCGTGAAACTATCAGAGAGGAATACATCGACACGAACTAAAATAGAACGGTTAGTCATGAAATCCTCTATCCCCCTCACGACTTCAGCAGGGATTCCGTGAGAGCGAAGCTCGTAGAAAGTATTTCGAAGATTATTAGAAAGTAGGTCCGATGATTTTTTCATTCTTACTTGAAGAATTCATTTAAATATGAAAATCAAAATACATGAAACAGGTAAATGAAAGTCTTAGCAGTCTCGAAGTGCAAATCACACGTTGCTAAGTTGTTGTCTGAGTCATTTTTGCGGTGCTAACTTGCAAATTATTATTAACTACGGTAAATCCTACATTGCATTTTCTGAGAAAAAGTGCTAAAAGATGCTATAAATGTCAAAGTAACAAAGTTTTGCCAAAGCTTCCGACAATTCGACACTGCATTTCTTTTTAAAATTCATGGAATTCTCAGCCATAGATGAGAGTCATCATGGATTCGCATCAATGTTAAAAATGTTATGAAATTCAGAAGTGATTTTTAGATGACATCACTTGTCTCAAATTTTCATCTAAAAGGTTACATGGTTACATGGGGTAAGCACATTTTTCAATATTCGGTTTATGGGAAACTAATTTTCGAATGTTTTATGCCAAAAGTCTACTGGGCTAAGGTAATCGAAAATCTCTTTTGCAATTATTATTGAGAATTATTGAGAATGCACAAAACTAACACTGCCATGTCAGACTTATATAATTATTATCACAATTAGAGGTCTGCTGTCGTCGGAATTCTCCTCAACACGCAATGAAGTTATTCTGTAGAATCACGAATACGTCTGCACTACCTGAACACAAAACGAATACCGATATCCAAGCCGCCTGTATCTAAGACGAAAGCAGCACAAGATTTATCTTGAGAGTAATTCATTTAAAGCTTGTAAAAGTTAATTCAATATAAAAAATCTCATTGGAGAAGGCTGCCGTCTACCAGCCGTCTACATCAGATAAAAGATAAGGGGCAGGAAAAATTACTTTATTGGCAATGAATTACAATTAATTGATTGATGGACTTTCCTCAATTCAATTAATTGATTGGATCAGGCACCTATTATTCCAATTAATTGCAATTTTTCACCAAGTCAGATAAGCGATTATTGCATAAAATACACAGAAGACAGATTTCAGTAGACAGATTTTGTCAAAGATAAAAGGATTTGAATTGCAGTTTTTTTAAAAAAATCAATTGTTTATCTGCAAACTTAAAAAAATGTTCTAATATAAGATAAAGGGCCTAATTACTATTTTGAGCACAACAGCTGATTTATCATATGTCACCACTTTTTTTGCATTGTTTGTCGAAAAGAACTGTAAGTTTAAGCGCGTATTACAACCTGTTGGTAGCTAAGATAAGTAAGCCCACTTCATTTTCGGAAAATCCAGATCCTTAGCTTTCAAATGATGTATAATAAGCACAGGTTCGAGCATTTTGAAAGGAGCAATAAAAGCAATTTTCTGCGACTGTGCAGTAATTTTATTCCCAACATTTCGGCTTAGCCTTTATCAAGGGATAAAGGTTAGTTTAAATTTTCTTAATGACATTCAGTGTATAATTTCCTTTTCTGCATCCCTTGATAAAGGTTAAGCCGAAATATTGGGAATAAAATTACTACACGGCCGCAGAAAATTGCTTTTATTGCTCCTTTCAAAATGATTGAATCCCGACCGATGGCAACAAAAAATCAAATTCAAACAGGTTAGAGCAGTTTGAAAATTAGATGTTGAGGATGACCTTTCCATGTTGCCTGCACATAAAATGATTTAGAAACTGCTGATGGGCTTGAATATGAGGTAATAATATATACAGGGTGCCCCACAAAAATCCCCAGATTTTATTTTTACGAAGTTTTTCTATACTTGACGCTATATTTCTTGTCAATTTGTTATGGATAGGTTTCAAAATTAACCTCTTAGTTAAGTGCAGTCTCTAGTCGACAGATAAAGCATGCCGATTGATGTATTAGGTTGACCGAATGCCGTAGATATCTTATTTTGTTGTTTGTGAGCATACGCGTATTGATTACACGTTAACATTAACATCGATGAATATTAATAACGTTGGTGATGGTGACACATAGCATTCCTACATGCCTACGATCGAACATCATACGACAATGCCTCAACTTAGCGACTTCAAACGAGAAGTAATCGTCCTCTTTTGGTCGGAACACTCCACTTTGGGCTACGAAAAATGCTCTCGTGTTTTACCACAGTTCTTTGAAAAAATTACCCAGTATCAGTTTGATGGCATAGTATCAAGGTTAAGCAAGAAGGAGATGATGTTGCATACAAACGAAGGAGAGGTTTGGGAACATCTACAAATTATGGACCAGAAACTCGAGGCGCTGTGGCTGCTCTAGCAGTTACGCCATCGAAATCTCCAGAAAGAAAACATTGCAGTCAACGACAAATTGTGAGCCAATTAAATCTGTCAAAAGGAACTGTGTCTCTCATCTTAAAGGAGTCTTCTTTGAAATGAAATCGCAAAACAAATTGTCATACACTAACTGCTGCACACAGAGAAGCAAGAATAAATAAGTCACAAAATCTTATCAGTTCTTGCGGAAATGATGGCTCATGGAAGTGTATCTGTTTTTCAGGTGAGGCATCGTTCCATCTGAAGGCACCGCTGAACAGCCAAAACGAAAAAAATTTACAGGAGACATCATGATCTAAATCTGAAACAGGACCAGAGGATCTTCTTGTCCAGATAGACAAAACAGCGACCATCATCGATGTGCTACGGTGCTGTTTCTTGGCACGGGAAGATATACCTATTCTTCGTTGAAGGATATGCCAGTGTCCAAGAAGAAATTCAGGAATACAAAAGGAAAAAGAAGACTGCTGATCAACATGTCTATCGAGATGAAATGTGACCCTTAATGTTCAGAGACATTAATTCAACGATGGGAAGACACGATTGGATTTAGCAACAGGAAGGAGCGAGAGCTCATACTGCGAGAGATGCTGTTTGGCTCAGAGAGAACAGGCCCGAATTCATTTCACCGACCAACTGGCCAGCAAGGAGTTCCGATCTAAATGTTATGGACTATTCAATATGGAGCATACTTTCGTCTAATTTGCAAGCCAATCGTGACGATATCAACACAATTGGAGATTTGAAAAATGCTCTAACTATTGCTTGGGACAGTATTTCTCTTGACTGCCTCCGAAAGAGTACTTCTTCCTAAGTCAAGCGCTTACACAGATGTGTTGAACTTGAAGGTAGGCATGTTGAACATTATTAATGCATTGCCTATTTCATTAATGGCTAATTGTGGAACATGAATATACACTCTTGACTTCATTGTCCTTTTGTTTTACTTACCTGTTATCTTGAAATTACCAGATAAGTAGCAAAATAACAGTACTTTTGGAAAATTTGGGTTTTTTGTGGGGCATAATAACCTATACAGTAAGGTATCTATGGCATTCTGTCAACCCAATACATCAATCGGCATGCTCTATCTGTCGACTTGAGACTGCACTTAACTAAGAGGTTAATTTTGAAACCTATCCATAACAAATTGACATGAAATATAGCGTCAAGTATAAGAATACTTCGTAAAAGTAAAATCTGGGGATTTTTGTGTGGCACCCTGTAGTTTAGGGTGTATTAATCGGCCGATTATTGACACTGCAGAGTGGTAATCGGTAATCGGCCGATTATTTGCCGATTAGTGGACTTTTGAAGATTTCTGTTCACTTTCAATCAAATTTGGTAACTGATCGAAAGACAAGATTTAAAATTTTTAGATAAACTTCACTCTATATGCACATTGTGCATTGAACTACTAATCTAAATTCAAATGACTTCTTTCTATCATTCCAATGATTGAAAACAACTGAATTCTTACGAAGACTAGATTTTCATGATGATTAATTATGAATGTTCGTGAAAAAAGATATTTTCGCATATTATCATAAGTACGTATACTTAGTATTTTTTTCGACGAGCCTGGTAGAATAGCCCAGAATGGGTTTATAGGTCCGGGCCCGTCAGTCAATTCTTTGAAGACCCGAATTCTTTGGTCCTGTTGCAATTTTAATTTTTAGGTCAAGGCCTGTCTGACTTTAATTTAGTAGCCTAGCCATTTGATTTTATTCCCAATTTTTGATTGAACAATCAATTATCATATTTTGCTTTATCAAGATTGATTCAAATGTCTTCTTGTTCAGAACAAGGGCATATGAGTATTCAAAAGTTAATGTAGACTGTCACCATCTAAATGCAATTTTTGATGTATGTCTGCAAGTGAGCATGCATGGTTTCATATTCGTAGATGCTACGCATTCATAAATCGAATCATAGAAACGCGTACCTGCTTTTCAAACGTAATTATGACTCGCACCCGCCAAGGAAATGCCCATGTTATCAATAAATTATCTCGACAAGAAAATGCTTGGACAATTCTGTCACATCTCGACGAAATTATGATTTTTGCGTTCGCTATGATAGACATGATCGTAAACCGCACAGAGTATACTCGATTGCGTATCAACGCAATACACGCATTCCATGTAGAAATATCAAGTTCTAGAGGACGGCAAGAAAAATAACCATAAAAATGAGTTTGTGTTTCCAAAAATCCAAGCCAGGGCTCGGCTTCCACTCTGGAAGAAGCACTGATCTCAACTTTTCATGCTTTTCAAATTCTAAGTAGTCTCTCGCCATAACAAGATCTCGTCTCTGGTTGACTGCGACATACAACGCTTTGCATAGACATAGCTTTGCAGTTGACCATAGCTGCTATTGTAGCCTTGTGATTGAGTGCTCACTAGTGCAACTGGAATACCGGCATGGTTTCGAATCCCAGACAGAATATCGGCCTATGTGCTCTATTAATTTCCGTTTATCATTTGTCAATGTAGAGTTCTATAGACAGCAACTACGAGTCACTTCAGACCTGTGTCAGTGTCTGCTATTTCAAAGATGCTGATCATTGATGTGATTTTGGTTTGAATGAAAAGCTTGTGTAATCACATGAAATATACTTCTTCCTGCATATTGCTGCTACGAATATTACTTCTACGAGTAACAAGTAGCCTACTAGAATCATCAAAAGCAACTGATAAAAATTCAAAATTATTCAACATTGCGTAGGATTAGACTAGCATCGCAACGCTTTTTGCATGGAACATTCAGGACCTGTTTTACCTATTATTCGGTGCACTTAATTATTATTAAGTTTTATATAACTAACTCCGTATTTTTAGAACATGGAAAACGTCGATTTTAGATGAATTTAAAAGAAATCATCGGCCCGATTAATCGGCTACCTTCCACCCACAAATCGGCAATCGGCCGATTATCAAAATCAATAATCGGTACACCGCTAATATATAGTTCATAAAAGCCTATATTTTTACGTACGATCACCGTACTTGGCTTTCCCGAAACATTACAAGAACCGGCGAAGTGCACTTTTCAAAATATCAAGATTTTTGCGGAAACACAATGTTCAACATTGCATCTTCATCCTAGCAAAATATGATAGCTCGATCTCTCATACCTTTATTAAAGACAGACGCATTTGCACGAGGAGAAATGTACGAGGCCTTCAATTAAAGACTGGAAACTTCCCGGAAGGTGCACTTACCTACTTTCCATTCGCTGTAGTCAATCACATTAGTACGCGACAATTTGAAATTTTTTCTGGCTAACATCAGACATTTTGTTAGGTTGAAAAGAGCCAGTATTTTCGATGTTGCAATAAGTATTTTTATTCAATTGTCACTATAGAATCATATGTCAACATCATCTAATGCAACTAAAGCCAATTTACAGTCTGGATCTGCCATAAATTTAAACTTCACATGAGACTAGACA
This sequence comes from Prostheceraeus crozeri, assembly GCA_907163375.1. Classification (NCBI taxonomy): domain Eukaryota; kingdom Metazoa; phylum Platyhelminthes; order Polycladida; family Euryleptidae; genus Prostheceraeus; species Prostheceraeus crozeri. The sequence continues at coordinate 366,901 of CAJQUW010011384.1, read as the reverse complement.
TTTATGGAAGAAAATGACTATGACGATGGAATGAAGATGTAAGAAGAGATAAGGTTAGAAATTATTCTATGAAATAGGCGGTGTTGACTTTAGCTCTTTCATACCTGGTTATGTCTATCGGATAATTGAAGAAACTGCACAAATTTATCTTTCATACCAGATTATATCCAACGGATGATGGAAGAAATTACATAAACAATAAACATTGAACATCGAAAACACTGGCTTTTTCCAACACAACAAAACCTTAGTAGGCCTGCATAATTTGTGACTGTGAGTGTCTGTGATGATTCTTCAAAATGTAGCTTTTTGAGACGAGGCTCCCGTCACTTTTAAGACGAGCAAAAAGACAGGACCCTGACTACAGCTCCACACCCTTTGTCCTAGGTCAGGAACGAGTCAGAGCGGCAACCGATTCCTTTTGAACTCGACTGTGTTGACGGCACATTCAAGTGCCATTTCTAACGTTGATGCTTGTAGAACTCCTTCCGAAGAAACGCCTCAACTCCCACTTGTTGAATTCTGCATCGACTGTGTCATTTAAGAATAGGTTGCGGTATTGAAGATACGCTGCATAGCATATCTGTGCAGCTTCTATCTTTCTCTCCAGGCGAATTGATAATGCTTTCATTCGTCAATTGCCAAATCAACATCGACAGATGACATCGAAGAAATTTTATAATTTTTGATATGCATCTTCAGATATATAAATGAGAGTGAACGCGTGCAAGAAATAGGACAGTTAAACACAGGATTCTCTCACTCACAAAGCTGTTGCCGAATACCTTTGGTAGATGACCAAAACACGATCAGAAAATTATGAGCTAGCTACAAAGTAGTTCTCTGTGTTTCTATCTCTCCAGGTACCGCGCGCAGGGGATTGTAATATGCGCCCTGTAAGGCAAGACCAGTGTTCACGATATTTCATCATGTGGTGGCCTGTACACTGACACAATCATCAGATGTGTTGTACAATTCAAGTATGTCCCCATCTTCACCATGCTCTTATCACATGCTTTACATGGGAGAGAGGCAACTTAGACAACATAAAAGTTCACTAACCATGAGATAGGGGACTATACGGTAACTAATCCAATGGAGGCATAGAAGGATGCCATGACTCAAACTCAGGGGTATGGAAGCGGAAGCGATCGTTTTCATTGGAACGGAAGCGAACGCCAGACGATCGCTTTCGCTTCCGAAAGTATCATGATACTAATGACTGACGCAATTCACGTGTCAGGGTGAGGCGAGTCACTTCTGACTTTTGACCTTAAGTCTTGATATATCAGTTAAGTAATAGTTGTCATATTTAGTGCTTCCCCTATTACACCTAAGTACAAATTGGCACCTGTTAATTTGTACTAAATGTAGTTGCTTCTAATTTTCTCATTATGATGAAAACGAAGGTGTACTATCTCAGAATACTAGCATTCGAAATCAGAAAACTTTAGTACCATACTATCAATGACAACTTTACACCATGCGGATTGGTGTGTCTTGAGGCAATTTCATTGAAGCATTCTCAAACAAATAAAATAAATATTTTATATTATTATATAAATATATTAATAATAATTGAATTAATTATATATAAATATATAATCATATATATATTAATATTTTTTACTACACACGTGTTTGGAAAATATGACGTTTTTATTTCACAATTTCCCAAAGGTCAACATTTTTAGTAAATTGAAAAATATTTGACTTTTTGACTCGAAAATTAAAAAAAACGCGTACAAGTCAGCTAGGGTTTACGACAGACAGTTCGTCGAGACTGCGAAGTGTTAACGTCAGAACCTATAACTTAAAAAAAAGTTGAAAATGAAGAAAAAGGGGCTCGAAATAGGGAGGTGAGTAGCCCATGTCCGATCTCCTATAATTGGAAGTGGAAGCGAATAAAAATCAATCGCTTCCGCAGCCCTGCAAGTTAAATTTCAACTCATGATAGGAAAAATTTCTCTTCGCTCAATGAGAACGGGGAAAAATCACTCAATGAAATGCGTAAAATACGAGCACTGCGTAAGCGAGCTCAGCGCGCTGCCAGCTCGAAAACCAAGCTAGAAGCGAAAACGGGTTGAATGTGATATCGACTCAACCAGCACTTTAACAATTTATGTCACAATTATGTATTGTACATTTGTACTGTATCTTGATATAATATTTGTCCTTCATATGGACCCCCGATCAATGGATCAATGGTCAACCGCAGACATGTGTAGAACAATTTGACACGGACTGAATTGCAAATGAGGAAAATTTATCACACAGACATAGAACAGGGTGTCTACTACATCAGGAATTTCAAATCCAGGAGATATCATTGCAAAAATCAAGGAGCTTATCGAAATTTTTATGATAGTCATAAAATTACCATTTCGTGTTATCGCCATTTTAACAGTGCCGTTACCTACTAGGTATTTCGAATTTCTCTTTTTGCTGTTTCTTTTGTGTCTAATAGAACGCCTAATTCCAAAGCATTAATAATAACCGTAAAATCGTTTTGTCTCATTAAGGCTTAAAAATAACTGCTGCTATATGTTTCAACATTATATTGCTATATTTTTCAAACACTCAGTTATAAAACGAATTACGCTTTTATCTGGTTTTCAAGTGGTCACAAACTAGTCTTCAAGTTTTTGAGCACCGTAGCTTGATCGTCAAGTTCACACTGTTTCTCTCTATTGATCGAATTTTGAGTTTCAATATTGTTCAATTCATAATGCAGTTCAGCAACACGTTTGCCTTTAGCTTGCTGATCTTCTCCATTCCTTTCTAGTTCGAGTGCCATTAAACGTCGCCGAGATAAATACTTAACCGATTCGATCAAAGAAGCAGTTAACAAAACATGCGGAACTCCTCCAAAATAATGAATAGCGTTATGGACCACACGTTTTGCCAAAATAGAACTTTCAGGCTATAAAGATTCTCTATTAGCATATCCTTGTTTATGCTGAAACCACATTGTACTGCCGTTTGACCATGGAATCAGACCAAAACCTTCCTCACTACTGCCCACAGGTGTTAAGAACTTTGTTTCGTAGAAGACAGCAGTAGAGGGCGTCCAATCGAAATTTGTCGATGTCAGATTTCTAAAGAAAGCATTAAGCAGATAAAATTTTGTTGTTGATCCATGCAGTTCCAGTGAAATTTATCTGTAGTCCTTTTTCGCTAGATCTGATTGAATGAAGTCGGAATATTCCTGCTTTGCCCAATCAGCCGGAGATACAGAAATGCAGTTGGAATCGATCATTCTGTTCAATAAAATGTCAAAACGCATTTCGCAAAGCGTTGAAGACTTGGTTAAAATGGCAAGCGGAGAGAGTGATGCAACGTCTTTAACAAGATCGTGTTTCAGCGGACCGCTCTCAAGTATTTTATCCACTATCGCGATAAGGCAATCGCGAGCGGCTTGACCAAACTCCAACATTCTGCGTGGATGAGAATTCTTTGGGATGCTGCGTTTGGCTCCGTATTCCAGATCCACTTGCGATATTTCCTTCAGATTTGCATCGTTATTCAGATCACGTATCAGAATTTTGGAAGCGTCTGTCCCCACCTCCGGCATGACCGATGCCTTAACGAATCTTTTCAATGTACATTATCTGTGACAAGGCCCATGAGAAACCGTGTAAAAATGGAATCATAGGCTTGTCGTGGTGAAACCGCCGTAGAAATCGCTTAAACTGAGACGTTACGGAGCTGAAAAATGCAGCTTCGCTGTAGGAAATGGGTCATTGATTGCGTCAACGACTGTTGAGAATGATGCTACATGGGGTTGAAGTTTCACATCGACGCAATATTTCTCAATATTCGACAGAATCTCTATTGCTCTGTTACATACATATTTGCTTTGTACCTAACCACATTTGCAAAAAGACTTAGGAAATGTAGTTGAACCTGTAATATGTGTGGCCAATGATCCGCCCTGCGCGCAGGAGAATCTTTCAAAAGGTAGTACATGCTCTGCAGTACAGTTGTACTGCAAGTACTTTTTTCAATCCATACTGCAATACTCCACTCACGCATGACATGTAAAGAGCATGTACCTGTTTGGAGCAATCCCTTCCCACACTTGTGCTGAAATTCTTCAGAAAATCTTCGGTGAAGTGAAAGATTGACTGCCATGCTGATTTGCAACAATCTATTGAAGACATCAACAAATGAGCCACTAATTTTATTCAATGCTTTATTGACACTCAAATATGTTTTCAGCTTTCGAGTGAGTGAGAAATACTGACGTTACATAATCACTAACTACAACACCAGTGCTCGTTGAAGTATCTAATCAACAGATCTTGATGTCCCCTTCAAACAATTTTGTCTAATGCCTCATCGAAAGATATGCTGAACTCTTTGGACGTATGTACTCTGGCGAGTATCTCTTTCTGAAAATGTGGAGATAATCCGAAAGTCACAACGTAGCCTAACCTATCTTTGGCCATTTGGATGTTGCCAACGACAGGGTGGCTCTTGAACATCGCTTGAAATATAGATTGTTGATCATCACATGATCGCTGTGAACGGTGTTTCTTTACCATATCCAAGACCAAAATTATTTCTGCTTTGATATACTTCATTTTTTCATAGTTGCTGTAATAGGAGCCGTTCACGTTTCCGGGTTAATTGTAGAAATTGTACTTGTGTGCATCGATGAAGATGCATCAGCATTCATTGAAGATGATGCAGTTGAATTCAAGGATGTGGAAACGTCGACACTACGACGAACAAGATTCACTAACTGATAGTCATTGAATGCAGCTAGAAAAATAGGAGTCACTAATCTGTTTTCGAAGTCTGAGACACCCACCGAGTTTGAAAATTCATGTACACGAAAAAAGCTTCAATTAACACATATAACCTGAAACAGAAAGAAAACACACATGATCATCAGTTTACGCTATCGAATGAAATCGAAAAGCACAAACGAAGATAGTCGCCAAAATGCATAACTACATTTTGTTTACATTATTGTTAACGTTAAAAATGTAGTTCAGAAAGTTTGCACAACTTCTAATTTCGACGAAATCAGGATTTATCCAGGATATCCAGGCCTTGTAGACACCCTGATAGAAAGGATGTCATGGGAGACTTAATCGTGATTGCATGGGTTGCATCATACATGGACTCATATAAGGCATTTCTCTACGTCCAGATATTAGGGCAACAAGAAATTCTACGAAAATAATTACTAAAACCCTAGGGCTATCAGAGACTGTAGACCTAGACCTATGTGCATTCACATTTCAACATGGGGATTTCAGCATTGAAGAACCATATTTTCTGAGGAAGGATTTTCAGGATAGCCCATATGATGGCCCATATAAATATCGTGTATATAAATATTAATACGTACTATATAAATACTGAAAATAGGCTAGCCTACATCATACTTTTTTATATGATTTGTTTAGGGTAAGCCACGACGATTTAATCATCATCACTCTGCTCCCTGAGGCTTCATAGATAACTCAGTTTTTTCTTGTTTCAAATCTTTTTGCATAAAATCACACAGATTTGTTAACGAATTTTTTCTCATCAATGGCAGCGAATAGGTTTTTATTTCACATCAATGACATTGTCTTAAAGAAAATTAACTGCCTGATTGTCGATGAAAATATGTAATCATCAGAATGACTCGCATTGAGTACGGACGAAAGAGACACTGCGGTACTCTAACGCCGTGTTCCCATCTAGCTATCGGTTGGTGTGGCAAGCTTCAATCGTTTGTCACAGTGGTGCTGTCATATTTGGCCAGCTCATTCCATGCATTTAATTAATCGCCGTTCGCTTTTTGAGATGAGGTGCTTCTTCCATTCATGCATTGATGACATTTGCGATATATCGACCATAAAATCCACTGCACATCGATTGACATCATTTAATAGCATTATCTTGTCTACAACACAACCATCTCAATTAGTTACTGATCAAAATCGAATGTATATTTATGGTAAACTTGCATTTCTGTTAAAATCCATGAACTATTGGCACATAACAGGAAATCATACCTGTATAAGCAACAATCAGATTGTTTCCAGATACTTCCAGGTTATTTCTGGAACGACATTCATCAGGATTGAATAGGGACGGCAACACTATTTCTTGATTATGTAGCATTCCGACTATGAAGTACTCAACAATCACAATTCAGAACACTAGCGTCTCCCTGCTCAGCTGACTCCTATATTCAGGATGGCTTTAAATCTAGAATATTTAGTTGAACTTTCGAATCACAGGATTATTTAGGACTACGTGTAATTTTCGTGGTGCGATTCGCTATGCTTAAGCATCATGGCACCACAACTGTCTCCTTCAACTAACATATATCTCCATAGGGCATGATGAAAGGTAATTTGTCTAAAGTTGAACACATTAGAAATTCAATCAATTGCAAAATGGCGCTGGATCTTCAGAGCAAGATGTCTGCTTTCAAAAGATGCTTCAGAAGCCATTGAATTGAAACGAGCATAATCTAGGTGTTTGGCCTTCTTTGTCAATCTGCCATGATGGAATTTCGTGATGATATGCAGTTGAATTTGTTTTACATCACTGATAAGATATTCCATCATTAGAATGCATGATTGTGTGATAATTCCAAAAATTCATCATGCATCGCCATCTTTTGTGTTCTGTTGTCGCGGTGGAATGATGGATTTCCTCAGAATTTTAATAGTGTGATACCATGATTAGCAGTGAATAGGTTAGCAACTTCTACTTGCAATGCATAGTGTAAAAGTAATGAATAAAAGAGCACATATTTAAATATTGAGAAATGTTTGTATGCATTTGTCGACATGTATTCTTTCGAAAATTATCATTTATTTTTTCCATGCTTGATTATGTATATAAATATATACATATATGCAAACATGCATTCGACATGCATTTTGAAAACTTTACAACAAACATACAGACTCAGAAGAAGTCATTCATGTATCCAAAAAAGCTAAGTTCTTATCAAACTGTGACCTTTTCGTTGACAAAAAACGCAGCTAAGTAAATAGTCATCATAAAATGAAAGAGACTTGCGATTGAAAGCAGCATGTTTATCAACACTCGCTGTCGGAGGGAGATGGATCTGAAGGCATCATTAATGGCTCGCAACTTCCAAACAGACTCGATTATGAAGTCAAGTATCGTGTCTTCATTTTTCCCACGGATCTCGACTGCAACCGGTTGGAATGTTACGTGGTTTGCAGGCAGGTGAATGTTGAAACCGTATTTTTATCGTCTCCTAGATAAGCCACGTTATGACCTGGCTGTAATGACCGTCAACGAAAGAAAGAACGACGTCAGCGCCAATTCATAGAGTCAACTTCTTTTCTCGCCTCCAACAGAGGGCATCTTACTTGGATATTACTGTAGAAATTGCTAGCACACATGACTGTAGTCTTAGCGCCTTACAGTCATGGCAATGATGTTTGTCAATTTAACATTCCACATTCGATTCACACTCATTATATGCTGCATAACATAATACTATATATTTGCTTGCAAGTGTGCGTGGACCATGATGAGGAATAAATATAGGCCCATAGAATAGGGACTATTCCTGTATGGAGGGACCATCCATATAGTCCATCGTAGATAGAATGAAGAAAATACTTTATGAAAAATATCCAATCATTCAATGGCTATTTTGCGAATAATGAATTATATGCACAAAACTACTTATCGAATACTTCACAGTCTGATCCTCGCCGATCAAAGCTCCTTTGAAAAGGTTTGTACAAAATTTGCTTGTTTACTAAACTTTTTTGCATCATAATTGCATCATAAATTGTTTTGTTTCGTTAGTTCGTTTTCATGGTCTCTAACATATGCAGATGCTGTTCAGTTGTCTAAATGATCACTGCCGATGGACTTGAGTGGCGAACGGGTTGATTTGTTGCTGTTGACTAGGGACTCAACAAGAAAATTTCATCAATGATTTTTGTGCAATTGTGATATATTTTGGAAATTATTTACATTTAATAAATTTTAAAACAGTATGTCGATTTAGACACTATGTCAGTAGTATCAAACTTTGTAGCATATTTAAAATCAACATGAATGTCAGTAAAGCAATACATTTATTGCGCAGTTATTAGAAGACTGCATATTCGATGCTTGTTTTTTCCCTTCAATGTAATTAAACTGAAATAAGTTTTGCCATGAAAGTGTAGATTGATGACCTTATTTCTTGTATTATGTTTTGCATCAAAAGAAACGTTATCAAATGCATTAAACCAATCTTTCTCACTGCCCAGATAGGTTATTTCCAAGTCAGAAACTCGCATGGAAAATCGGTGAGTCATCAAATGGGAATACAAGGGCGTCACATTCATCAAAGTTTCTGTCTTGATTTTCACAGACTTTTCGATTACTAGTTTTCAATAGGCAGCTGGTATTTCTACGACCGACTAACTTAGGTCTTAGCGGTTGTAGCCAGATGAAGTCTGTCTGGGTCGCTGCTTTCCACACAGATAGTTGAAGTAGCATGAAAACTGTCTGTAGTAAGTAAATTGTCTCGGTGTCCTCACAGCTAGGATGCAGGTTTCTTCTCTCAAAACGTCACTGAAGTTTCAATTGAGTGAAGCCATACAAAGGTAAAAGTCAAGATTCATTTTGATACATGTTTCATGTTGCAGACAATCTGTGCTGTCTTGTAACCGAGAAACATGAAACATGGCATTAAACGTGGAAGAGCATTGAAGTGGTTCAGCGGTTGTAATAGCCTTTTTTGCGAATAATCATTTTTCAAAGTTGTTTGACTTGACAGTGTCAGCCGTGCATCTTCTTTGACTAGGCCCTCACATGATCTGTAATTTTTTGTCACCATCTTCATTATGATCCGAGGTATCTGCATGGGTCTCGACCGAACGATTAGCCTATTCAGGAATTTTGACTTTTGCACGAAGAAGCATAAATTTGGGTGCAAAATGTTCAAAAACCTTGGTCAATTATTCATACAGGTAGCTATTTCACGAAGGTGCATTTAACACGAATGTTGTGCCACTTCTCCAATATTAGCAATTGCAGGGATCAGATTGATGTGAAAAATGTGAAAAATTGTGAAAAATATGAATGTGTGTGAAAAATTGTGAAAAAATGTGAAAATGGGAGTGTATGTGAAAAATTGGTAAATCAGTGTTGTGGAGGAAAGATATATATTATGAAATGGCCTAAATACATGTATTCAAACTAACTTTCTGAATTCTATTTCTTTATTTTTATGGTTATCATTGATATACAAACTTCTTCAAGTCTTGATAAACAGACTTCTACAAAGTGGTTGTGATAGCCAAAATATTGAAAGAATAAACTCCGCTAACTCAGTTATTCAAGGGGCCAGAGCAAAACTGGCGGAAGTTCAGATGAGAGAGGCACAACTTACTAACCGTAACGCTTCCGCTAACAAATAATAGATTTGCTACAATGATTATATTGTTTACATTTTTCATATGATGAACATTGATTTTTAAGAAATATTATATATTTGTATACGGCATTTGTATAGGTTTTGTATAGGATTCTGCGATTGAGCGATTTAATAAATCGAATAATTCATCACGTGGCAATGGTGCTAGACAGAGTATCAAATGTGTTGTTCAAAACGTTGTATATTGGGATTTTCTTCAATTTCGCGAGTGCGTATAGACCTAACATATATTATAATTCAATTATTGAATATCATTGATATTACGTCACATATTTGTAAACAATATCTATCAGATAACTATTTGTGTAAAAAGTATGAAATGGAAGTGACTCCATTACCAGACCTGCCATTTACCATCAACATTGGCGAAGACGAATTGGAAGCTGTGACATCATTCTGCTACCTTGGCGACATGATAGATCAAACAGGAGGATGTTTTGGTGCGACAACCACGAGAGTCAAGTCGGCTTGGAAAACATTCCGTGAGTTGCTTCCAGTGCTCACCAATCGTGGCATCTCCCTCCGGCGAAGAGGATATGTTTACCAAGCCTGTGTCCGAAGTGTGCTGCTTTACGCCTCAGAAACGTGGGCTGTAAAGACTGATGATGTGAGCCGACTGGAAAGAAATGAAAATGCGATGATCCGATGGATCTGCTCCACGAAGTTAAGTGAGCGGAAATCAATGGCTGAGCTAAGGCATGCCCTAGGCATCACAAATCTTAAAAGCGTTCTGAGGTCAAGTCGCCTTCGATGGTTCGGGCACTTGGAGCGTATGCCTAACTGGCTATGGCCAAAGAAAATTATGACCTTTGAAGTGCCTGGTCCGAACATCCGAGGAGGCCAAAGGAAAAGATGGATTCACAATGTGGACAAGGACCTCCGCGACCTGCGGCTCGATCGTCGAACTGCACAAGATCGAGGTGCATGGAGGAGCGCTATCCGTCCTCAACATTGGAGTCGGCATGGAATACCGTCCAACCCTCAAAACTGGTGGAACCAAGGACGTAAAACCGGTCAGTAAGTAAGTAAGGAAGTAATGTATGGCTTTGATGTTATGGAAATGTCCTAAAACCAGTTTTTTGTATCACATTACAAAACCGGTTTTTCAAATTCTTCAAAATTCTCGGATACCAAATGAAAACCGGATATCGGTTTTGAAAACTTTACTTTGGATTAATAACAGAGATTAAGTCGTGTGAAAAATCCGTGATAAAATTGGTTTGCATGTGAAAAATTTGCTATGATGACATGTGAAAAATGCCCTGGTCGTCAATCTGATCCCTGAGTTCGATGTCATTGTCAATGTTTGGCCACCAAACATAACTTAATGTGAACTATACCCATGTGCGACTCTTGTAATATGAGATCGTACGAGATAGATTCTTTTTCAAACATACTGGAGCTATATGACCTTTAAACTTGCAATAATGACATATGGCATTTTTAAATTTACTGTACAGTTACAAAACTAAGCGCTGTTGAATCGCAACGATGAAACACTTTAGAAGCAGTTAGCTTATCTTTATACCGATGCGCATCCTTACCGCTCTGTATCTTGACTTTGTCGATTGAGACCTCACGCCAGCCAATCGCTTTCGAATTCGCCGTTGCAGTTTCGCTAGCTCGAAGGAGTTTTGCCGCATCATCATAGCTTAAGCCCTTCTCTACGAGCAGATTCGTCCTGAACCTGTCGTCCGCCATGCAAAGGACAAATGATCGAACAACTCGCTTCTGTCTACAGATTGACAAGTGATCAGAAGAGTGTTCAATTCAATTGACCAGATCATGAGAAAATGCATGATCTGGCAACAATAGGGTGACAATAGACAGCTAATTCCGCTGAACACAACAGCATGACTTTATGAAACTGTAGCAGTGCTAATTTTATTACTGCATCATTTGATTCTACAGTTTCATACTGAGCTACTGTGATCGTCCCCCACGGTGCGTCAAAAATCGATATTGCCAAAAAAATTCTCCACTCGCGATTTCTCTTTTTCTGAATACCTATATGCCAACTGTATCTGAAAATCAAAATCCAAAAATCTTTTACAGGCGTCTTTGCAAATGGGACCACTTTTTTCAAAATGGCGGCCAAATACTTAAAATTGTTAAGTAATGATAGTTTTTCAGTCTCTAATTGATACATTCATGCACCCAAATCTAGGAAAAAATTACTCCCTATAGTATTCTTGATTTTTTGAGATCATCTGTTTAGTATTGAAAGCCATATTACCTCATGTTCCATTATGAAAAATAGAAAAATAAATAATCGAAAATTGATATTTGGCTATCCTTGTATTATTCGGCTTTCATGCACCTAAATCAAATAAGAATGGATCTCTATATTTTTTCTAAATTTCTAAGACAATCTGATTGTCCATTTAAAGCCATTTCGGTACTTCTACAGGGTGTTCCAGAGTGGATAAAAATAAAAAGAAGTATTCGTAAGTTGCTATTTCATTTACGAAATATGTGCTGTTTGACACACTTCAAATTCAATTTGTCATTCATTTTCTTCATAAGAAAACAAACTTGTTCTATAGATGAGAACCATTATATGTAGAGATCGCTCGAAGAATTCGAGACAGGAATTCGGGATGTTCATAAGATGTCACTTTATAGCGGTTCCATGTCTGTGTGAAATCATGATGGGCGGCTTCGGAAGATTGCTCGCTCCACGGTCCCAGACCCCGCTGTTTCATTTCACAAAATTCAGGAATATGGTGTGTAACGGCATGAATCTTAGGCGTGATATTGATGCCTAGATCACTGAAAGCTATCTTGAACTGTTCGATGTGATCCTTGTAGGACGGATCCAGCTTTTCCCCGTAACAAGCCACAACAACCTGAAATAAAAGTTCAAGCTACATAGCACTTGTAGAATATGCTGTTTACAGTATATATTTATTCACTACGAAGTCTGTATGGGACACAACTCACACACGATCTATGAAGCAAACATGCGTTAAGTGCAGTATATAATATCGTGATTTTTACATGTAAGCTTATGTTAACATTCAAATTCAATAGATCAGCTTACCTTGTTGAACGCTCGAAAAGCTGTGACATATTTCACAACTTTCAAAGGGGCAATAGATTGCAACAAATCAATTTTGTTTAATAAAAGTCTAGAGGAATTCCCAGTAAAACTTCCTCCGTGTAAATGCTCTTGCTGAACATTGCAAAGCCGCAGCCATTTGGCTGAGACTTGCCACTCGAAACACATGGCCTTGTAGATTGTTCCCACTGGTCCCGTTAGAAGGTGTATGTCTGGCGGCGGAATCAACTCAATCACTCTCTTGCTCTTGTTTTCGTGGGAAACAATCGAGGGATGTATGGTATTGTGATGTAGTTTGGCACGTATCTTCTGTCCACCACCGCCGTGCCAATCCCAGAAATCCTTTTCTAGAGTTTGGAATGTTCGAGGTAATCCTTTAGATTGTAAATTTGAGCTTGGAGCAGTGCACCAACAACAAGGATAGGATGATCCGTGCGGCATGATGCCAATGAGAATATTACATAACTTCAGATCTGAAGCGATAAAGAATTCCGATTGTAGCATATGAAGGTTCATGGAAATCCACAGTTTTCGAATATTAGCGTAATTTTCTTGTACCATTGGGGCAATTCCTATTATAAAGAGACGTTTGACACCAGATTCCTTGAATGAGCTTGAGCAGTGGAGTGACAAATCATTGAGCTGGAAAATACTCAAGCACACCTTAATAAAACCGCCGCCGCCGTCTATTCCCAATTTGATCAAGGTTTCTTCATCGTAACCTCTCTTGGATGTAATATATGTAATGAAACCGTCGACATCTTTGCAGACAATACTGTGACGTGGTGTTCTTTCCGTCACAACATCTCTGTCTATTCTGACAAAGTCAATCAATTTGATTTCAAAGAATTGATCCAGTTCGCGGTTGCTTTCATATAGTTCCTGTTTTAAACCACTTTGAATAGAAATCGCCGATGATGACCGAAGATGTTGGGTCAGTTTAAGTGTACTTCTATCACTGAGGTTAAGGTCCACACGGATCCTCTTCAAGTGCGTGGTTCCAAGCTCCTTGCCTGAATCAATCGAGGGCGAGACGGCGAGAGTGACTGGATGTCCACCTCCAACTCGTGCCAATTTTATTGCGTTCTCCTTAGATTCAGGTGATGAATCGATCTTTTGTAATATCACTTTTGAAGCAAATTGTTCCTCTTGTTTGGACGAAGAAGCCAGTGAGCTTAAATTTTCCAATCGCGATAACTGATTGCATGAATGAGGCTTTCCTCGAGAAAGAATAGATAAACAGGCCGAACACAATTTCAAGCACTTTCGTTCAATCGAGTAATTAGAGGAGTCACATCTGGGTCTTCCCACAAAATTCTTGATTCCATTCATGTTCGACGGATGAGAATTGTGTCGTGGAAAATGCCTGGTAGTCTTACATATCAAACATTCACACACGTGATTCGACGATGATCTTGTGCCGCTGTAAGACAATGCAATTTTTGAATAATCAAACACAACTATTTCCATTTGAAAGTTTCCATTCTTGTAATTCTGTAGCAAAAGACGGCATGTTCCACAAATTGCAGTTTGTAGCCTTTCGTCATGTCGGTTAAAGCCATTTATACAAAATCGTTCGATGAGTTCGAAGTGGGTGTCGTTCAATTGACGAATGTCCTTAGCCTTCTCCATACAAATGATACAAATAACAGCTCTATTTTCGGCGTGACTGCGGCGATGGTTTGGCATGAAGAACACAATAGCGGTGCGAGTCGGGAACGCAGACCTTATTGCTTCGTTTCAGCACGAGATTCGCAATGATTCAGACAGCAAGCATTTTTGAAATTTCAAACTATGACCTTGAAGTTTGTCAACAATACAGTGTCTTGAAAGTCGTTCAATTCAATCTATAGATAACCTACACACCTTGCAAAGTGCTTCATTAGAGAGCAGTGAATGACAAATTGAATTTGAAGGCCATCGAACAGTTCAAGATAGCTTTCAGTGATCTAGGCATCAATATCACGCCTAAGATTCATGCCGTTACACACCATATTCCTGAATTTTGTGAAATGAAACAGCGGGGTCTGGGACCGTGGAGCGAGCAATCTTCCGAAGCCGCCCATCATGATTTCACACAGACATGGAACCGCTATAAAGTGACATCTTATGAACATCCCGAATTCCTGTCTCGAATTCTTCGAGCGATCTCTACATATAATGGTTCTCATCTATAGAACAAGTTTGTTTTCTTATGAAGAAAGTGAATGACAAATTGAATTTGAAGTGTGTCAAACAGCACATATTTCGTAAATGAAATAGCAACTTACGAATACTTCTTTTTATTTTCATCCACTCTGGAACACCCTGTAGAAGTACCGAAATGGCTTTAAATGGACAATCAGATGGTCTTAGAAATTTAGAAAAAATATAGAGATCCATTCTTATTTGATTTAGGTGCATGAAAGCCGAATAATACAAGGATAGCCAAATATCAATTTTCGATTATTTATTTTTCTATTTTTCATAATGGAACACCCTGTATATGAGGTAATATGGCTTTCAATACTAAACAGATGATCTCAAAAAATCAAGAATACTATAGGGAGTAATTTTTTCCTAGATTTGGGTGCATGAATGTATCAATTAGAGACTGAAAAACTATCATTACTTAACAATTTTAAGTATTTGGCCGCCATTTTGAAAAAAGTGGTCCCATTTGCAAAGACGCCTGTAAAAGATTTTTGGATTTTGATTTTCAGATACAGTTGGCATATAGGTATTCAGAAAAAGAGAAATCGCGAGTGGAGAATTTTTTTGGCAATATCGATTTTTGACGCACCGTGCCCCATCATTCGATCATCTGCGCTGTCAGCAGTTGGTCGTATCTGCCAGCACGCTCGCACCTTGCGGCGTTGTAGCAACTTCTTCCTCTTCTTTCTTCGCTTCGCGCTAACGGATCCTGTCCATCTTTTACACATCTACTTAGCTCCCGCTACTTATCTGTTTGTGCTGCTACGAACCCTCAACTCGCCCTGGTCTGCTCTACCGAGGGCCAACAAAAGTGTCTGTGTATTATCCACCTTCTATTGGCTGACAATAATCATGTGACCTGGTTTCCTCGTACTCGCTGATAACACGCACGGCACAACAGCTTCCCGCTTCATTTTGAGACCCCAACACGGCGTTTTTATTATCAACGACAATTTCGCTACTTGCAACAAGGCAAACTGTGTACCCACAAGTACACTATATCCATTAGTCATCGATTCAACCACTCTTTCAGCCAGTGTTCAACCCCTATGAGCGATTGCCCAGCTGCAGTGTACATTGACACCGGTCCCCGAAGTTATAACTCTACCCACATGCAACACGCTTGGATTTATTATCGACAATCTTTTCTAATGTAACGCCAATGTAGCCGCCTGACTTTTTCATGTATATCTTCTTCTTACATTTGTGAACTGTAATGCGCTCACCGATTTTAAACATGTGAGGTAAATAAAGATTATTATTATTATAAGCTCTTCTGTCCTTGAAATTGATAGGCCTAGCCAATTTAGAAACACCAAGATTGCTGCAAGCTGCAAGGAAATGCATTTATCAGTAGCACAAACACAGCATGTGAGTTCGCTACACAATTTCATCTTTCTATACATTTAACTAAAAAACGATTGCCGCTACCGACGTCATAAGGACGTATTGTAGTTCACCGATTGTTCAGTGAGTTTTAGGTGGCAATTAAGTGATTGAGTGACAACGGTATACAATGTACATACAACCATAATTTATCCAGCATCAGGGCTCAGGAGTGTTCACTTTCTTTCGATACCAATGAGTACACATCGGAAGTTTTTTGATGTCAATGAAATATCTGAAGCAATTGGCATCAGACATAAAATCCGGATCAGGTGAGGGAAATTTCGATGACGATGTATTTTGCCGTAACGTCTGTGTATAGTCGCTTAAGCGATTATAAATGAAAAATCGCCTCTAGCTTTCCGCAGAATTAAAAGTAACGTCTGTGTCGATTTCTGATTGGATGCATGTGATGATTTGCCTATGTAGCTCCGGTGATGAAGAGGCAGTACACATAAATATTTCCCGAGATGGCGCGAAACGGAGAAAGTAAGCTAACTCTGATGTCAGACGTCGATCATCGAAGAATGTGAACGTGTTTGCCGCTATATCTGGCCTTCTGCTATCAACTAATCGCCTGATTCAGCTTCATGAACGACTGATAACTGCAAATTGTTTATTGACTGCATATTTTTAGAAAACGTTGGTGGGGAGGCAATCGCAACCTAGGGAGGACGTTGTTGGTCCCCAGTCAGTTCTAAAGTAGGATGAAAGCTACATCTGCCGAAGCAAAGGGGGAACAGCGCAAATTCTGCAGAAACAGAAGTCTGTGTGGGCAGTGTGTTACAGAAAAGAAGCCGTAAGCTGGAAGTTGCAACTCAACTGCATCCCTAGGAGATCATTACCTTTTTTCTGTTAAAAGACATGAAAGATGAGCTGGAAGGACTTTATTTTCAATTTGATTTCTGGAAATTCCCCCAGCGGTCAGACTGACCGCTCTTGGTCTTTCTAGACAAGTAGTTTAGTTTGTCTTTCTAGTGTTGAAGAATCACAAAGCAATGTATTAACAACATACAGCACCAGTATTAATTAGCACACTCGTTTTCTCCACAGCGCACAAAAAACTTGATTTATGACAATTTGTCCCGAAAAAATTGCCGAACGCGAATTTCTGAAAGTTTCAGAATCGGGACGCTGAAGTTAAGTTTCATGCAATACTAGAGTGGTATCTGCTGACCTGTTTAAAGGTTTAGTCAGGTTTCACCCTGTTTAAACCATCTTTAAACCCTGGTTGAAACTGAAAAGCCCTCTGATATCCGGTAAACTAATACAATATTCATACGATTATTCAAGGAACTTCCACTAAGTATTGATCAAGCATATATTGTTTTCATAAATGCCATTTATATCAATCCTCATCAATTAAGGCATTCCCAAGTTGTCAGCAACAAATTTGACAGTTATAAATTGCTAGTCTTCGAAAATGTTACGATATTTATTTACAATGTAATGAAGAAATCATACATGTGGAATAAAAATTCTATGATGGCAGTTATAGACATCGTAATAAAGATGAGAGTCCAAGTACCAATTTCTGATGTGATTCGGATTTGACATAAATGTTCATGCAGACATCCAGCAAGATAATTCAAAATTTGTCCTTTTGCACATAGACTTCAATTAGTATGACATTATGATAATTGCACACAGATTTCAATTAGTATGACATTGTGGCAATCATGCTCTCTTATTTTAATTCCGGTATTAATTGTTGTATGTAATAGTATAATAGGCCTATTTTATATTTATTGAAAATGTTTAAATTATTCAAAATTGATATAAATTACAGCACATGGGAAGTTTGTTGATAGGCTACTATTGTCAGATAGAAATGCTGGAATTACTCTCCAACAAATTTTATTGGCGGAATAACATGGCTTAGAAAAAGTAAACAAGAACACAAAGAAACACATGCTCAAAAACATAGTCATGGTCATCTCACCCGAGTCCCATGAATATGTGTCTACCACTCCCAACCCATCTATTTTATCATCTTGTTAAATACATAAATTGAAACCTCGTGCTATCGTTATGGCATTTTTGCTTTAATACACTCTTTTATGTATACTCATGAACATATTCCGGAATGGTGCACGACTCGACTTCTTTGTTCGATTGATTTGAACGAGATGATTTTTTAATAATCAGAAGAATTGTCTTTGGTTCGATTACATACGAATGTTAAGTTCTACATGTTTAGTTTCCAAAGAATTTTGGAAGGAGTTTGGCATACTTCAAACGGAGACGAGTGACATGAACTTCAATCGGCCTAAAGGAAGTGGAAGGAGTGACTCTTACTGTTTGAAGGCCCAATCGAATGACCTCAGCTCATCACGTAAGGTCGCTTTAAGTCGTCTCTACCCTTCCAATACAGGATTGAACTCACTGCATGAAGATATTTTACATAACCGTACTATCATGTTCATCGTTGTTTTGGATCTGACTTCAGCTCTTCGTGATCGATTCTTAAACTTCCACAGCGTCCCTTTAGCCTCCGGTGACAGCTCCATTATATGTCATGAACGATCCGTAATTCTTCACTGGCGCCGCATTTACATATTATTTGACCAAGCCGGTATTTGCATGTATATGTCAGCCTTTGGGAATCCGTTGACTTACGCCGATAAGCACTGACAATCCTTGAACATTTGCTACATTGAACTCCATTTGCTCCATGTGAACCTATCTGGCTATGCTCAAAATGATGGAAGCGACATAAATGATAGTGATGGTTTATTCAATTTACATGAGAAAATTGGCACACTGTCACTCCATCTCCAGTGTAATTGCCTCCTCCATCCTTCATAAAGTTTCCTGTATAGCTCCCCGAGTATAGGCTGGAAATATGATTGGTTGTCAGTTAGCCTGCGATAAATAGGCCTGTTGAATGAATGAATGGAGAGCAGCAAATAGTATTTAAAATTATCTTTAAATTGACAAAATATGCGTTGTCTAAGTTTGAACGAAATACAGTCTAGTCAGTCTATATAGGATATAGCAATTGCAACAGGATGCATATGATAGTTGTCTATTTCTATTCAGTGGTTGGATACAAAATATCCGCTTGATCGTTCGGAGATAGCACTTCCTTAACCCTTTCAGTGCGTCTCCCGGTAATTACCAGAACATCTGTTTACGTTGCTTCTGCGAACGTCTTTTGCTTCTTAAGTGCTCTACGTCATCTGTGACGAACCGAAACAGTCACATAGTCTGCAGGAAGAAATTGTAGTGAATGCGTCACACGCAAATTGTTATAATAGACATCTCAATCGATCACAGTTTTGATGCCGCCGGCAAGCGTTCCTGCTATTATTCGTCTGCGGACTTGTGCGTATTGTTGGGTTCACGAGCGGTGTTCATTGCAACGACAAGCTCTCTTGAGAAGTTATTACTTTCAGTCATTCGATTTAGCAAACTTCTGTGTGACTCTTCCTTGGTTATGGCATCACGAAATAGACTGATATCACGATATAGACGAATATCAGCTGAATCAGTAGCCCAAGCTATCATAGGCGAAGATTCCGACGATGATTTTTATCATTCCAATTCTTCCTCGAGCGATTCTGCTTCTGACGATTCCAGCAGTGATTCAGACACCAATGATTTGCCAGGTAATACTATTGTTCGAGGCCGTGGACGAGGCCAAGTTCTACTTTTTTAAAAAGTCATTTTTTAGAAAAAGTATGTAGCACTGAAAGGGTTAACTGGCGAGTAATTAATTAGTCAATAAAAGCAACTACTCGAATTCGTGGCAATTGCAATATACAAACAAGCTGACGATTATCACATGGACACGTAGCTCTCTAAAAATCGACTTCATACTTGCTCCTACATGCGGAATATTACAAATAGCACTTACTAATGTATTTTCTTGAGTGCGTGATTATCTCATTTTCAAAAGCTGATATCGATTTTGTAGATATTATATATTTGGAGTCATAGTGTGATGCATACTTTCACTCCTTGATAATTCGTTGTTTTCTCTATCAATTTTTTGTGCAATGAAAGAGCCATCGCTGAATGGCTCATCAGTATTCGAAAATATGCCATCAAATATAGCGCTTTTCTTTTGTTTTGTAGGTCATGCCCCGGGGTGGTTATGGTGGGCGTGGTGGAGGTCGCCCTCCAGGCTTGAAAGGAAAAGAAATTGGCATGTACTATGCAGCTAGAGGACGAAAGAAGCGAATGGAAAGAGATCTGAATAATCGCAATGTCGTTGAACTTAGCAGCCAAGATTCAAATCGCATAACTTCGTTATTGAATCGAGTTGATGCCATTGAAAGAGTTCCTCCACAACCTCTGCGTCCTGAATTGGATAATGATCTAGATGACTCAGTCGATGGAGCAACTGCTCAAAGCAAGGCTCCAGAGCAATCAGATTTTGAGGAGGATTTCATCCTAATTGATGAAGAAATCGATGAGGTGTTGCATAATGATTATATCGATGAATCGAAACCTGTAGAAGAACTTCCAGAATTGCGTCGTGAGTCTGCTAAAGATGAGGCGGCTTTACGCCATTTGGAAAAGGTGCGACAATCAGCTGGTTATCGTCGAATGCTAAACTACAGACAGCAATTGCCTGCTTATGACATGCGTGAGCAACTTCTAGAATCCGTACACTCAAGGCAAGTTACAATTATTTCTGGTGCGACTGGATGCGGTAAAACGACGCAAGTTCCTCAGTATCTTTTGGAAGATGCCATTGAACAAAAGTTCGGTTCATTGTGCAATATCGTCGTCACACAGCCGAGGAGGATCTCAGCAATCTCAGTTGCTCATCGTGTCTCTGAAGAACGCGGAGAAAGTCTAGGCAATTCGATAGGATATCAAATTCGTCTTGAATCTGTCATGCCTAAGCGTTACTCAACTGGAACTATTTTGTTTTGTACGACAGGAATCATTCTGCAAAGAATGCAGGGGGATAACGGACTGAACAATATTTCTCATTTGATTATCGATGAAATTCACGAAAGGGATTTACACACAGATTTTTTGTTGGTACTTTTGAAGGACTTGTTACCAAAAAGACCAAATATGAAAGTAATACTTATGTCTGCAACGATGAATGCTCATCGCTTTGCGAGTTACTTTGATCTACCTGAGTCTGTTATTGTACACATTCCCGGTAGGACATTTCCAGTGACTTCACACAATTTGGAACAAACACTTCAATTAATGAAATATTACCCAGATCCTAAAATGTTGACAGACATGGAGCGGAAATCCCGATCCTCCCTTCGATTTGGTAGACGTAGTGTTGATAAAAATTATGAAGCGGAGGTGACGAGGAATTATGACGCTTTCCTTCGTGGACTTCGATTTTCTAACGAACGAGTGCGTAATTTCCTTGAGGCTATGGGATGGAAAAACCGGCCTCCGAATTCTTTCGTGTCTGATGTTGTTGGTCACATTCTGTCGACAAGCCATGAAGGAGCCATTCTTGTTTTTCTTCCCGGTTGGAGTGACATCAAAGAAATGACGAATGACATGGAAACTCGAGTAGTTCCTAATTTAGGTGGCATGCAAGTAAAGGTCTATCCATTACATTCGATGATGCCAACAGCTAATCAGAAGGAAATTTTTGATCGTCCACCTGCAGGTGTACGGAAGGTAATTATCGCCACGAACATTGCCGAAACTAGTATTACAATTGACGATGTGGTTTTTGTTGTTGATTGCGGGCAAATAAAAATTACTCAGTATGATCCTGTGACGCATACTAACGTCCTGCAACCTGTCCTTGTAACAAAAGCAAACGCTACTCAAAGAGAAGGTCGAGCTGGTCGTGTTCAATCAGGTGTTTGCTTTCATCTGTATTCATCCTTCCAAGAGGAATTTCTAATGTTGAAGGAGTTGCCGCCAGAAATGTTGAGAACCAGATTGGAGGAGGTTATTCTGCAGATTAAGGTGAGAATTTGAGCTTATGCTAGTTTAAAATATTCATTGCTAATATGAAAATAATACGTTTTATTGACTCGCTTTTTTTAGTTACAAAATTATCGACTTATCTCATGGTGCTCTTGAACCAATAAAATAACAAAATAGTTCTCTTGAAAACCGATTCACTTTTTTTATTCCATCTACCGCAAAGAATTTCCAGTCTTTGCACCAATTCGAAACATGTTGTGTATAATAAATCTAAAATCACATGTGGCCTTTTTTACTAAATTTGTCAGGGATCAAGCATTTTTCGTGATTTTAGCATTAAAATTTAACAAATAAAATAGCGCACCTTACTCAGGCATTAACCAATCATGTGAGTGTAGCAATGAATTGGACGTGATTTATGTCATCGATTGAAAGAAGTTTGATTACTAGCCTGTATATATGCGTATTAGATATTTAACCAATTTTCGTGTTTTCATTTTGCAGATTTTGAAATTGGGATTTGCTACCGTGTTCTTGAACAAGGCCATAGATGTTCCTCCTGAAATTGGCATACGCAAAGCATTGACATTTCTACGTAAAATCAATGCTCTAACCGAGGGTGAGGAAGAAGAACTGACACCATTAGGTCGTCATTTGGCCAAATTGCCGGTCGATTGTCAGTGTGGAAAAATGATTTTGTTCGGCGCACTGTTTGGCTGTCTAGATCCCATTCTCTCAATTGCTGCAGGACTTGGATACAAGGATCCTTTTTATGTTCCGATGGGTAAAGAAAAACTCGTTGACGAACGTCGAAGTATTCTTGCAAAAGGGAGCTTTAGTGACCACATTATGTTATCTAATGTGATAGAGGAATATCAAATGTATGCCCGGCGAGGCTCTTCCCGCAATTATTTGTGGCAGAATTTCTTATC
Source organism: Prostheceraeus crozeri (assembly GCA_907163375.1). Lineage (NCBI taxonomy): Eukaryota > Metazoa > Platyhelminthes > Polycladida > Euryleptidae > Prostheceraeus > Prostheceraeus crozeri. Next base: position 344,031 of record CAJQUW010011384.1, on the reverse strand, counting down.
TGAGCCTATTTTAAAGCAACTGATCGGTATGAAACAGCAATTTGCACAAATACTTTATGAATTCCGATACATTGCTACACCAGACCCTCAAGATGAAGTTTCTAATCGGCATTCTGCGAATGAAGCACTTGTGAAGGCTATAGTGTGTGCCGGACTGTATCCCAATGTGGGCAAAGTTTCAGGGAACTTTGGGAATGCACTTGCCAGGACGATGATTACCGGACCTCCAAATGACATCAAGATGTCCATTCATGGTAAAAGTGCTGCAAAAGACCTACCTATCCATAACGACTCTTGGCTAGTATACTTTCTCCGCATGAGAATGGGTGAGAACACTAAAAAGGCAGTTATCTTTGATGCAACTCCTGTTGGAACTATGCCTTTGCTCTTCTTCGGTGGACAGTTGCGATCTTCACATGAGCATGGCCGACATGGGATAACCGTCGACGATTGGATTAAATTCCATATTGATACCAAAGAAAGCTACCGCATTATAAAAGAGCTTCGAAGAAGACTTGATGGAATTCTCGAGGCCAAGGCCAGTCGGCCTTCTCCAATTGATTGGGATAATAATACAACAGAAAGTCACATAATGTGTGCCATTGTTGAACTTCTGTGTAGGTCTGAGTCATAGTGTTACTGTTGATCTCATAAGATTTTGTAACCGCTTTGACACTTCGTCCCATTTGAGATGAATATTTCTACTACATAATCAAATGTTTATACAGTTCTGAGATGTGTAATCAGATATATCTATTGTCAGTTGCTCCTTGACTAATGAACAATGACCACAAATATGACTAAGATACCTTTTATCGATTATTAATCATCAAGCACAAGTGATCATTTGAAGACTAACACAGAACGAAATATTTTTGCATCTGCAGCCTCGGGTTGCCTCTGATAGTTTTGCAATAGGGCATGAATTTCACTCTCGAGCCGATGTCTCAACCAGATCAGACTAACATAAATTGCATTACCGAGCTTTCTGGAAGTCCGTGCCAGCAAAAATCCCATGTATGCGAAAATAGTGAAATAATTATATCTATGAAAGGAAAAGGTATTATGATAATTGACACAGTATATAAATATGAGCAAAGCGAAATTAAGAAATGAACTTCTCTGCATTTTCATTTACTCAGAAGTATACCATCTCTCAAGAAAACTATTCCATCATCTACTAAAATCCTGACGGGACATGCAGCAAAACCAATGAATATAGAAAAAAAGTCATTCTGATGAGCGAATACACAAATCTGTAAACAGAAAGCGGATACTAGGATGCTGCAGATATATTTTCGCACTAAAAAGTATTTTATGATTATCCGATGACCTTTAGTTACAAGTGACATTTTTATGATAGATGCAGAAAAAAACAAGTGAGCTGATAGATAATCAGAAAGTCGTCGTGTTTTTATGTTGACATTTTTCTGGAAAACAGCTTCGTTTGTCGAATCATGCAATTGAATATACAATATTACGTCATCTTGTGTAATCTTGATTGTGTAAAGTATTTTTCTTACGACTAAATGTAAATTAAAAGTTTATGAAGCGTTATAGATCTGCATTAAGAATGTCAGCAGTTTAAAACAAGCAATTGCAAATCATATCTGATGTGCGATAATTGTGTGACTTACGGATGTCATTCATTTTCTGTTGGAAGAAATGATTCATGGCTGAAACAGCGCAGCCTGTGCTTTCAAGGTTTCTGAGTGGTAGGTCTCTGCCAGAGGAGATCCACTTTTTGACGCTTGCTAGTTTTAGTATATTTCGCCTCCACTGGTTCCTTGTCATTAATCTTGCATTAAAACGAACCAATGTTTTCACACCTATAGCGTGAATCGCACCCACTTCCATACAAGTCAAATCGAATCTTGTTTGATAATAACTAATCGAACAATGCTTGACAAATTGATAAAAATTTGCAATGTGCTATTAGTCTTTAAACAGTTATTCCATCATAGAATGACATGCAAGCTGTCAACCGAGTATACACTTGCATGTACATGTATGCAACACTTGATTGTGACGTGATTGTGTTCAATTGATTCCATCATGGATGATAATTGCAACTTTGTCTGTTCAAGTTGTTTCAACACTTGATAGCTAATACATGAAAAGTTTTTAGAGATGAAGAAGTCGAAAAAATTGTGCTCGTTACTTTTTTACCTTTATCCTTTGACTTTTCATTATTCACCAATTTTTGAAAGCAGTATTCTATGGGTATTGCACAGAATGTCGGAAAGTTGAAGCAATAAACTGACGATGGATGTACATTTTTTTAATTCAGATGATTCAATAAATGCTTTTTGAACAGGAAATTGATTTTCCCTTCTTACTGCATGTATGTCTCATGATAAATAATTTGATATTCTGCATATCATTCTAACAAACTCTATTTAGTAATCTGAACGATGCTATTAAAATAATGCATGTATTATAGAATTTATTGCAAGTTGCTTTACGCAGGTGTGAAAAGAAAAATTCACTTTTTAAGGAAAATATGAGTAGATATTTTATCAATCGGAATCGGTCTATTTCTTTCAATTATTACGTAAACCTTTAGCTACAGGAATGCTCCTAAATCAGAATCTATGATGAGTTTGTTATAATGCGAAATGATTAGTTATAATTCAGTATACTGATCTAAAATATTTAGCTTGTTGTAATATTTATGATCTCAAATCCTAAGTTTATGGAGACTAACTGATACTAACCAACTGTGCTACTTCCACTGCGACAGCTCAATTTACAGGCTTGCCGTGGATATGGATATCCATGGAGATCTCCTCGGATGGATAACGAAAATTTTGAAATATCCATGGATATCGTGGAGATGTTTTTGAATGAATAATTCAAATTTTCTTAGCGTTCTCAAATGAATTATTGAAGAAAACAATTTTCCAAAAATTGAGCAAATTTAATGACATAGTGAAATATTAGCCTACAAACCTCAAGTGAACTCAGTATGAAAATGTCTTCCGACGAGTTGCCGCATCGAATGTAAAACAGCTTGAAAGGAAGCTAGACGTCTACTGAGGTGACACATTCGTAATTGTTACGTAGCTGATTGCTAATTGTTCAATAACTATTATGCGCCGCTTGCTTCGTCAATGAACGGGTCTCACTCGGCAAAAAAATCATAAAAAGCTAGAAAAGTGAAAAATGGCAAAAAAAATTCGGGATTTCGTATTTGTAGTCAGGTGGATGTTTTGTTGCCAGTTCAACAGAATTAGACATAATTGTAAAGTCAAGAATTAGGGATAATTTACACACATACTTTCATCTCAGCCATCATTTACTTAGTTTTTCGGAAACTCGTCATATTTTCTGTTTTCAAAACCATCGCCTCATGCTTCATGCATCGATAAAAACCACTTTCACAAAGAGAGAGAAAAAAATCAAAAAAGTTAGCAAATTCTACTTGGCTTTTCCAAATCTTTTAAACACAATCACAAAAATGACAAATATTCAGCAAACTTTCTTTCAGTCAAAAGGCCCTTTTTATGGTAGCATTGACTTCTCTTCGAAAAATGCTGAACTTGACATACGGAAACAACGTGTGAGTGCTTGAGTTCACAATAGGATAATACAAAGACCCTCAATTGAATAAAAATGATCTAACATATAGAGTCAAACATCGTTTGTTGTATATATTCATTCTGCTATTCCATTATGATCGTTGTAAAGGTAAAACAAGTGGCAAAAATCCAAAATTTCGGAGTGAGACCCCTGAATGAAGCTGCAGTCTACAACGAGGTGAGGTCACAGAATTAAATATTTTATTTATCTGCTTCGGTTTGCTGGGTGTGATTAATACGAAATCGCCGGCACATCGAAGAACCTATTAAGTGGACAAAAAGGAATTCCTAATACCTTACAGAGATAGGAAAAAAAGTCGTGCGTCATTTGCGGATTAATGTGAGTTCCAGCAAAGTGCTTCGATTGCCAAAATTCCTTCAGATTCGAAGAATTCAGATCATTGCGCACAAGTTTTCTCCATAATGTTGACCCTTCCGATCATTTTTAAAAAAAGAAGCAGGCGTACGAAAATTAGTTCACTTGATGATTTCACCATCGTCTTCTCACCATTCCTTACTACATAGTGCATACACTGAATCGAATATTAGCCAAGACCTAAGATTCCTTCCATAATCTTTGTCCAATGCAGGAAAGTGTGTTTTGATGTGTGCGAAGTGATATCACAGTAAGTACGCACGCATCTCTCACTGGCTTTGGTGTCTTCTGCTGACAGCTTATTGTTTGCCATTTCCAATAGCAAGCGATACACGAATTATCCATTCGAGAAGGAGCAAGTTGTCTAAATCTGTGATGTGCCATTTTGATATTAAGTTAAGATGTGATTCCTCCTTTCTAGGAAACCGAAGACACTCGCAGATGAATCTAATTCCGTGGTTGAGGTAGTACTCTTCTATTCTTGCAACTCAACATGAAATGGTCACAGAACTGCATTTCTAAGTTATTAGCACATCGAAAGAGGTAGACGTGTCTGAATTGTGATGAATATGAATTTGAATTTCTGAATGTGGAATCACCACTGACACATAAAGGGTAGGTAAGTAGGGATGTGCCGATAATCGGAATCTTTTTAACTTATCGGTAAATGACTGATATCTAAACGAAATGCCAACATCAATGATTTTGAAAATGATTATTTCAATTAATTAATATTTATTACATACTGGTAATGATTATATAAAATACAAATGCAAAATCAAATAAATGATTTATGATCGGTATCCAATTATGCATGTACATGGACATTGTACTATCAAAAATAGGTTGGTAATGGGTTCACATTCGATAGGTTGCTGAATTAGCAAAGACCTGTGACTCACCCGGTACATGTACATATATCTAGCATTATGACTGCAGGCTTATCCGGTGACTGATATGTATCTGACTTTTTATCAAGGGCAATAAGTCGGCAAACCTCTCGAATTCTCGACTAAACGTGTGACGCCATTTATAAATTGCACGGTAATTATTTTATTTCCTATTAATTATGAGAGCTTAACATGATAGTCCTAAGTTGATTAGCAAGTTAAAAGAAAATTATGAATTCTACAAAGTATGAATATAGTCAACAACATATTCAATAGAAGAAATACTTTCACTGTCGTGAGGAGTAGAAACACAACACTAAGGGAAGCAAATGATTTCCTTACACCATAATTTACCGAGAATATCATTTGACCATTAGTGTGGAACTTAGAGTCATTGTTTTTGCCTACTTTCGCTAGATCACAAAGTTGTCTCAACAATACAAAATTTTCTTTTCCAAATCTAGTAATGTTTTGTCTTCAATCTTGTCAAGACATTTCTGCAGGAACACTGATGCTGTTTGTTTATGTCAGGTATGCTACAAGTCCACAATAAAGCATCGTATTCCAGTTTGCGAACATATATATAAAAGGTTATTTTTTTGGTTCAGAATATTTATATTCGGTTTGTGTTTTGTTGTCTACATGTGAAAAATATAGCATCAAAACTTGTGATAATGAAACATAAACGGATTTAGCTGCGCATTGTGAGAAGTCTGATGGGTGAGTTGGTTACATATACCAACACAGTATACATCATTGTATATGTGTGGGAACATGTTATGAACCATTATATCGGCAGAGCCGATATATCGATAGATATTAAATTTTTTGGCGATATTGCCGATAAATTATCGGCAAAATTTCGCATATCGGCACATCCCTAATAAAGGGTATGTATAAATACTAATAGAAAGTAGGCAAAAAATGGATCGAATAATTCAAAAAAAACATCAGCTTCCTGTCTGAAGTAGGAAAATTTACGAAGATAAAACTGCTGCAAATCCATACACAACAGATAAGCTCTTCGCACTTCAATATAGCGAATATAGTTACTTTTTCAATAACCGACTTATGAGGCGTTTTGCAAAGAATTCATCATCGGAGGATGGAGGTCGAATTCTACCGCCAATTTCCACGCGCACTGAGCCCAGGCACTTAGCCCTCCATCCAGTCACAGTCCGAAACGTTAAAAAGATCATCACAGATATCAATAACTCTAAGTCTGGTGGACCAGATGGTATGCCAGTTTTGGTCTTCAAGCACCTCTCATCTGAGCTTTCCCCACTTTTATCCAAACTATTCAAATGTGTGTCAAATATCAACCGGTGAGTTTCCCTCCTGTTGGAAAGAAGGTGAATATATTGCTGCCTACAAATATCGACACATTTTTTATCACAGTCTCTACATTGAGACTTACTAAGTCACTGTGAGAGACGTTGCTGTCATCTAATGGTCGACGCTTTCCTTTACCTACTACCTATTACTTTTTCGAAATCAAATTAACTGTGCATGATTGGGGCAAAATGAGTATTTTCGAGTTAGGCCTATAGTGCGGCGTTTTCTTTTTCCGATCCAAGTTCATTATTGGAATGAATTTCACTAAATGAATCTATCTGGGCAGAACGAGAGACTTGCATTGATCATTAGGTGGTCGACATTTTCTTTCCCCCACTCCTACTTTTTGGGTGTGAATTTCTTCAGAGTGAAAGACTTGCTTCGATCGATCATACCACGTGTTTGATCTCCACTTTATTTCATCTGAATTCTGGGCAATATGAGGGCTTGTCTCGATCGCTAAATACTCGCCATTTTCTTTATCCAGCTCCTATTGTTTGGGAATTTTTGGCTCCTATGTTTGGGAAGCGTGCGTAGGACTGAGCTCTGCCCCCTGATTCTGCACCTTTGCATCTGTCAGGAACTCCACCTTGAACCTTGAATGACAAAAAGTGATTTTTAAGTCAATTTAATGTTTGAATGCAGCGATGGTTCACATGTCTGCTCTGTCTGCACGCCACAACTTTCGATCTGAAATATGATTCCCACAAAGTCCTTTACGAAATTTTGTTTCGCACTCTCGGGCAGCAAATGGATATGGATGCCTTGAGAAATCAAATTCACTTCAATGAAACAATGATATCCGAATTTTCCTCAGATTCATTACTTAATGACTTAAAAAATTTAAAGGTGTTTATGGCGCTGACCAATATTAACCAATTGGAGTTTGGTATAGTTTGATCGAATAGAGACTTGTGTTCTCCCTGCCATTAATCCATCCCAGAAATGTCTAGGAAACTCATGACACCGCTTGTTTAATTGAAACCTTAGCAATTTTTATTAATTTCAATTCACTAGGAGAAAACATCAAAACTTCAAGAAAATAGTCAAAAACAAACAGATGATTCGAAAAACCAGTTTCATTGTCATCTTTTTGGTCCATTTTACAATACCAAGTTTGTCCTAGTTTTGCATGCTTGGTTGCTGTGAGGCCTGCGTATAAGCAGGCCCACCTACTTGCGATCATGATCTCTCAACAAGACGCATTTAAGAATAATTGAGCTCTAGCACGGTACGGTACGGTTCACGGAACGAATTTCTTTACAATGAAAGAAAGACACGTCGTATACTCGTAAATCCTACAAATATCATGATAGCAAAACCTGGACTATTAGAAAAAGATTTTATTTTCAATAAATGAAGAAAGTTCTACGATTTTCATCCTGCAGTTTTTGACTCAGTTGATTCTGATAGTATTTTTCGTGCATCTTTACACATTCAAGGAGTAGCAGGACCTTGTGGCCTAGATGCGGAAGAATGGAGAAGAATGCTGTCAAGATTTAGCACATCTATGTGACTTTCGTCACGCTTTCGCTGATGTAGTTAATTTTCTCTCATACAATGCTTCTTGACTAATGCCATTAGACAAGAGCCCTGGTGTGCGTCCTGTAGGAATTTAGACCGGCAGCCAGATCGAGTTTCTGCAGGAACCGAGCCCGAAGATGAGACTCACAGAATGATATACACCCCATGCCTACTACGCGTCTGCCGAGTTCTACTTGGCTCTTCTTCTTGTCAGACACGCTCAAAGAAACACATTTGTCAATCCAATGGGAAAAAATTGAAGTTTTTGGTTAAAAAGAAAGTTCTATGTTTTCTCTCATTAAGTGAAAGTACTAAATCTTGAACCATAATTCTTGACATGGAATGTCTTCAAATCATTTCTTATCATGTTCTGGAACATTTGTCTATGAATCAAAGCACATTCAGATTTGACAAACCTCCTAATGTCGCCAAACAGAAGTATTTTGAGCAATTTAATCCACATTTAACAACATTCTTGCATGCATTGACGATTAGAAACATAACATGATAAGAAATAACTTGAATACCAAACATTATGGCTCTAGACCTAGTGTTGTGAAGATGCCTTGGCTTGACATAATTATGCTGATTTGGGAAGAGCCAAATTTTGTTGGATATTCAAAATCGAATAATTCGTTTTATAACTACGACATATTTCGATCAGCACCTGCTTATTAGATTTTGAATATCCAAGAAAACTTGGTTCTTCCCAATCAACATAATCTAGACTCATTACTTTTCACTTAACAGGCGAAAGATAGAAAATTTCATTTTGACCAAGATCTTCAATCTTTCTCGCATTGGATCAACATGCACTTTTCTTAGATCCTGTCTGGCAAGACGAGGAACTAATCAGAACTCGGCAGATGCGCAGATTCGTAGGAGACATTGTGTATATCCCTGCACAAACTCGTTGTGGCTGCCGGACTAATTGGTGAAGTTTGTAGACGCATCGAAGAGCAATAAAGCAATGTGTCCAAAAATACTTATCTTCAGTAGCTGGCAATCTACAACTATGCTGTGGTCAGATAGTGGGAATTGAACATGTGATTAATTAATTGCGAGGATTTCAAAACGAGTGATGAAGCAATGTTATTGATCGATGCATCTATTCTAATCAGGGTTTACCGGTAAAAACCACAAATGCTTTCCTCCATTTTGTGGCAAAAACTGGCTGAAACAGTTTTCCGATATTATTGCCCTAGTTTTTTTAAGTGCATGCAATGCATTGATGCTCCTAAATTTGATGAGTAATGCTAGTCATAATAAGCTGATTTTATTTGTCTTAAGCTGTTTTAATTCTATTAAGATCAGGCCTGTGTTTTCAGAATACAAGCCTTACCAAAAATTTATTTAAAATTATCACATGCTTCAAGTGAAAGAACAAGCTATATGCATGTGCATTCTTTCTATCTTGCACGTTTTTGGCGATTTTATTAAGTTAATTCAATATAAAAGGCAACAAGAGTACATAGCATTATATAAGAATATCTACAGTTGAAGAGGTTTAGCCGAAAAAGTTGATCTCAAAGGAATTTGATACCAAAATGTCTGGAATTGAGTTCAAAATATAAAAACTTGCTTCACACTCATTATTCGATTTACAAGTAATTAGACATGTGACTTACATGTATGTGATGAATTTTAAAATATGAATATCACTATGAATTTAAAAGCATGTCGCAATCGTTCAAGCGGCTATTCGATCACCGATGCAGTATCACCAGTCATCAGTATTGTTTGTCCCTCTCAGATTCTTGCCAACAACCAATTTTGCAGCTAAGTGGATTTCCAAATCACACTTTTCTGCAACTTACGATCACGAGCATTACAGTCAAATAATGGCTGTAGAAATGCATTCTAAGTGGTTATTGCAAATTGTTTGACTTGGTAGATGAAGCACTTGGTAGCACAGAAGAATGAGAATGGGATAAATGAAACTCGACCACGTGAACAAAGGTGTTCGATAATCTGCTCTTGTGGTTAAGCAAGTAATATCTAATTTTATTCTTTTAAATTACAAGAAATCTAACTTTTTCACATACAAGATCACTCACGTGATGACATTTTCAGAATCAGCTATTGACTACTATTACATGGCTAATAGGCAAGTGATGCTGAAGTCAGTGTTGGTCACAACAATGTTGGGAAAATGGGCAGAGCAAGACTAAGACAGCTTCGTCTATAGAAACCACTCCTCACTCTGTAAGATACTTTTTATTATGCCTTGATGCTGATAGAGACTGTCGAAACGTTATCCTGTACATAGGATTTTTTGTCACTGTTTTATTTAAATGTTCGGCCTACTAGAGGGAATTGCTTTTTTGCCTCAATAGAGATAATGACATTTCTTGGGTAATAGTAATTTTAGACTTTAAGCTAAAGCCTTCATTAGCACATTTTGATAATAGATCGTCTATCTCCCGCCAGCGTGGACGTTTGATCAACGTATCAAGACTCTATTGTTGGTTATTGAGTAAATGTAATTATTGTTCCATTTGATTGATAATTATTGAATATATCTGAGAACTAAGAGATATTAATATTGATTATCGGTTCGAATTGCGTTCGAAATTGCTCGAAAGTAGCAAAGATAATGCCTTCTTCGCATTGGTATTTGTATCCCATGATCTCGGGAACCCTTCCAAATTTCTTTATCCCGAATCCCGTGATTGAGGATCGGGAAGTCTCGGGAAATTTGAATGTTGAATTCTAGAGAAAACATGAGTTGCAGTACCTCATTTCTTAGGAAATTCCTGTCAATCTTTTTTCGGTTGTGTCGAGATTTCACAGCTTATGTGCTTAAGTAGGGATCACTGCAAAATTTGGTCTGCGCAATTCTTAGCTTACGTTTATGGCAGTGGAAACAGCTTGTAATTGTGTGCTGTTTGTACGTCCACTTCACGAACATTGTGCCTTTTGCCACAGCTGCTGTCTCAAACATCAGTTGTTGACAATTTTAAAATAACTTCTTTAGATAAACATATTGGCTATCGGCAGATCAGCCATAGTTAATGACAATCTATTTATGGCATTTAATTTTAATTTTTGTTCACATCGATTAAGCATTTCCTTCCACATTGTCATAACAAGAGCGAAAAGATGGTGAATATATTTTGCCTCATATTGTGAATTCCATTTTGCAGGGATAGCGAAAAAAACATCTAGATGACCATGTATGAGGTGCTTTTAAAAAGAATATACAGTGTGGGTTGGATTTTTGCTGATCTACAACATTTTGAAAACAGGGACATTTCATTTAACTCATCGCTTTTCAATGCTCATAGGAAATGGATTTCATTTACGTAATTTATTGAGTGATCATATAAGTTAATATAACTTCATTTTGATAGAATTTAAGCAACTTAAATCGACGGTAAATAAGTGCACTTTAAAACGGAGACAGATGTGATGTAGTTTGCCGCCTCCACATCATTTTTGTGTGGATACAGGCTGCCGGATTGAGAAATTTTATGAATTTGGTTTGTCCCAGGATTTAAGTTCATTTTGTGCTGAATCCCGGGATCTGGCACTGGATGATAAATTGATTACAAGCACTACTTCACACAACCTTTTTCAAAATTTTGACCATTGAAATTTAGATTTCAATAAATTCATGAAAAGTGATTTGAGCAGAATCATGTGATTTCAAGTCTTTTAAGCTTATACTGTAGATAGTTCAGTTGACCAGATGTTTCCTCCAATCACCAGAAACATCAGATGATATATTGTACACTTGAATGAGACGTTTAGAAACAGGTAGCACATGGTGTCGACAGACCTGTTTGGAGACACCGAATTCCAGTAAACTAATCGCCTCCATTTCTTAGTATTCGAAGTTCTCATTTACACATTCCATCCTGCATTGATAGATGATTCGCATGTCACTTAGAAATACATTTTCAAGTTGCATCGATTTCTAGTATCTTCATCTTTGTATCGACTCTTGTGATTATACTCTATTTCTAATATAATTATTGCATGATGAATTTTTCACGCCAACTTGGATTTTCCTACTCATCCATCTGAGCCTATTTGATTCAGAAATACTTTTTGTCTTTCAGTGGAATGCCTCCGCCAAAAATTCGGAAAGAATCGGACTGTGATGACAGTGAAACTGATGCAAGTTTTAGAAACGATGAAGAGAGTGATTGGTCTGATTATAATCGCGCCGATTATTCAATGCGATTGCGCAAAAAACGCTCTCCAAGAAATACCAAAGTTGATGCTCAGAATCCGAGTGACAGCAGTATCGATGAACTATCTTTTGATTTCGACAAAGAAGTTAGTGTCAGCGATTCCAGATCTCATCGACATTCCAAGTCCCCCAAGTCTAACAGTCATTCTGTGCCATCACCACTGTATCCTTCCCTTGATAGTGTGAAAGATCAGTATAAAGGATCGCCAAGTACCAAGAATACGTCTCATCTTCATTGTCACTCTCCTTCAGCTGGAGTTAAAAAAGTTCACAGTTACAGCATGAATGTACTTTTTGCACTTGTTGTCTCATCTTTAATAATTGCACTGGTATGTATATACTTTGGCTACATATATGTCCATTCTCCGAAAAATAATCTTCAAGATGACACTTCATCCGTGGTGTTCGTAGAGGATATTGAGAGCAGCCTAAAGTCGATTTTTACGAATCAAAGTCTTTATACCTGGCGATTGATTCGCTCACAACTGGGTCGGCAGCTTCCAAGGCGAAATGATCCTGAAAGTTCAAATCCCATGGTTCGTCCTTCGGTGCTACTGATCGTTGGGTTCGAAAGTGGTTCCACTCTACGGTGTTTCGCTCGTAAATTAGGAGCTTTTGTTGCACATGTTAACAAACGAAATGTATGCGTTCGTGCGGATGCTGAGGAAAATAATGACTCCGGTGATGTCGCCAAATGGCAGATGGACAAAGTTGTGGCTAATGGCTACGGCCAAGGTGATAAATGTTTTCATATTCATCGACTTGATAAACTAACTGGTCCTGAATTGTTAATGCTTCATGCTTGGTGTGATGGAGACAATTCGCCGTTTAAGGACTCAACTTTTATAATAAGCTTACTGTTGAAAGACAAGAAATACATGAAAGACAATGAAGTTGAATTGTACTTGCATGAGAAATGGGAACAATTGTTGGGACCTGATGAAGCCCCAGCTTTGCTTAGTAGGGTGGCTAATAGTATAGTTTTACTTAATGAAGAAAAGAAATCGGAGGAATTCATTTCACATTGTCTAACGTGAATTTGATGTGAGGTGGAACCGGTGTGAGATGGGTCTATATATTGTTTATAAGACTGTGCATGTGAATTATTTCGAATTCAATGAAATAAAGTCCGAATAAAGCTTTATACTGCATGTAGCTTCCCGATGGTCCAATGGTTTTATTTACAGAGTTCTAGAAAAATCCATTCGTTTAAAGGATAAGCTATCTGCGACTGGATACGCCGACCACTCTACGAACCTACACATCAAAAACTGCTCATCAGTGTACATACCGAATAACTGAAAGCTATTTAGTATATAAAGGAATTTTCGAATGACGCTTTTATGGCACTAGTATAGTTTTGATAAATTTCGAGTAAATATGCACTCTCCTTATGCAATTCTGTCAAGTCGAATTTAAGACCTGACGAAAATAGTAATTTTCATGACAAATCTGAATTCAAATTCTGGTTTACCGAAAAATTCAGTGGACAAATTCGAATTCCTTTCGGATTTTGTTATCTGAATTTTCGGTAAACCAGAATTTGAATTCAGATTTGTCATGAAAATCGATATTTTTGCTAGGTATGACAGATTTTTTCATGATACTTGATATAAGTGCATATTTTCTTTTACAAAGTAGAGGCATAAATAAATCTCTGTAAAATGTGCAAAACACAAATTTTCAATTTATTCAATTCAACATGCACGGATTTTCTAGAACTCTAAGATGTCATCCTTTGTCAATTGGTAAACCACATCCACGAAGAGCAATAAAAGATTTGTCGATTTTATTTCATTTATTAAAACTATTTATGTTTGACAGAACTTTGCAAAGTAAGGTTTGGTTTTACACGGCAGTTTGCCGATCAAAGCTATTTCATGTTATCCTTAGTATAAATTGTGCCTTTGTCGCTTCTGCTAGAAATCATGACATTGCAATGCAGTCAAAGAATTTCACATTAATTACAGCACTTCTCAGCTTCACACGCTATTTAGCTGTATAGTTATGATAACGTCAAACATCAGATTCACACTTCCGATGAAGAAATGTCATGTCTAAGTCATTCACGCCCAACGGAATTCTTTACATATCATGTTACATGTAGTATACAATTATTGAAAAGGTTTCGTGTTCGGACCTTACCTATGTTTAGGCCCTGTTCTGGTTTCACCTCTGATTGTGAGCTTCTTATGATCAATTTCATGGTGTCATATTGGGTTGATGGAAATATTGGTGCTCGGCTATTGGACAACGTTGTGGAAATGACAGAATAAGCACCAGCATGACACAAATGGATCAGAAGCTTCCAATGATCTATTGTGGTGTATGATAAAGTGATGCTTTTTCAGAATATTTTTGTATGATTTCGAAATTCTGTGAATGATCGCCATTTTTGATTTTGAATTCAATCGACAGCTGCTTTTCAATTGTGATTTCAAATCACAGAAAATTACATACATGATAGCAGATAATGCAGTTTTCTCTGTGAATCAAATCAGCTAATCTCTCTCGTCCTACTTTGAAGTAAATGAGTCATTCAATTCATGGGTAGTTCCATTTGTTCGTACGCGACAGATTGTATGTATCTTGATAGAAAGACGTTTCTCAGTAACTGTTACAAATAGAATATAAACATGATACTGAAAAACATTATTCATAAACATAAATGTAGATTTAAAAAATGGTCAAGGACATGGATGCTGGAGCAACGGGCAAGGGGGCAGTTGCCCCCCCCCCCAAAAAAAATATATTTTTATGGGGCAAAGTATTAAGAATAGAAAGATGATATGGAATTTAAATCGAGTTTAAGTATGAGGTAAACTTTGTGTTAGCACATACTTGAATTTTCCAGTTTCATAATAAACTCTAATATTGTTTAAAGGATAATAAAATTTTGAATTAGTTTAATGAACGTCGAAGCAGGGTATTGCACCGTGGCTTTGTATTAAGTTCATGAAAGTGCAAATAAAGATTCATAATGGATGCATTAGGCCTACTCTGTGACATCAACTAACATCCTTTCAAAAAAACGCTTCATAGAAAGTTTACAACAATCACCAAACAGGCTTGCGTTTCCCTTTTGCCCCCTCACTTTGAAACTGCTCCCGCGTGCCTGGTCAAAGACATCCCGGTGAAAAAAAACCGTCGGTCAATTGTCGGCCCGACTTACCGAGTTTTTTCACCGGGCTCACACACTATTGATAGAAAATTAATGTCTTCTTTCTAAATTTGTTAGTCACTATCATCTAGGTAACTAGATGAGCTTCATGATAGGGACACGTGTCGCTGCCTGAGACAAGGAAGCGGTGTGTAGCCTACCCTAGAAAAGTTGAATAAAATCTCTCAATATGATACAGCTGGGACTAAACAATTTATGTAGGCTAATCATCACGTGAATTCGGATAATGATCATTTCTAAATGATCGTTAAGTGATGCAAAGAGTAACAGAATTGAGCAGTTAACCGTTCGTGTACGTTTAGTTTTTACCTAGGTGATGTACTTTGCGGGGTGCTATAGCACCCCAGGCGATTTTGATGTGATGATGTTGCCGTAGGGAGGCCGGACTAATATGGGCGCCCTACGGGTTTTTCACACCTATTTTTTACAACAGTAATTCTTTTCGTCCCAAAACAAATCACAGGGCAAGAAGAAAGATGCTATCAGCCAACTTTCCAAAGAATGGAGGTTCCAGGATCCATTAGAAGAAAATTATAAGAGGCGATTTTGCAAAAGTGTCAAAATACCATTTAGCACTGACTTGGGGCTATGGGTTTTGTATTCATTCATCAAATGATAGTTATCAACGGTTTTGTCGTCTCCTTGGTTCATCAAGCAAAGAAATTTAAATGGACCATGTCCGCATCGGCTGCATTGTAGTAAAGAAGGTTTCATTTACATAACATGAAAATTATGAATCATCATTTTATTCGATTTTGCACTCATCACAAAATAACAAACATTAAGCGCCTTTTCATTCATTCCACATCAGTCATGTACCCAATTCTTGTGCGGTATTTGGTGCAAAGGTCAATCGCCACCAAAGTGATTTATTGTCAATCGCCACCGATAACATATGCGTACCGGTCATAGAATTACAAACAACATGTGGTAGACTCACTCTTGAAACAATAATCAAAGCTAGCAGATGGGAAACAACACTTAACAGCCAACTGACATGTCTCGAGCGCTGTAAGGGTAAACTTAACTGTTGCCAATCTCAGAAGCAAGTTAGGTGTTCATGATGAGTACTTTAAAAGAAGAATTTAATTACTTCCTTTGGTCTGATATCTGACCCTCTAAAGTAAACTTGATAATAGGCCTGTCTTTTTCCGACAAATTTCATGCTTTGGTGCTTTGTTTGAATCTATTCTCTTTCCATCAAATTCTTAAAAACTTTTTGCATTGATTCACAGTTCCATTTATGTCTTTCTATATATATATATCATAGATTCTGGCTATTTGTCTGGAAAACAAGCAAGGCAGAAATAATAATAGTGATGATAAAGATGCACTACCCATTTTACCCCAATGATATTTTAGGAGTGCGGCTATGGCACTTTTCTTAGACTCACATTTTGCGGAAACTATCAATCGTGGCCTAAATGGAAGTTAGAACGTCAGCTGCATGCAATTGCGATGACGGGACAGTATTCGTTTGCTTCGAACAATGACTCTACACAAAATGAGAGGCTTAGCCAAATAAACGTCTGATTTCATTGATCAGACTAGGCTATATGCAGCGATCAAATTTATCCATTTTTATCGTTGTCTTCTTAGTGCGTGCGCACCAGTGAGCGCGTGTTTTCCTAGAATGAGCTGCGCTGTCACATGCGGATAAACGATGCCCATGATTAGTTCTCTGTCGGATTTGAAGTTCATGCGAGCAATGGGCCCCAAGCTAGAGGCTGAAGAACTCAAATTACCCGCCTCCCCTAGTATGATACTGCCAACATCAACCAGCGTAAAAATGACACTGTCTGACCAGTCTGCATTTTCGTTTGCTCCGATAGCACCTCACTTTGTCGATCGACTACTGATTTCGTAGAATTATATATTAGTACCGAACGATATCAGGTCTGCCATCTGAGACATTATTTGTGGACCGTGCTGAGTTGAAAGTAGGAGTAGGCTAGGCCTAGGCTACTGGAGAATGTCGAAATCAGAAAATAGAAACCATCAGCATGCATTTAAGTCATGGCATTTTACACAATTTCTAATAAAAATGTAGCATAAAGCAAGAGAAAGATAAATATGAAGATCATTAATACCAATGACATAAAACCAAACGTGATACACACGGACTCACTCCTTTTATAAAAAAAGTAGAGGTCTGCAATATGCTACTTATCGCCTATAATGATTAGTCTATGCAATATACTTTGAAATCATAAACATATGTACATAGACTCGTTATTACCATTTGTGATTGATTTATACTGGTCAGGAGGATACGGTAAACAATGAATCAACTTAATTAAGTACTATGTTGGGCTGACATCCCGCAACGTACATCACCATGCAGTTTCGATTTCCAACGGTAAAACAATTTCACCGCTCAAGAAATCCTACCAAAGCATGAAAAGTCATGAAATAGCAAACATCTTATGCTACAAAGTACCGTACTCCAAATCCAAGACCAAATGCACGTTGGGTGCTATCCCGAAATGTATGCACTCTCATCGAAAATCGCGCGATTATGATTGTTTTGAGATCATAGAAGTTCACAGTCTAATTTACATTATTTTTCATTTCTATAGACCATTTTTCATTAATAGGTTGACAATTTCCATTAACCCTTAAGCGCATGCAAATAGTCAACATTCGCATTTCAAAATTTGGTACAAACAACAATAATAAGTGCATCAAGCTGAAATTTATGGACGATGGGAACTTTTTACTGTTCTTTCCAGATATTCCCAAAAATCATTGCTACATCACATTTCATCATCTTATGAGACTTCACTTATTCAGGTCAAGCGTTTACATCTTGTCAGCAGCGACAAATTAACCAGCTTTAGACATTTTCATGGCTGTTATTCGCCTGTTAGCACTGATTGGTGTACACCGCTTCGGCCGTCTTCGAATGATGTACCTGTCGGAAGCTCGCTGGAGTCGTTCAATTCAAAACATCGACGCATCTTCTCCCAGGAGAGCCACTTATACTGTCAAATGAATAACTTGTAGAATACAAGTGTCAAGTATGCAAGCTGGATTCTTTTTTCTACTGGATTTTCTTCTCACAAAGTCTCTATAGGTAGCGCGTTGTGTGGCATAACAATACTATCACTACATTGCAATATTCTAGTTAATGATGAATAAGGCCTAATCTTGTTGAATCTACTTGATATACACTGCAAACTCCAGACCGCAAAATTAACAGCTAAAATAACCCCAAAACGTACGCGAGAATTTTCACAACTCTCCGGTAATGATGTGTTAATCACTGCAATTTCTTGCAGTGACATTTAATCACGTTTTGTGACGCGACTGTTATCACCACTGCGAAATTCTCCGCTTCTAGTTTCGGTCATTCATTGTGTAACCATCAAACACGCTTGATAATTGCAAAAAAATGTTTGGGGTGATTTTATGCGGTGATTAACAGTTTACAGTGTGTAGTGATGCAAATGGAAAATTTTCCATTGGGAAATTTTGAAATTTATTTTTTGGTGATTGACGTTTTTGCCTTTGTCTTGGAGACTTATTATAGTCGTTTGAAAAGACTATGTAATATTCAAAGACCGAAAACTTCTCTATCATCCCTGTATGTTAACTTTTGTAACCAACTGCACCTTTTCCATGTCTATTTCAGATCTTTCCAAATGAATTTCAGACATTAAATGGATTTCAGATTTCTCTAGCTGAATTTCAGATATCTGTCAGCAGCTCAACTTTGAAAAGATCTTAATTCAACTGGAGATTCATGTGGATCATATCTGAAATTCATTTGGGCAGATCTGAAATCGAATTGGAACTATGAACCATCTGAACTAGAAATGGAAGATGTGTATCCTCAGCGAAGATGTCGGACAATAGGCCAGAAGCTAGAGGCTATCATAGATATTCTTTTACTCATCACAGATATCTTTAGTGACCAAATATCTCACGAGTTTACAGTCTTTATGTCTTCCAATATGGTCTCTCATGAATGCTGCGTGGACTGTGTGCTTATGCTTCACTTGTTCATCAACACATGGAGAATAAAGCCTAACTTTCAAGCTAATAAGCAAACTCCAAAATGAAGTACATTATTTTTGCTCCAGATCTTTCACATTGCATGAGAATATACCCCTATTGTATAGCAAGATTCACGTTGTCCCAAACGGTGTCTGTGTGATAATTAGAAATGCTAACAAAATGGCAAAAGCCACTGGTGGCAAAGGAATGTTCAAAAATCCGCGGACGGAACTCGCATTGCTACGATCGCTTTAATCGAAATAATGATGAAATTAAGAGTTTTAGACCCAATTTATTGGTACGTAGCTGCCAGTAAGAGCTGCAATAGAGATGCAAAAAAAATCAAAACTTTCAAAATTTTCCAAAATTTTCCACATTTCCAATTTTTTCCATAATTTTCCACGAAATAATAAGTTTTCATCACTAAGTGTAGTCCAATTGGACAGGACATCTTCATACACCGCTTTTTTTACCTCGATTGATGTGACCTTTGGTTGGGAATCACATTGATATAGCCGTGATGGCTGATCGATGCAAAACCTATTGAACTGAAGTCGAAGAGGGAAAGAGGAACTCATTCAACGGTTGCATATCTTTTTATGATGACAACAAAGTTAGTTGGGAATAACGGATCGTAGTAATTCATTGTAATATAAGGAGGCGATCCGGAAAAACCGCTTAGAATATCGTCGATGTTGTATATTCCTTTTTTCCTTTAAAAAAAAGAAAAAAAGGAATATACAACATCGACGATATTCTAAGCGGTTTTCCGGATCGCCTCCTTATATTACAACAACAAAGTTACTTTGCTCTTCTGCATGCTGTAGGCACCAAAGCACAACAGAAACAACCTATGTAGAGAAATGTTTCCTCTTTCATATTCCACCTTTAGCCTAATAGTGAAGACTCCATGTTGATCATGTTGGATTACAGCAAAATTCAGTTCGTTGTGCACATGGTCAATGGATATCGCAATCAGCCACATGATCGAGGTTGCAGCTGCTGTATTGTTTGTAAAATTTTCAAGAGAGATAGTGAAAGTATACAAGGCCACTCATGTCGTCATAAAGCGATTAACGTCAAAACAAGAAGATAAAACATATGCCCCCTCATATTCAAACCTAGAAGACTCAATTGTCACTGCAAAGATGCATGGAATCCGCATTGTTGCGAACTCAGGCTGATTTTATCTAACTTCATCTACAAACTGACCTAAAGTCTGTAAATGCTCAACATGCAGCTCATCCGCGCCTTTTGCGGGCGCATGTGCAATTATGCATGTACATGTAAAATCACACAATCTGTTCCCATCACCGATGTCAAGATAAAAAAAATTGGCAAAAATGTCAATAAATGCTCCTTGGAACAAAATGCTTATAGACCTATTATCACTTTAGCTTATCTAATGATTGGCATTGCCATCAACATGAATATCCAAAACTGGATGATAAGAAAGAAAGTTCTGTATGAACATGAACAAAATAAAGCAAATTTGCAGACAAAATTGTTTCACCAGTTTCACTAGTATCGAAATTATGACAAAATGTCCATAGTAGGCCTACACGCAAAACTGTACGTCAGGCCTACTGTGCATATGTGCATAGTACATATTCAATCATCATGCATAAGCATTTGTAACAATTTATCTTTGACATAAACAATTCTTCATTAAGAAATGAATTCAATAGTCAATTTCTGAAAAAATAGGTTGCTGACAAAGCGCTTGGCCAGCAAAGGGCTCCGAAAACATTGGCCTGAAAGGACCCTTTTGAACCCCTTTTGTTTATGCAAAAGGTAATTGATGCCCATTCCAATCAAATTGATTGGTCAGGCTTCCAATTTCATAAATCTGGAAAATTTCCAAATCAATCATATAATTTATCTGTGCAACGAAATTGCAAGCTCTTTCTTTATTTCAGCAGTTACTCGACATAAGCCATACCGAGCAGTAAGCACGTGTATAAGCCTATTATAATTCATCTCAACATAAGATTTCTACATCTTGCCGGACAATATTGCTGTCAGTTGCAATATTGTCCGGGAAATGCTATGCAAATACAAAGGAAAATGCCCATTATAGTCCGCTCCACAGATGTTTCAGCGGTTCATTTGAATTAAGCATTGCCACTGTAGACGATAGTGCAATTGCTTAAACGAATCGCAATGCGAATTTCTCCATCACCTAAGAATGGGATCGTTTGCGGATTTAGCGTTTTCATTTGTATGCGATTTGGATCCACCCACCGTCTATTGGTGTGAATGTAAGTGGTAAAATCCAACAAAAGTGGTCTCTTTTCTGTCCACTCAAAATAATTCTCAAAAATTTGATTTCTTTTGCTCGTGATAGTTGTATTTGGTTCTTGTAAGATGCATTATGTATGCCAAACAACAATCTAATTGCTATTAGGAGATAGCCGAGTTATTGATATGAGGGCGTCGATGTGATGACGCTGATCATAACGTCGGTGATGACCGAAAATCCTTATTCGCATGATTTTATTTATTTATTTACTTCAATAGTCATGCTGGGGACATGTACTCACAATTTGAGATCTCACAGCATTTATGATGAATTTAGTAAGCTGAATGTAATGTAAGTAGGCCTAAATAGCCTACAATAGACACGATTCCAAATTCAAATTTAGAAACTGTTTCCAGCTACCATATACTGCAGTCTATGACAAGAGTTTATAGCTGAAAACAGCCTGAATGTATTAACTTGCATACTTTGTAGTCATTCTCGTAAATTCACATTACATATGAATTAGAGTAGACCTAGAATAGGCGCACTTGAAATAATTAAGTATGATAAAATGAATGTCAAATAGAGGGGACACAACTGTCTTCACTGGTCTCATTCCTTACGTAGATTTATGCTGGCATGCATGCATGTATTTTTGCATGGTAAATGATAGTGAATTTATAATGCATATCCAATTAATTTTATTGACCTATAAAAATCTTTGAATTTGCGGAAGTTGTCGTAGGCCTACCGGTAGAATGAGATTCTTTTGAAAAATATATGTTTTGAAGTTTAAGTTTAATCATCCACGAATAAGTGTTCTGACTAGGATATAGGTGGAATCCGTTTAGGTCACATCCACTTCGAATTGCTACCTTCTTATCATGAGGTTCACGCGTAAATTAAATCAAAATGAAAATGAGTTTTGGGTCATCAGTTTGTATAATTTATTTAAGGAGAAATTTTCGGTTGCCCTATGGCTGTATTTAGGTTTAATTCAAGGTTTGTCTCAGTATATAGCCATGTCTCATGAAAAGTTTCATAGTGTGATTGCTTCATAAGACGTAGTCGTGATAGGCCTACACAGCATTCAACGTATAAAACTCAATAAAGCTCTGCCGACTAAATTGTTAACATTTTTTAATAATGTGATGATGAAAAATCAATAAAGACCTGAATTCAAGTGTGCCTGATGAGACATCTGCTTCCATGAAAAGCCTAGGACTCTACAAAAACAAGCACGGAAGACATATGCATGTACATGTAGGCCTAACAGACACGCTTAAGAAATAAATAATCATAAATGCTAATTATCAACAAAATATATGCCACAATGTAAAATGCGCAAGCTCATTAACCTAATTGTCATGCTTCATATTGCCATTTAAGATAGACCTTTACTTATTAATCTACTATTTTGCGATTACATCATCGTTCTCCTTTATGATAGGCGCCATAGCAATGGCATCTAATCCACAGTATCAAAATGCAGCTGAAGTGATTGACAAAATCTAACGTTCGGTCTGTAGCATTTGAGTGCTGCATGAAAAAGATATTCGCAGGCATTGGATTTATTATAACCTATGTTGTGTTCTTTATTAAATTTCAATGGAGATTTGATGGAGATTAAATTTCAATGGAGAATTATAGCTCTATCTAGGTATAGGCCTACTTGCATGCTTGAAGAGATTCCTATGGTCTAGACCTGATATAGCTGAATATTTCAGACTTTAGTATCAACCTTTATACAAAAATCAGTTACATGTATTGCATTCAAATGAATTAGGTCGAATTAAAAGTCGAATGCCACAATATAAGATAGGCTACTCGTGTTGTTTAATCATCAATACCAGCTGCCATGATAGTTGCTGTTCTCTCCTGTGCTTCCGGTTATCCTCATCTGGTTATGCCATTTTCAACTCTGATGCCTCATTTAGATAATCTTTAAAAAATCTTCAGAATCGGCACCGGAGTTTGTGATCAGTAATCCGATTCGTTCTTTTATCACTTTCTCCTTTAAAAGGAGCGACTGGTTGATTGAAAGATGAAAAGAAGGAAACTTAAACGTACTACTCGATTGATGCACAGGAACTGTTTGTAAGCTGTTGATGCAGAATCAAGGCAATCGGCGCCTTGCTTTTCTAGTCGGCAGACCCCTACCTTTTGCGTCGTTGGTACATCAAGTATCTTCCAAGGAACTCATAAGCAGTGCAGATTGAATGGCGATTTAAATTTCCATCACATCGACGCTGAAAATCATAATATCGACGATTCGATATCATGACAGTTTGTGCTATTTTTGAAGCATAGACCAAAGTCAAAAGGTCGAATGACAAATCTAATTACCGTATTCTCTCTTTTAATGACGCAGGGGTCATAATTAAACATTTTCTTTTTATAGAGAAATAGAGAGTGTGTCATTATTTGAGTGTGTCATAAATAATAAGTTATATCTGTCTACTTGCATCCATATTACAGAATATATATTTTTAATAGTTTCCTTGATTTTAAATGATTTCAAATCAGGTTCGAATTTAATGCCAAAAAATAATCATCACTGCCTATTATTCCCGAAATAGTTTTCATAAAGCAAATTTCAAACGACCAAAATTTAATTGAATAATAATGTATACAATCTTACCATTCAGTCATCATTTTCAAGAGAAGAATTGCCATCACTATCTGTAAGACTTTCATCATCACTGCTTGAGAAGACGTCATCTTCAACATCATATACATGGCATTCATTTCGCCGCCGATTTATTTCATCGCATAGGTCCAACTGCTTCACAGCATGGATGAGGTCATACTCCGATCCGTCACTTTTAGTTGTTAAGCCGCAAACTTTGAAGGAATTCACAATAAGATTTTTATCCAAAGAATCCCATGCATTCACTGCCCACTGACATAACTGTAGTTTGGATGGTGGTACTGGATTCCCAGCTGCAGTTCTCGGATGAATACCGTCAGTTCTAATCCAATCTTCATAGAGCTCAACGTAAGCAGTCTTGAAATTCTTGATCCAACAGACATCTGGTGCCTGGAGAAGTGATGTATACCCTCCAGGAATCATGGCGATGTCAGTTCGTAATTTTTCCATTTGTTTCTTCACAGATTTGGTTCGGTGTGCATTAAATGAGTCCCACGAAAGTAATCGACGCCCGAAAGACAACGTTCCCCAAACTTTCTGAATCCATTATTTGGTACTCTCATTCATCCATCCATTTTCCATCATACAAATAATGGCTGTCTTGAAATCAATGAGATCTTTCGGTATTCTTTTTCCCTTCAGGCAAATGAAAGGTTTCAACTTTGTTCCATCAGCTTTAGCACTCAACATCACTGTGAATTTTGCTTTATGATGTCCGGTACTAAAAATTGAAATAGTTTTTTGAGCCAGTTTTTTCAATCGTTGTATTCTGTATTGGATCAATGAATACAGCCGTCTCATCGGCTGCGCCTATGTTAGACGGAGGATAAGCGCAGCTATTCTTTAGCGCATCAACGTACAAAATATAGTCCATAACCTTTTCTTTCAAGTCGTCTGGAGTTTTTTGGGATACAGTTGTCCGTTTGCGAAGAATGTAATTGTTTCTACGTAAGAATCTGAAAAGCCATCCTTCACTGGCTACAAAGTTTACATTATCACTTTCAAGTTCGAGAAATAAAGCTTTCGCTTTCCGCTGTATAAGTTTGCGACTCACTCTGACATATTTGCTCCGTTGGTCAGTGATCCATTCCAATAATAACTCCTCCATTTTTTTCTGATATCAAATGTCTGCCTGCGCCAGGTAGACGCTTGGCATTTGGGTTACATGTCTTCAATTTGGCCACATTCTGGCACCATTTTTGGATCTGCTTACGGTCTACCTTAAATTCCTTCGCAGCATTTATCTTCGAGGTTTTATTAGCAAGCTCCACTGCTTGAAGTTTTACTGAAGCGCTCAGAGATCTCTTCATCTTCCACCGCTACCTTGTGCACGCCGAATGTCTAATGACTACAAACAATTTTAACGACTCTCATCTTGAGTTGTCAAGGTTACACCGATATTCTTTCGATGAATATTCCATAGCAAAATTGATGACTCACACTCCTGTCGAGTATCTAATGGTTAATGATAATCTATGTTAAAGTACGTCAATATTAGAGAGTGTGTCATTATTTGGTAGCCCTTTATTAGGGTGCGTCATTATTAGAGAGTGGATCATTATTTGAGAGTGCGTCATTATTTGGTAGCCCTTTATTAGGGTGCGTCATTATTAGAGAGTGGATCATTAAAAGAGAGAATACGGTATGCCATTATGGAAATCAGGGCAGGCTATTTACTAGGAAAATGCTAGATCCATTGAGCAATTCCTCTGGTGGAGATCACAATAAGTAGCCGTCGATGTGATGACGAATATGGTCAATTGTTTAGAGAAAATTACATTGCAATTTTTAAGAAAAATGATATTATACCAATAAGATAGTCAAGCGACTTTTGATTATCAATTAAGACCAGTTAAGCATTCTACATGTACAGTTTCGTTTGAATTGATGCAGTCAATCCAAATTAGGAGGCGTCGATGTGATGACGGAAAAAGTTGTGGACAGCTGTAGGCCTATATGTCGACCTAGCTCCGATTTCGATGAGTTTGATCTCTCAACTCTTGATATTTCTTTGAGTAACGGGCATTAGGGATTCCTTGAGCCAACATCCGCTTGAATGCAAACAGTTTTACTATGATGTATACAGCAATCCAAAAGAATGTTTTTTTTCGTATGGACATGCAAACATGGGGTGTTTTGAATTTCAAATGAATTTTTATGCTAAAAATCATGCATGAAACTTTATGAAAGACTTTTTCGGTTAGAGCAGACGAAGACCATTCGAATTATTCATGTGTTGAACATTGACAATAGAACCGTATCTTGGCCGCAAAATGCAAAAGACAAGAATCACTCAAGAAAACACCAAAAATTCTGGATTTACCAAATCATGGAATCAGAAGTGTGTAGATGACTTGAAAGCATGAAAACATCTAAGCTCCTTATTTGGGTCTTGACTTCATATATAAAATTACACTGGCAGAGATTCATCGAAAGATTCTTGTCTAAGTCACAGGATACCATTTACTTTCAGAATAGTGAGTTTCTCATGCACCTGCTTCGTCCTCCGGTAAATTTCATGCACAATATCGGCATCCTACGATCATCGTGACATAAATTGTGATTGGAATTTGAAATCCTACTTAACGGTTGTTGAGCGAATTGCTTCTACAAGTTGTATTACATGCTGTAATGTCCATCCATAATGGAAAAAAGATTGGCATTTCGGATAAAAATATTCACAAATTTATACAGTAGATATAAGCTTGGAAAACCTTACAATATCATGCATTATATGAATTATAATAGGAATATTGTCACAGTTATATCGGACAAATAATGTAGATATCCTCGGACGCGTCCTCGGATAATCTGCATTATTGTCTTCTAAGCCATGACAATATTCCTATCTATGGCCACAGGTTCATGAACCTGATGATGGCCTTAGATATAAGGTCCAACAGATTATTGTGTTGGATTATTTCCAACAGGGCTCTTTTTCGTTTAGTCCTCCTCCAATTTGTGAAAACCTTCAAAAAGTGTCCGCTAAAGATGTATATTTTGATTGTAAAATATACTTGCAATTTGCGTGTGGTTGATAGTTTACGTGCTCCCCTGGTCCTGCAAATTTGCGTCACCCTGTAGAGCTTTTATCAAAATCTACGCCAGTCATGAAAGCAAGAGTGTATCCTAGGCTATAAGCTGCAAAGTGAGAAGGATGTCAAGTTTAAGACACAGGCAATTTGTGTGCACAATAATTAATCATTATCTTGTTACATTTGTGGAAAAGAGAGCGAGGTTATCAGTCACAATAAAAGTTGATGAGTTCACTTTCCATTGGTAAAGATAGGTTGGATTATCTTACTACTTAATAATGAATTAATAGTGGCTGGAAATATACATACAGTCTAAAAATAAATAGGAATGGAAAGAGTGTTATCAAGAGCGCATATGGCTACATGTATTACTCGATGTCTACAACGATTTTTTGTCCACACGATTTTTGTCCGTAAGTGAGAGGACATTCATGTGATGGTGCGCATGTGAGAAGCGTGAGAATCTGACATTGTGAAACAGGTGTGAGAAATGTGACGCTTTTAAGGGTACTAATATTTGATCCCATCTTCAAGTGTATTATAGTTGAAATGTCATCCACTTCGTGAATTGCTTTGTGTACGCCCTACGCGCAATTGTATCACTCGTCGTTCTTGTGAGCTGGTTCCGCCACCTGCCAAAACTAGCCGTTTTAAGAGATCATTTATTAGCTTTTGTAAATAGTTGGGATTATTCAGTGTTTTTACTTCCTCGTTGGATTGTGACAACCTGCTCTCTTCTTTTTGTGTCTTGCACCTTCATTGTCATCGTTGAGTTTGCAATGATCACCGATTCTGTATGCAGTGATTCAATACAGATTATTATTATTGTTATTATAATCAGATTTATTAGCCTCTAGCTCCGATGAAACGGGCGGCTGCACAAACGAACCAATTTTAAGCACATAGCCGAGTATATCATAATAATCTGGATGTGATCTTATCCAATATATTAAATCTATTGAATTTGCTAATAAAATTTTCCGAAAAGTACACGGGGTATCCCAAAGATTATGAAAAGAGCGATCAGTCACTCCTATCACCCCGAACTATTTACGAAAAAGAACGCAGCATTCCCAACACTACTTATCCTCGTATAATTAGAGTGCTATCACATGTCAAACACAATATGTATTCATTTTTAATGTGATTTTTTCATTGTACCGGTTGCTGTTGTTCGTTAAATCAAGCGCTACACGATCGAGTAGCAACAATCAAATGATGATGTAATTATAAATTAATGTAAGATGTTTTGCGACATCATTATGAAATCGATAATGATAACAAAAGAAAAATTTGAAAAAATATACAATTCGAAACAGATTACAAAACTGCAATCATAAGTTAAACGTAAATTATCTAAAATAATAACTGCATGTTTTTAACATGTGCATATAGCCTAACATCATTTTGAGCTTCATGTTCTTTTTGGTTGAATAACGTTTCTGTTTCACCCGTCAAAATTCCCTCGTAGCATGCTTGCAATAATGATGAAGTCGAACACGAATAAATAGCTGAAAACACGTTTGGCAAAATCACAATGTTCTGAATCAAACAATTTACAAAATCGATAAGTCCTGATAGCTCTTCACGAACTCGACTATCCATTTAATTGTGAGAGACAGTATTGCTTAAGAAGATGGCTGAGGAGAATAAGGAAAACTAACAATATAGTCTATTCCTTTACGGAGTCGATGCAGCATTGAATCAAGAAGACACTGGTCAGAGCTAATCAGACAATGAAATTAAAAAAAATGTTGCACATTTTAAGTCAATCAGCGCTATGAATGGTCCTCTTTTAGTTGTCAGATGTCTGTTTGTGTTGCGGTCTTTAGGCTAGCTTTGACGAAATAGTGAGAGGTTCTGAGGAGTTGTCCAACTTGATCCAGGATTGCCAAGATCACAAATTTCTTCTATGATGTTTAGGAATACGTTCGCATAATCGAGTGGAACTTTAAGGAATGGTTCAATTTCAATGCCTGTTTGGATCATACATGAAATGTCTATGCCACCAAAACTTGGAACCGCTTCAAAAACACCTGACAACCGAAAGAAGTCCCTTTTTTAAACGTCCTGCACATTTTGCTAACTTCAATCGTTAAGTTCGGAACAGGTTCATATTGCATAAAAGAACATCTTTTTCATTATACTTTCCCTTTTTAATTAATGTACTTCAACCCCTTCATGCAAATTGTTTCTTTAAGAAACATTTCGACCCGCAGTCTGTAGAACAACATTGCACACGAAGTGTTGATCTCAAAGCGACAAAAATTAACCAAAAGACAGTGGAAATCAATTATGAATGGTGATCAATGGAGATCTAATGGAATCAGATTGGGAGTGCACTTTCAACTTTGTGCAATGCCTTAAACGTCCGCAAATTACACTGGAAAAAACTTTTTAATAATAGTAGGCCTAATATATTTGCTGGAAATCACGGATATATTACAAGAGAATGATACAGTGAAAATGTCAACAAATGAAGGTCCTTTAAGGGCAACGAGATACACAGAAAAATAAGTTTTAAACTGAAATGTGCAAGTGGTGGAAGAGCTACCAAATGTCTTTACGTTGAAAACGTTCTTTTCAAAAAAACTTTCATTTTGAATATAATTCATGCATAAGGATTAAACATAAAAGTCAATGACAAATGTTTCTTCTAGAATCGACACAAAATTACTTCTGTCGACACACGTGGCACTTTGAAGCAGATGGATGAGAGAAAATGTCAAAATATTAATAACAATTTTTAGTCATATTTTAAAATGATATTAGTATTTTGATGTTGTGATATCATTATTATTAAAATGCGACTTTTTTCTACTTTCGTGCCATGAGGCAAGTAATTCAAAATAATTTTTTAATTTTCAACTTCATTACCTCATTTACAGGCAAAGTAACAATTGAGACCCTCGTGTCATTAGATGCTAGATTGAATAATGAAAAATAAATTTACAAAAATTAGTGGTAGTCGTAGAAGTTGATGGAAAACACTATTAATGCATCAAAAATGATTTCTACAAAAGCTCAATATCATGCCCTATCAAAAAAGTGCTAGTCATAGATAGTAGGACTTCATTGGTCCTCGAAGGTGACACACACTATATAGACAGCATAGTGCCGCCAAGGTCCCCTACGTAATGATATTATGTTGATATGCACTTCTTTTCCAACGATTTTGATCACCGAACTCAGATTTTCTGTTTAATTCTGGCTTATCAATTGATATTAATGCCGCCTCCGTCGCTTGTGTTGACGTTGCATTTGAAGGACAGTGCGCAGACACTAATCATCATCGAATTTCGTTAAGTTTTGAAGAGTGTTTCGCAATTGAATGTTGGTATTATGGAGTCTTGTTTTTGTATTCAAATAATTTCATGTGTTCTTCAATATGTGCTTCTAAACTTCTGCTTGTTTCGCCAATGTATATTTGTACTCATGCAATTCGCATTTGATTTCAGACGAAAACCTCTGATTTCGCAAATTCGTCACTAGTTTTCATTA
Organism: Prostheceraeus crozeri; assembly: GCA_907163375.1. Taxonomy (NCBI): domain Eukaryota; kingdom Metazoa; phylum Platyhelminthes; order Polycladida; family Euryleptidae; genus Prostheceraeus; species Prostheceraeus crozeri. Next base: position 313,519 of record CAJQUW010011384.1, on the reverse strand, counting down.
TTTCTCGAATAAATGTAACAATTGCTGGGACACGGTTCATGGAAAGGATTTGATGAAGATAAGAGTTGATTTTCCTGAACGTTCTACCACCTTCATTTTGCGGTTTGACTTTCGAAAGATTTCGCTACAAGATTTAGCTAATTCACTTCTTTTGGTAGGTTGCACAAAGTACACGGCGTCGTATTTAGTAGTTGGTACCATACCAGTTCCTCTTCTTCCTTTTATTTTGTCACTTTCTTTAAATTTTGTTCCAATTCTTTGCTTTATCGAACGGCATACTATGCGATCCTGATAGGCCTATTTCCATTCTGGGATGTACTCGTGTACGTATCGTGTTCTTTTTTCTTCTGGGCAACTTTGTGAGACACATTTAATGATTCTGAATAAATCATTTATGAGGATATTTCTCTTGAAGTTTGTTGATATTGCAGAATTACATAAAATGATCTACACGTTGTAATTACTTTCTACTTTCTTATAAAATGCATGCAACATTTTTCCATTTTGTAGCCATTGATTAGTATCCAAAACAGGCATGCGGTTATCTGGATGCTTTGAAGGATAATCATATGTCACATGTATTGATGGATGAACTGCATTTGCGATTTATTGTATCTTTTTCATCGTTATTTCGTCATTGTCATCACCAGACAGCGTCAATTTGAATTACCTAAATTGAATTTTTCGCCTATAAATTCCGGATATACATATAAATGACTATATTCCTATTGTGACCGATGAGCAATTGCATATTCGTTTTCTAATGGTGAGATTCATTTTAATTATTCGTTCGAGTGTGACATCAATCCCACGACCCTCATTTGCATGTGGAACTTCAATCTATTCATGAACTGTTTGTTTCGTGCAATGCGTTACTTCACCGCGGAAATTTCGACTGATCGTGGTAGGTTAATAAGGGTAAGAGAGTTAAAACTGCCGCAGATATCATGTGACATCAACAACTCTCAAACATCGTTCCTCCTGTGTTTATGCTCGTACATTGGATGTTCAGAGCTATGTTTGCAAGTGCATCTCATTTCACACATTTGTAGACCCAGCGTGTTTTATTATACGTTTTCCGACTATTTCTTTTTTCGGGCGGATATCCAAAAGTTGATTGCAATTACTCTTCGGAAAAACTTACTACACTATTAATTTTGATATTAAATGACGTCCTTCTTTCATTTTCCCTATAGTATTTTCGAATTCGCCTAAATTCTATCTTAAGATTCAAACTGAGGATACATTGTTGAGATATAGAAGCTTGTGGCTTCTGTATAAGACTTTATTAAGTTTGCACCTGCGTCTCTGCTAAGGTTTAGACAGATTTTGATATTTAAACAGCTGATTCTAGAAGACTTATACATGCATTTGCCTCTATTTTTAGCAAAGGAAATTTCAGTTATAGTCGCTTTCTGATATATCTTTTCCTGCCAGAAATTTAGTCAGAGTGAAACGAATATCATAAGCCGGTCAGTCTCGTCGAGTTTCTCTGGCTTTGAATGTAGCCTCCAAAATAGAAATATGTAGATATTTGCATGCGAGATACCACAAAACATAACGACGGATATGTAAGCTGATGAACGACTACACTGTAAACCGTAGACCGACAATTATCCTACAAAATTACTGACAAAATCAACCGACGATTATCACCTCCAATATCCTGCGATATCCGAAGTATTTGACGTGTGTAGCGGAACCACCCAGCGGAACCCTTTTTTATTATAGCTTAATTCTGTTCGAAACGGCTGCTATGTTGTCAATTTCAGTCTCCTGATTACGAATCTGAGCTCTGATTTCACAAATTCACAGTCCTTTTTGAGAAAATCAAGTTTGAAGATAAAAGTGGTTCCGCTGTGAAGATAGCGGAACCATCCAGCGGAACCAATTGCTGAGTCTCGCTGATTGACGTAGTAAATCAATTTCTTTTGGTCACTACCCGATCAATTTTGTTGTGCTGATCACAAATATTGCCTCATCTTTCAAAACAATGCAGATTTCACCCGGAAATGTGAATTTCACTTTTTCTGCAAGCTGATTGTGAAGTTAGCGGAACAATTTTTTAATAGGCTACAAAGAATTTCTCAGCAAAATCCATCTTCTCCTACTAATTTGAAGCTCCTAATCACAAATCTGTAATCAGATTTGCAAAACTCGCCCGCATTGCAAAGATATTCCTCTATGTGGGTCCGCTGTGAAGTTCGCGGAACCACCTACTGGCATTAAAATTTCAAATTCTAATTTTTGCAGAGAATCACTGCAATAGACATACCAAGAGAATGGAATTGCTTCACTGATCACGGTTTGCCGTCGATTTCACGGGAGGATAAGTACTTGCCGAGAAAAATTGATTTTACGGCTTTCATGGACTTTTCTGCAAGCTGATTGTCCTACTAAGACTTTATGTTTTTTGATACGAAATGAATTAATATGCACAATAGCTACAAAGCATTGCAATCTTTTAACAATGAAGCGATTCTGAATCCTTTTTAGGACAACATGAAAGTTTTTCTTTAATTAACCTCGTAATTACAAACAACAAACATGGAGAAATTAGCGATACCAGCGTTCCGATGGACGAACACTTGTAAACCGTCTTCTTCAAACATCTATTGACTTATAGTTCGCCTCTAGTAACTCATAATTCGCATAATTCGCAGTGACTCATAGAATAATCTGTGCTGCAACTTACACTGCTTTACAGAATTTCAAGTCGTGAATTTTTGGTACATATTTAATAATGCGATATAGGCCTGCATAAAATTAACATAACTTGGTGGGCTTGCTACCATAATAGAAAGCTTTTATGTAATAAACAAAAGTGATTCGTTATATTGTTGGTTTTAAGAAAAAATATCTTTGAAGGTTATGATTTTTGGCTGTATCTTTTACATGTATTCGGTATAAATATGTACAATAGGCACAAACGTTTCGCACGACTCAACAGTAGCCCCAATGATAGTAAAGCAGGTTGTGCTTGAATTGGTTAATGGACGTAGGGAGTATTACTGCCATGACGTGTGAAAGTTACATATACGCTTTCTTGCCCTGTAGGATTTTGTTTCTTTATAATAACTAAATTAGATGAAGCATCAGTGACTCATAGAAACTTCTATGTGCATATAGTGTTGATACTAAAATTGATATGCTTTGCTTGAATTGATCTGATATTGATGCTGCCTATCCGTGGATTTGAGTGACTAATTTTCCTATTAAACCTGACATCTCATTGTTTAGGATACCTGATCTGATCTGTGTCTGTATATGACTTCGAGCATTAAGTTTAAGCTATCTATTTGTCAGTTACCTCGTTCTTTAACTTAATCAGATATTGGCAGAGCCGCTGGTGTCAAAGCTTTCTTTTAAACACCATCTTTGACATTATATATCAAACCTGCTGTGATACTTAAGGGCTTTCGAGCGTCCCATCCTCTTATTTCAATATTATTCAAAATGAATAAAGTTAATGATGGAAATTTTCTGTCGTCGTTAGGAACTCACAATGACTATCATTTGTATTAAAATACAACGGATATTTTCCTTATGTGATCCTTTTAATTTATCTTTATGTTTTATAACTATCTATCAAACATAATGATATCTTTTCTTGACCAGATCTGTACTATTTGAGGGAATTAGCATGATGGATTTGCTTTATTTACATAACCCTCTTACAAGGGATAATATGTGTTCGGTTTGACTTGTCGAGGTTGTCTATTCTAGACTTCTATGAGATCCAATCTTTCAATCGGATATTTATTTATTTACATACCTAAATCTAACCTATCTTTCTATCAAACATTTTGTTTATTTTTCATACTTGACATGATTTTTATTTTTGTGCGGATTTCAATGAATTTTCAAAAGTTTTATTCGTTGGGTGACTGTCTCAAGCACGTCTTTCTCAGTGAAACTTCAGGATCGGACAATATACCATATAAATATTCACACTGGTTCCTTTGACTGACCATTTATGTGTAGTCTATTCATATGGATATTATTGAATAAATAATTCAGACCTGCCTTGAGTCATTTATTAAATAATGCCCTTTTGAATCAGTAAATGGGCCACAAAGAGGCGCATGGCAGCGCTGAAACCCCCACCTTCGAGTGGATAATACCATCATCAGTGCTTTGCTGAGATGGGGGACCCAATGCCAAACTGATTCTCATGATTTGATTGTTGTTTTCAATACTCATTTATTTTTCAGTTTATCTCTGAGAGTACGAACTGTTTTGGTGATGAATCGGTGAACTGATAATCAAATTCAACCAGGTAAGGGCACAAAAACGTATTCTAATATATCTGTCTGACTTATAATTTTATCAGTTCTCTCAGCTTATAATTAAGTTGAGCTTCCAGTAGTAAATTTAAATCGTTACAGACCAGTGCTTTTTTAATAATGAAAATTTTGTAAATGCCATTTTGAATCATTTTACAGTAAAGTTAACGTCCTAATAAAGTATAGCGTCCTTCAAATTGATTATTTCATGCTTGGAGTCTATGTGTGGAATCTCGTGTAATCAGAACGTTCTTGCAATTAAGTCGTGTATCAATCGCATTTGAATAAACAGGAGAGCTCAAGATCAGCGAATTAGACTCTTCATCAGCTAGTGTCAGTTGCCGCTAAAAGTGAGTCAGTGATTTGATGTCATCGTAAGTCGTCGCTGCCCCAGAATTTCACGGTTTTTGCGGCTAAGTGACATGCTGCTTGACTTTGAATGTTGCGTGGCAGTTGATAGTTAATCAACAAATTTTGCATCATTCGATTCATTACATTAATCAGGTAAAAGGTCTAGTTGCATTACTCATAAATGCCTTTCATTCTCCATTAAAGACCCTTTGAAAAGGTCTATTTGTACCAGGTATCTAGACCTTTAATGACTCCATGAAGACCCTGTAAAAGGGTCTAAGCGTATCTACCGGAATACCATACATAGACCTTTTCGGGACCTTGAGGTTCACGGACAAGATATACTTTCTGAACCCCTGATTTTTATGCTTGGAGACCTTTTTCTGACCGACATAAGACCTTTTTGATTTAGTGTGGCATTAAAATTTCAAATTCTAATTTTTGCAGAGAATCACTGCAATAGACATACCAAGAGAATGGAATTGCTTCACTGATCACGGTTTGCCGTCGATTTCACGGGAGGATAGGCCCCTAAGTACTTGCCGAGAAAAATTGATTTTACGGTTTTCAAAGATTTCATCGGAGTCTCAGCAAAATCCAACCCTCTCCAGATCAGCCGAACCATCATTTATTACAGCACAATTCTATTGCACCATCACAATGTGGAATTAGCTCTTGTGCGCTTCCCTTCTCGGTGCATGCTGCTGTGCATCTGAAGTCAATAGATGTTTGAAGAAGACGGTTTACAAGTGTTCGTCCATCGGAACGCTGGTATCGCTAATTTCTCCATGTTTGTTGTTTGTAATTACGAGGTTAATTAAAGAAAAACTTTCATGTTGTCCTAAAAAGGATTCAGAATCGCTTCATTGTTAAAAGATTGCAATGCTTTGTAGCTATTGTGCATATTAATTCATTTCGTATCAAAAAACATAAAGTCTTAGTAGGACAATCAGAAAAGTCCATGAAAGCCGTAAAATCAATTTTTCTCGGCAAGTACTTATCCTCCCGTGAAATCGACGGCAAACCGTGATCAGTGAAGCAATTCCATTCTCTTGGTATGTCTATTGCAGTGATTCTCTGCAAATATTAGAATTTGAAATTTTAATGCCAGTAGGTGGTTCCGCGAACTTCACAGCGGACCCACATAGAGGAATATCTTTGCAATGCGGGCGAGTTTTGCAAATCTGATTACAGATTTGTGATTAGGAGCTTCAAATTAGTAGGAGAAGATGGATTTTGCTGAGAAATTCTTTGTAGCCTATTAAAAAATTGTTCCGCTAACTTCACAATCAGCTTGCAGAAAAAGTGAAATTCACATTTCCGGGTGAAATCTGCATTGTTTTGAAAGATGAGGCAATATTTGTGATCAGCACAACAAAATTGATCGGGTAGTGACCAAAAGAAATTGATTTACTGCGTCAATCAGCGAGACTCAGCAATTGGTTCCGCTGGATGGTTCCGCTATCTTCACAGCGGAACCACTTTTATCTTCAAACTTGATTTTCTCAAAAAGGACTGTGAATTTGTGAAATCAGAGCTCAGATTCGTAATCAGGAGACTGAAATTGACAACATAGCAGCCGTTTCGAACAGAATTAAGCTATAATAAAAAAGGGTTCCGCTGGGTGGTTCCGCTAACTTCACACACGTACGAATTTGTAGGTTCTCCACCGACATCGAAACAGATGCTTTGTATCCAAATTAACTAAACAAACTGTTGAATATTGATTGATTTTTTCAATTAGTGATTGCTTGACTTTTGGGCAATCTGTATTATTGTGTGGCAAAACCATGATATATTTTGACATAATTTAATTAATTACCTACATTTATGATAAAATTTAAGCAATAATTCATTGCCATTCATTTTGTCACTTTTTGTCAGATATTTTAGGTGTTCATTGCCAATCATCCTACAAGAACTAACAATGACCGACAAAAATATATTTTGCAGGATAAATGTCTGTCAATTGTCAGTCAACGGTTTACAGTGTACTGTGACAACTGTTTTTAATATCAGCAACACCTTGATAAAACATACTTGCAAATACAAATATAACATTCAAAAACAATACTGCTGCTGCTCGTGCACATAGACGTGTATGAATATGTCAGTTATTTTGAGTACATGTGTAAGACTTTAAGTATTTGTTTGACAAATCTTGTCATGAAATTTATTTTTTATTTTCAGTTCAAATTCTTTATTCGATCACAAAGTTAACATAGCGAAATATATGAAATTCCTTTAACTGTTTGCTTAAATTTTTGAAATTGTGCCCATGCTATCGCAATGTATAGCTTTGGAACGTAAAAGTGAAGGTTCTGCTTTTACTGAATACAGTAAAAATGAACTCACCTTAACAAAATTTCATGATTATAGACCATGTAAAGATATAAAGAATCAGAAATCGAAAAATAGTACAAATAGGTTTATCGGATACAGGAGCTGTCTGGAAAACAATTCATTGTGTTATAATATATTATTACATATATTTGTGCATTATATGCATTATTACATATATATCACATATTTCAACACATATTATATATAATCAACATGTGCATTTTGATATCATGGTTGTTGCTTCAATTTAACATATTTGAAAAGCTCAGTCTTTGAAAATTTTGTGAATCAGATGATGAAAATGAAATATTTTTGATCGTTGGAAAGTTCAGGAGATGGACATTTCTATCGATATGAAATCCTTTGATCCCATAAGATGAGCAGCTGATTGGATGCAGGCCATTGAGGAAGGCGCATGTTTATAAGCTAAATAGCTACCGCCGATAACTGAGTGCGGTGAAGTTAAGTATCATTCAATATCTAACGCGTCAACATTTAGTGACAAAATAGAAACAGAAGAAGTCTGAAATTTTATGATGAAAATATTTTCAAGAAGTGTCCGGATAATTTTTTAGTGGTGTAATTGGAATGACATATGGTCAATATAAATAATACGTGGAATTTCGGTAAAATAGCCCGGGAAGTGCCAGGGGATTTTAAGCTTGAAATCTGGTCGGCACCCTGATAACCCTGATAACAAAAGCAAAATTCGAAACTGGACTTCAATTTACATGTAATCAGAAAATACCCACACTAGCTATATTTATTTGAGGTAATCTAAATTCTAAAAAGCAGCTTACCTATTTAGAAAACCCAAATCCCATGGATCATTTAAAAGGCTCTTAAAAGGCTTTGAATATGCCAATCATGACGAAGTACAATCATTCTGATACTTAGACTTTGTTTCCTTTTGAATCATGTCATAAATCAATTATCGGTAACAATAAAAGTGATAGAGGAATCATAAAATTTTCGAATCCTTTTGAACTTTTCGAAATTCAATTGCTAGCTTGTCAAATGAGTTACTTTACAGAGTGAACATTTAGTAGTGTCTCAAAGAATTAGTTGCTAGCTTGCCATTAATTACAGTGTACAAGAATTTCAATTTACAAAATATTCAATCCACCTGTCTGACACTACGCACCTTTGAAGACATGCAAAATACCTGTCAACATGCAGTATCTATCCTAATCAAAGCTTGCTCTTAATTTTGTTTACAGAATAAAAACGTTTCTTGACGCCGATTGCATTCACAATGGCAATCTGAGAGCAAAGAGTGACAAGTTATCTACCACCAAAAATCTTAGCTCTTATCAACTTCCGGTTCGAGAGGAGATTATCTCTTCACTTGACGATTGTTATTTTGTTAGCGACAGAAAACAAAGATTATGTTCACACAAGCATGCATAGAGACGGACATAATCGTGTACAATCAGCGACTTCACAAATGAATGTTTATCAGGTTTTGTGTGCAATTGATGAACGATGCTTATCGGTGTCTTTTGATACGAACATTTGCTAACAGTATTTTCAAATGCAGTCAGCATGAACACGTATTATGCAGTGGTAGAAGACGCATTTTTGTCCTCTCCTCCGAATAGCTCTCAATTCACAAATCTGTGCAGAGCAAGGTGACCATTTTGGTTAATACACGTATCACAATAAGCTGTAGAAGTTATGAGAAGGAAAAGTCTTCAAGATTATCATTGTAAAACTAAATCAAATTTTGATAAATGGAGATTGGCAAAAGCGCTCGACACACATGTCAATAAGCTACAAAGAAATGTTTGACTTTTTATTTCATGTAGTCTACTTTTTGCTACCTTTTCTATATTTTATCTATTTATTAGCATTAGAGAAAGTTTAAAAGTAATTTAAACTAGTCTTAAAAATATTTCATTTTGTATTTTTTTTTTACTGAATTTTCACTCCTAGCACAGCTATGAGCCATGAACGAAGCTAGGGGTTACTCAATGAAAAACTAATAAATTTTAAATAAAAAAAAAAAAAAAAAAAAATCAGATCTTTATAATAGCTGCCCCAACCCCATCAGATCGCACTTGGCAGCCTCTTGAAAGTATCAAGATTGTATTGGTCAGGGAAAGTGGTCTGGGGAAGCTGATTCCAAAGCTGTGCCGTGCGAACAAAAAAGCTTTTCGAGCGACTCACAGTACGTGCGCGTTCTAAGCTCACATTATAGCATGTGAGTGCATTAGCTCAGCGTGTGCTTCTGGAGAAGATCTTAGGTTTGGGTACGCACTCATTTACTATTAACTAATTCTGATGACATGATTACTCTGCCTGTGAAATAGCAGTTAAAATTGTCATGATCTTTCTGAACCGTAAAATTGTCATGATCTTTCTGATAATACTGCATTCTAAATTCTCATTTATGCAAATTATTGCGTTTTTGCGCTTCTGTCAAATCTGCACAGGCCCTATAAAAGTTTGATTGTTTACTTACTGTGTTGTTGACAATGTGAATAGACTTATTATGGCTTGGACTATATGTCTATCTTTCCAGTTACAAAGCATCTACAACAAACCTCAAAGCAATCCTTCTTTTTGACAGTTGAATTGAAACAAAATGGCGACATTTTTCCTGTTTTTTTCAAACCTTGTGATTTTTCTTTGACAAATGTTGAAAATGACACTAGCCTGCCATGACTTCAAAATTCGAAAAGTTAAAAGACAGTCTTTTCAAACCAGTCATGTTCATTGAGGTAGTATCTAAATGAATGATTTATTGTGAATTTATTGAGCATCTAAGACACTCAATGACGAAAATGTATAATATTTCATAATCTATTGAAGACAAAATATCAAGAGTTAATGGTCAGAAGTCTATTGTAGGCGTTTAAAAGTAGAAAAAGTATTTTTTGCCAACCCTGTTTAAAGTAGTATGCTTTGGAATAGGATAGAATTTATAGCTGTTATTTGATGCAAACTGAATTAAGTGACTTGGTTGCAAATGCTCTATAATCCTTCTGAAACTAACACTGAGTAGAAAAAGATTCCGCATCGTCTCTTACACCGCACAAGCTAGCAGTGCGCATTTGGTTAAACCGGCTAAGGAAACCGTCGCAACAGTTTATGACAAAGGAAAGGGACTTGTGTACACGGAAAATTTGAACCTATACTGTATGCATTTAAGGAAATGAAGCTTGTGAAAAATATTATTTTAAAACGGGTAAATTTAACTATAGGGACATACAGAACGAATGACATGTACCATGCGATTCTGATGACCGGCATGTGAGATAGAGAATGCTTTTGTGTCTCGTACATGGGCACATGTAATGCTTAATCCACTCATTATAGCCTTGTCTCTGAATACTATTCAAGTGGTTCATATGTCATATTTTACGTAGCATGATGCCCAGAAATTCAATTACTTGAATGTTACTTAGATAGCCTACATGCCAATTAAAATTGACCCCCATGCCGGTAGATAATTCAGGGATCACCTACTAATTGTATTTGTATAACCATTCGCACCTTAGACATCGGCTATACAATGATAAGCCGAAATATCCAATATTTTGGCTCGGGCATAGTATTTTGGAGCCGAAAAAACGGCCCGGTTCCAGCTCTGCTTATTCCTCCTCCGATCCAAAAGACACTTAATTAAGAAAGCCGGGTATATGCCTATGGTGTGAGAAGGTAGGAGTGTTATCAAAACCAATGTCCATCACGTTTGTATAAGTAAATCATATAGACCTGTCGAAAGTGAAAAGTGTGGTTTTAAAATGTGTTTTAAGAACAGTTTTTTCGCAGTGCTTTTAACAATGTTTTAAAAGATTTAGCTTCCATCAATGCATTGTAAACAGTGTATTTGAAACAGCAATTTAAAAAGATGGATTTCAAACAGTGCTTTAAAAGTTTGGTTTCTACTTTTTAATGCTGTTTAAAAACAATGTTTAAAAATGCTGGCCTTAAAAAATGTTTTGAAACATGGTTTCTAAGCACTCCTTGAAACTTGCGGTTTTTAAACTGGGGTTCAATGACTTTTAAATCGTATTTTGAAATATGGTTTTTTAATGGTGTTTCAAATCATGGTTATTAAATTTGTTTTAAAATATGTTTTTCTTAAAATGATATTTTGTTACATGGCTTTTAAATGGTACTTAAGCTATCCTTTTTTAGCCCTTCATGTTTGCATATGACATATTATTAGATTGTTATTGTGCTCCCAGTTCTCTCCCCTATACCTGATAGCAAACGATTGATGAATCAAGAAAATCATATTCTTTGTAATTTTTTTCGTAGTTTGATAATGCTTCTACTGAGAGAAATTTTATAAAGTAGTCTATCCTTCATGGTAGAAAAATATTTACTCTCAGTCATAATAAAAAGAGAACAAGGTTTGTATATGAGGACAAGAAAATTCTCAGTAGGTGCTAATATTGAAACATTTCAACCATAACGTATTTAAGAAAGGTCATCGGGGACATAACCCAGACATGCTAACATTAGTCGACCAGACCTAGATTATTTGTGAATTTCGAAGAACCGGTAGGATGACCACGAGATAATAGCAGTGCCAGCTAATAGAATGCGCAATGTATTTATCCCTCATTAAACTATTACTCTTTAATGAAATGCAGCATCGTGCTGTTTGACAGCATAGAAAAAAATTGCTCCCCCTGCCAATCAGCAATGCTGATGAAATTATATGAAGCTATCTGTTTAAGCTGGCTGACCAAAGGATAGATTGCAAAGTAACTAAAAAATCTTTGATTTGTGAATTGCGGATCAAAATGTAGAATTCCTACTATATTTCCTCTCGATCGTTATTGATCGCAGAACTGTGACCCGATGTTGTACCGGAAATTTTGAACAAAAGCCCGTGCTAGTAAATGGCTCAGCATAATCATGATTTGAATACACGGAAACAATTATGATGCAAAAGCCGTGATGTTTTCTGACTGACATACATGGAACACACGTCCCACAGCTGAGCTCTGCATGAAATACATTTATGCAAATCAAAAGCAGACACTGTCGTGATCTAAAGTATTGTTATCAAAACAGTGCAATCCTTCAAAATATTGCTTAAATAATGGAATTTTCTATCATTCTTCGTATCCGAATAAAAAAAGTCAAATACAGAATTTAGAATTCTGTAATTCTTCATAACTTATTACAGAAAAATGTGTCGATGGCAAAGAATGGATGCGTTTTTTAAGTCTTGCATCAATCTTTACAATTTGAAATCGGTCGAGAAGTTTTCTTTAAACTTTATGATAAGCTTATCATCAATTAATTTTCAACCAACTTTATATCTTCTAAATTCAAACTGAATTTCATAGATTCTATTTAGGCCTTTTCAGAAATGTCAACCATGAAGGTATGAATTTACAGCCTATAAGTAGTAAGCTTACAAGAACGTTGCACAGAATAACATAGACTGAGTGGAAATAGAGATTCACTGTTTGACAATGTTTCTCTGACACAGAGCAACAGGATGCTCTAAAATTCGATGCTTGTGTTCACAACGATCATTTCTCGTAAAGCAATATAATGATAAAAAGAGCATCTACCACAGAAACAGCAGAGAAGCTCTTTTCATCTCCATATTGTCTTTTTTCTCTTAAAACGGGACACCACCTTACAAGTTGGGAAAGGGGATCTGGAGTACCCTTTATCCTGTGCCGGTTTTCGCAGAAAAAATCTGGTCACCTTGAACAAACAGTAGGTGCTCATATCGGGTCGAAATGAGGAGGCCGGGCCTGCTACTGAAAATTCCTGATGAAATGGGCCCTCCCGGAATGGGTTTTTTGAACGCCGAACAGGCGTCGATCTTTAAGGAGAATCTGCAAGACCTCCGCGGAATGTAATTTTTGTAGACAACTTGAGTTGTTGAATTCTCGAGAAACTCGATGCATTATGACATGAAATCGAGATAACTACTTGTGGACAACAATACGTTCATAAGATTATGATCATCTTTGACAATACAAAATAATTGAATATCATTTACTTTAATATCTTTGATTTGACATTTCAATGTCAAATGCCTTTGTTAATATTTAATTCAAAAATCATTTTATTTTATCTATTAAGTCAGTGGTGGGCAAACAAGTTAGGATAGCGGGACACAAGGAGTGGCTCGCGAAAGGGCTCGCGGGCCACCAATTCTAAAAGGCAGTAATATAGGTTTAATATTTCTTTATTCCGTGCTTTTAAGTGCACATATGGGCTGCTGCACCGTAGCCTACGTGCATAAATAGTGGTTGTACTATGTAACAATGTTTCACATGTAAATGTATCAGGGATGCGTAGTCGGAGTCGCAATCCCGGAGTCCTATCATTTTTGCTGAAGTCGGATTCCTATCAATTGTTATATATATATAATATGTTATAGGACTCCGACCCATAACTAGACCCGAAATATAATACAAACAAAGGAAGTGAGGAGACAAGTCGTATGCATCCAACTTAAAGCGACATTTGATAAACTTTCATTGAAAATGATACATAACTGATACAACAATGATCACTAAAGATAGGTTCAAGTAAGCCCATAATGATCTATGATGTAGGTTACTAGCTTATTTTCAAAAAACTAGGCTTTACATACTTGCCACCCGGAGTTGGAGTCCTATCAACCCCGGAGTCGGGGTCGGAGTCTTACCAAAATGATAGGACTCTGCATCCATGAAATGTATACAGCAGTATTGTATACACCGCTATACGCGTGGCTTATTACGTAGAGAAACATGCTCAGCAGGGCATCGAATACTATGTGACTTAGCATAAACTCGCGCAGGTGATGACCATTTTGCGCTTATATACGAGAAGATATTCATTACGAAAGGAGCATGGTTGGATAATTCGAATGCGAATTTATGTTTTTTTGTGCCATCATATTGCTCATTTAGTTATCAATTAATTGGTTTTGCAAATTCTAGGGAGGATGCCTCATCCTTAGATGTACCTCCCAAAGGTCGAAGTCAGAGTGAGTCATTTTCACATAATCGATTCAAATAATGTCCGCGTGCCACTTTATGAGAAGCGGTAGCGGGCTACCCAACATGCCGCAGCGGGCCACGCGTTGTCCACCACTGTATTAAGTTAGCATTTCACTACTCTGACAGAACTTCAGAATGAAAATTTCTCGCTTGCCTCAGAATTTTTAAAACATTCAACGACCTGTCATCGACTGACATCTACTTGTATTGAATCACCATTTGAACCCAAATGTTTTGTGTCGCGGTCACTTTGTCTCTAACTCCGCGAAGCAAGACGGTGATTATCTGTCACAATGCAATTAATTCAAAAGAAAATCAAAGCACATGGTCAAGACGACTGAATGTGAAGGTTTCGTTTCATCTATCGAGTATCAACTCTCCAGGAGAGGGAGTCACTGCGATATCTGACACCAAACAACTTCGTTCGTCTCTAGGCGTCAACATTTTCACCTGTCATGTAATTGAATGGTCAACTTTAGACGTGCCAGTGAAAGTAATTGCTGAGACCGAAAGTTGACCAATTTTGACAGTTTGACTTATTTGTCAATAAATTGACGCACGTGTTGTGAAAATATGTGATTAAAAGGTCTCATACTGGTGTGCGTAAAACTTTTCTCAAATTAGACTGCTTCAAATCCAGAAGAAGCAATATGAGATCTGCTTCTAAGGTCTGACTTGAGAATTTTTAGAAATCCAGTATGAAGTGGTAAAAGTGCAGATTCTATTTAAAACGAAGTTTCACTAATAAACCTACAACAGTTTTTCTAAAGTTTGGACTTAGGGATCATGTTGAACATAATTATTAGTATTTATTGTAACTATAATTATATTATATTATAATTATATTATTGTAATCATATAATTATGTATTATGATGTATTGCGCGTTAGTCAATCAATTATTTTAATAGCGATTCTTAGAGATAAATTATTGAAATTAATTGCAATTGATTGTGGAAATCGCACACATTCATGTGCTCATCATCAGATTAATGCAATTATCAAATGAATTAGAGTTAAAATCATTGGCTTATCTAAGAGATTGTTTTATGGCCAGCTGTCATATAGTAAAATATAGCCTTTACAACAAGCTTTGCATTTCTATATTTCTTCAAAAATTATCCTGCTTTCATAGGTGCTCTTCGCTGTTGTTTAGATGACTATTGATTACTAATTTTACATTTTTCATCATAAGATTGTTGAGGTTTTCATCATCAGATTGTTTGAGGCAATTATCTTAATGAACTATGTAAGATAAAAAATATTAGATTATTTAAATGCATGATTTTATGACTAGCAATTGGTTAGTAAAACACTTTTAAAACAAGTTTTGCTTTTCCAGATTTCATCGAGATGATGTTAGCCGGAGCGTGGAGTTCTATCATTTGATATGACTCCCTGGCTCCGACTCCAACTCCGTATCCATGGTTTAAACCAGTTTTCATAAACAACTTATTCTTCGCTAGTCAGCTGTTGATCTGTTGTGAAAAAAAAATAAAAAACCGTAATTTATAACAATTTTTTTTTTTCCACTAATATTTTTCCACAATTTTTGTAGAAAAAATCAATTATTTTTCTGAATTTTATTTTTAGTTCATTCTTCATTAGTAATGTTTTTTTTTTTGTATTTTACATTGCGGTTTGTTTACATATAGCTTTCAATAAGAAAGAAATCAGCTTCAAGGAAGAGAAAACCTGCTAATGAGAACAGCCAGTTCTCGAGATGAAACTCATTATAGATGACACTGAAGATGAATGATGATTGTGAAAATGATCCACTACAATTCTATGCCATGCAGTGTGGACGACAGAGACTTACAACAGTCACAAATGTCTTGAATCAAAAGTTTGAAAAAGGCTTGCAAAAAAGAAAAACAAAGATTATAGCATGCAAAGATAAGCTAAGAAGAACCAACACAAATGATAAAACTTCAAAACTGAGTTAAAATGTTTTACAAATAACATGCAGCATTTAAAAAATACGCTGATAAAAAAACAGAAATTGTGAGCGCAAAAGTTCATAAATTTGATCTTATTCGGCACGGAACGAACAGAAGTGGGATGATGCTGACGGCTATTGAAATAAGCAAGATGATGAGCAGCTGGTAATGAATTTGTGGAAAACAAACAAAATGCAAAGGAAGATGACAGTGATTGAATGAAATAAAATGTGTAAAAGACAAGCGAAGGTAATTGATGTGTATGACCACATGATGTGTAAATAAAAATTACGCAGGAGATTAGTAGTGTGAACATTAACGTAAAACAAAAATTTCAAAACATTGAAGGTGACCAAAAATAGTAAAAAAACAAAAAAAAAATATAAGTGGGAAAAAAAAATATAAGTATGATAGTAAAATAATAAACACACAGTACCTTAGCTTTTATATAGTCTAAAATATAACAAAAGTAAATAATGTAATTCCAGTAAATCTAATAAAATTGAATACTTATATTGATCAAATGTGCCATGCCCAATGATTTAATTAAATTATGAAATGAATATCCTTAACTTTACTTAAATTGAAATTAAATTAAATATAATTTGAATCAATGAATTTGATGGAGATTAATTTACTAAGCTCATTTTGTATGTTTATGTGAGAATTTAAGCGTACTAAAGACTATAGGAAAATTACAAGAATAATAGAGAAAGATATTTAATAACATAGGATAAAAAATAATTAGAGATATACGAGAAGATTTTTAATAAAATCAATTTTTTATTAGATATATGATGATAGATAATGATAAAGATAAAGATATAAAAAGATCATATAATGAGATAAAAATGAATAGATAATTAAATTAAAGATGAATATTCATTAAATAAATTTTGGATTATATATTGGAATTTATTATATTATCCATATATTAATTATGGATATGGATAATAAATTTTGGATGATATTAATAGAAAATATATTGAAAGGATATATAGAAGTATGAGATAAATTAAATAATAAATATGATAAATAATAAAATATAAAAATAAATTTAATGAATTGCTATAAAAATTTATTTAAAAGATAATTTTAAATGAAATGCTCACAAATAAAATAATAGTCAATTATTCAACGTATATATCCATAACGTGTCGTGTTTCACTTTATATTATATCGTGTTCTTTGATATTTGTTTCACTTGGAGAGTGGTATCTTAGTAAACATCCGATTCTGCAGAAATCAATTTATTCAAGTAGCGCGGTGCATCGCCTACCATAGAGAAGGAGCTACCTCTGCCCGTATTAGAGCGTGATCTACTATTGATTTAGGGAGAAAAAAAAAACATAAGATCCACTTTGTTAGCAAAAGAAAAGAGACTAATGATTATTTTTTTTTATTAATAATTTTTAAGATTGTAATTTATTGATGATTAAGATTGTTGTTAGCCTATTTATTGTTATTCTGACCCTCCAATTTTAGTAATAAATTTTTTTTTTTTGTAATTAAATAAATATTTTTGTGTTTTATGATATATTAGATTATTTAATGTTATTTCATTTTTCAATACAAAGAATCAATCATCGAATCCCATCCCTTCCTTCTCCCATCAATCTAGCAATAGGCCTTTCTAATCTTTCTCTTTATCGGAGTAAATATTTTTTTGATAATTTTGTTTTGTTAATACTCCGAGTTATGTGTCTTCCCTTATTTTTTAATTAAATTAATTTAATTAAATTTACTCTCTCTTATAAAAAATTGCGCATAAGTTGCTTGTATACCATAAATTTTCATCAAAAAAGAGAATACCGTTCAATTTACCTAAATCACAACTATATTATACTTTTACTTATTAGATGGAATATTTTTCGTTGACAGGATTTTTTTTTATTTTTCCATATTTTTCCGGTAATTTTTATATCTATAGTTGTGAATAGTGTCCCAGCAATCATGCAAAAAATTATATTTCTATTAAATAATAGGCCTAATATTCAAAACCCACTTAAGTCATCGGACTGACCATTTTTATGTCATTTGGGATGTTGTGAATAGAACTTAACAGAATATCACGCAATATATCTTTAATTATTGCAGAACTGTTAGCTATCTGAAATACCGAACTAATTAAAAATGCACGAAGAGAATTTCGTTCACATGTGACTGTCTCAAATTGACAGGACAAGTGCACTTTTGTAATAGACCAGATCAAATCAGTGGCACGTTCTTCCATTCAGCTGATCAGCAAAAGACAGCATTCAATTGTAAATCTTATTATGTTACTCTGATTATTTCAATCTTTTTTGATTGCTGTCAGACATGCCTTCCAGAGATAGAATTTCCTTCAAAAAGGAAGCGCTCTAAATTCGATTTCCCATCTTTGAAAGGTGCTTGTTTGGTTTTCAAGTGCTTGGAATCGCAGGACAACGCGAGAAGGTTAGAAGGTTCTTATTGCAAGCATCAGATCCTTTAGCAAAGGCAGAGAAAAAGTTTGTCCGATTCGGCAACACTGACGCCACGAAATTCGATTCATAACAAGATAATCTTCCAGACAATTGAGTTATCATGTCGGTTAATTTTCTCCTGAGTCAGCTAACAGCCTGTATTTTGCCTTCACTGGACTTCTGATAACTTTGATTGTTGCGTCGCGAAATTCGATAAAACAACAACAAGGTTCATTTGAGCAATTTATTCCTCTTGAAATACTGAATGGATAAATGAGAGAAATCTAAGTACGGGTACTTATTAGGACAAGTGGGAAATGGCTTATTGCCAATGCTAATACTAATGGCAAAATATGATTTGCATACTCTATCAATAATAAATACATAAGGACTAGTAATTGCATAAAATCAAATCCTGAAACAATACATACTTTGACTGTTTGAGTGCATTTTTTCAAAATTGTAATTTTTTATGAAAGATGATTTTAATTTGCGTCTCTATTATAGATGAAACATTGAAGCTATTTTTCTTTTAGAGAAACGCGATAAATATGAAATGAAATGTATTTTTCAGTAAGACAACATCAAAGGTGCTAGATATCTGATTCTTATCTCGGAAGGAATCATAGGCCGATATATCTCACAATACATCTCGAGTCATTATCATTATCTTTATAATGCAAGTATTAGAAAGCCTGAGTCATTCACACTCTGATCGCTTCAGCGATGATTCCTTATATTGGATGAAATAGTGGCTAAAAAAGGCTTTGGACTGGCAGCTAGAACGAGTTTCTGCAGGGAACGAGGCCGAAAGTGAGACTTTCACAGAATGACAGACTTTCACACCCTATGCCCACCACAAATCTGCACGTCTGCCGAGTTCTAGTGAGTTCCTCTTCTTGTCAGACAGGATCAAAGAAAAACACATGTATGTTTGCAGTTTTTGGCAAAAATGATTTTTTCTTTTTTTCTTATATCAACTGAAAAGCATTACAGCCATCATTTTCGGCATGATGTGTCCTCAGGTCATTTCCTATCATGTGTGTGTGTGATATTATCAGCTTCTGATCGGCGATGCATGCGAGAATATGGTTCAATGTGGATAAAGTATGCCAGCATGTTGGTGTTTGCCAACTGTTGGAGGCTTGCTAAATCTGAATCTGCTGAGCTTAATCGATAAATGTTCATGAACATGATGAAAAATAACTAGAAGACATTCCATGTCAAAAATTGTGGCTCAAGACTTAGCACATTTCAGTTGTTAAGAGAAAACATAGAAAACAATCATTTTTGCCAAAAACTTCAACCTGTAGGCCCATAATGATGTGTGATTTAGGTTATCAGTCCATCTTTTGAAAAAGGTAGTGCGGCGAATGTATCAGTGTCTGATGCAACATAAGCTAAGCTTGTGAATCTTGAGCATTCATCTAGTGTTCACAGCTTTGACTCAATTTGCTGCTTTTGATTTTTCAATCGCAAAATCCTAAGATGCTGTGAACATCATGGTGAAGTCAAACAAATTGAAGAAGCTTTATTCTAACGATTTCTCTTCAGTGATGAAAAGAACAGAATTTTTAGATCAAAGCTCTATCAAATACTGTGCTCCAATAAATGTGATTTTTGTGAAATTGAGCCCAAATTTCCCCCTATATATGATCTAAAAGTTTAGCCTGCGTATTGATCAATATCGCCTTCTGTCTACAGTAGAACATTTTTTTGGAAAATTTAAGGAATAATATTTGATTAGAGATTGTTTCATTAACTGATGTTAATGGTCATCGTTGTCAGCTGTAAAGTTTCTGTATTGGCTTAGGTTTGCATCTGAACGCCCTATTTCAACAGCATGATGTCGCAAAACAAAACAATTTGTGTCAAAAAAGCAGTTTTAGACAAAAAAGCAAAATGTTTCAAAAATCGTTCACGAATTCAATAACCAATATTGCACGGTGCTGATTTTGTCCATAGTAGATAGCACACTTCATGACGACTTGATATTTAAATGATGACACGAAATGAGTAAAGAATAGTGATGTCAGCTTGCTCTATCCAACCTCCAGAAAGCGATATATATATATGATGATATTCCTCATAATCTCATCAAATCCACCATTTACTTCCATCACTATCTCCAAAAATTCCCAGCGTTCCTGTGGATAAAAAATAGTGCACTATAGAAAATTTACAGTGTGACAGATGTAAAAGTGTTCCAAAAATTTCTCATCAGTTCACGATTTTCAAACAACAGAGAATATCAGTTTTAGATGTAATTAATCTATTACAAAACATGTCACAGCAAATGTGGCATGAAATAGTACTCCTACCTATTTGAAGTTGCATGGCGTTTTCTGATAGTGAATACTTGATTTATGGATCAAAATAAAATATCTTAATTCAGTCAAAAAAACAAAATTAATAGTCAGCTCATAATTTATTTTGAATGATTCTTTTATGTAAAAAAGTCAATAAATGGTACAAAATGACACGGTCGATTTTTTTATCCAGTTTTACCAGATAGAAAAAATAGCTCTGATCTCTCGGCCAAACCGCAAACATTCCATTTGGGCTGCTTTGATCCGATAAAATAGCTACACATTGACACTGGATTTTTGTCATGAACTTAAACTTCAACTACAATGTCAGAATCACACTTCTATAAAATTGTAACTCTATGGATTCTCTCAATTTAGAAACACGCAACAGATTTTCAAATACGACCTGATGCCACACATTTTAAAGGATGAGGATATAACCTGTGTTTTATGGATAGAGGAGCTAACTCTGTATTTTAAATTTGAATTCAATCATTTCAAGTATTATCGAATGACAAACGAATTATTGACATGACATTTTTCAAAATATCAAAGCGTTTGATTCTCAGCAAAGATAGCGAGCATGAGATGTGAAAAAAAGATGCAACAAATACGCATGATGATAAGAAATTGGATGGTTAAGATGGTTTACAGAAAGATGTCGTGAAATAGATAAAAATGAAAATTGAGAATGGCAAGACGTTTATATTATTGCACGAATGAGATTTGGATGATTTTATTTACATTATAAATCACATGAATCATGTAAATACGATTGCAGATCACAAATAGGCATACATACATTGATAAAAACGGCCTGATATCATGCTGTCAAGCCTTCAAATTATTCAAGATATCCCAAAGCATGTATGCATGATTGTGGTGCTGGCAGCATGATTAATAAGAATGTATATTGTTCGATACAATTTCTAACATTTTCAATTCTGTCAATGAAAGTATAAATTTCACCCTTAAAATTCCAGAAAGCAACGAAAAACTAAATTTCCTAGATATAAGTGTCTGTATAAGGAATAAAAAGATTGTTCATGAATTGTTCACTAAAGAATTACCTTCTGGAAACTCTTTAAAGAAAGACAGCTGGGTCCCGAACTTGACTAAATCAAACTTCGTCAAACAAAAATTTCACAATTTAGAAGTAAGATGCAGTAATTCTCTTCCAGAAGAAAGTAAAAGCATGCTCATGGAGAAGTGTAAAAACAACCTGAAGGATAATGGGTATTCAGAAAAGTATATTCAAACTCAGCTGTACAGTAACAACAATAAAAGCAGAAATACACGAACAATGAGCACAGAATAACACGAAAAAATGTATCTTGAAACTACCTTTCATTAGTGACAGCATGATGAGAAAAATAAATTACCACATACGTAAATTCAAATTGGACATCAAGTTTGTCACAACAGGTAACAAAAAACTGCGTAACGTATTGAATATTAAGCCATTCCAAAAACATGAAAACTGTGAACTTTGTACGAAGCTACCTGATAAAAACAGATGTGATACTACCTGTGTTGTATATGAATTTACATGTATTCACTGCAAATCTACGTATATCGGCAAGACTTCTCGTCCGTTCTATACTAGATACAAAGAACAAAAATACAGTATTAACAAAAATAATAACAGTAGCGCCCTATGCGAGCATATAAAAGAATGTCATAGATGTAACAGTATAGATGATTTTAGCATTGCGTTTTTAAAGTGTGTGAGTGATCCGCTGGAGACCAGCTTGGTGGAATGTCGTCTGATCAATAATCGTAAACCTCTGGATGAACAGGCGTCACGAGGCAGTCGCAACACGGCTCCATCTACTGTAGTGCTTCACTTTTATCATATTAGGTCTTGATAAAGCGTCAGGACGGGAAACGTCGGCCACCTTGTATCTTTATTTACTTCATTATAATTTTCGGCCTAACAACAATCGGGAGAGTTTTGTGCCTACACACTCGTAGTGTACATTTTTTGTATAAGTCAGAGTTTTATCATTTATCGGAATTATTGGGTGATCGAACAGACACTTGACAACAATATCAATTCTATTTCACAAAAATACAAGGGTCAGAGTTGCAACTATGCGTGCAAATTGCAAGGTAGTGCGGCGAATGTATCAGTGTCTGATGCAACTTAAGCTAAGCTTGTGAATCTTGAGCATTCATCTAGTGTTCACAGCTTTGACTCAATTTGCTACTTTTGATTTTTTTCTTTTTGATTTTTGAAAGCCTTTAAATTATTCAAGATATCCCAAAGCATGCATGCATGATTGTGGTTCTGGTACCATGATTAATAAGAATGTATTACTAAAATGTAGTTATTAATTGTACGTTTATGTTTTAGCATTAAAAAATAAAATGTTACTACATACATTGCAATTATAATTGCATTAACACTATATTTATAGCTACTAATTTTTTAGTAAATAATTAATAAACTTCAGTATCATTTTTTGCAAATTGATACATCAATAATTAGCAATAGCTATTCCGATAACAGAAAGCAGAAATCTCTTCAACCAAGACATCTATTAAAACAATGCATTTTTCCAGCATATTGAAGTTGACTTTAATATTTGAGTGACTTAATATCTAGTATGAAGCATACCGACAGCACGCTTAAAAGTACATGAACACGAGCAGTTTATATACATTGCTACATAATTTTATGTATGGTTGTTCCTGTATGTTTTTCCGAAGTCTTTGGAAATAAACATTTGACTTATTGACTTATATTAGATTTGTTCACTATATGTTATATTTATTTCTATTTAGTAGGCCCTATACATTTAATTTTATTAATTATATTAGATATATTTCTCCAAATATCAATAAGCTTTTTTGCATACTTCGTGTCCAAGCCAAGGCGAAACGTTGGAGATATCTTGGATGAAGAAATATTCTGTTTTCTGTTGTTATGATTTTTCGACCAATTGATTGATAGTCATGCAACTGAATGAATTGCTCTGAAAATGAGCGGTCGCAATTAAACTTAATAAGCAGAATGCATGGCAAAGCTGAACCACGGATCTCATGTATAAGAACCGCTTTTAAATAAAGCGACTTTGAATAATGACTTTCACAGCATTAAACCAATGTTGGGTCAATTTCAATGACACGTTTGAACACTGAAATTTCACTTATATAGATAAAAATATTTCAACATTAGTAATGAGGACCTTTACAGCGTTATATCTGCACAACAGCATTTCTTCTGCACTGAAAAGTTCTTACTCTCGCCAATTTCTTCAGTTTTCCTTTCGAGAATCCTTTAGCTTAGAAAACTGATGTTGTTCAACAATAAAACTCCATCGAGACCAATTGTCTCTAAGTCTCAACATTCTCCCTCGTCTCATGGGACTCAGGGCTTATCATGACTTTGCACGAGGACATAGAAAAGCAGTGAACCATATGGGAAGTCACTGAGCGTATTTAGTGACGGGAAACAGTGAGTCGAATACAGTAGTTCATGCACCGCTCGAGAGCTATATAATGCTTGGGCAGAAACGATAAGATTTTAGTGTCATCCTACAGTTACGGCCATGTCGATATAAATCAAATATCGGCGTGGTGGAACGAACACCGGGCGTCCATTTCGAATCGCCGACGCCACTCGTTTGAGTATCGAGTAATTTAGTTCTCACGAGTCAATGATTATCAATTAGACAGCCACATGTCCTCCTAGCGTTTCTGTAGAAGATCTGAAGTGACGAGCACAATAAAACGGCCGTTGGTTGTCACGAAGATAGCTTTGAGGTGAAAGATACAGACGGAGAATCTGACCATCGGCTACTAGTTGTCGTATTTGTGATGGATTTGAACTCGTTGGGAATTGTTCTGTCAATTAAGTTTATTCGTTAATCTTCGCTTCAAAGACTTCTCAGATCCAGGGAATTTCTTACTGAGAAAATCAGTCATTCGCTTCATTGACTCACATTTCAAAGACATTCCGAATACCCAAACGAGATTAAATAAATTTGAGACTTCCTTTAACTTTCGAAACAGTTATCTCAATGAATCATTGCAAAAAGCAGCTGTTATGTATTTAATTCGATGATATCTTTTGTTTCTAATTGTGTAAACAAGGGTGTAAATATGAATGTGTTATTTAAGAGGACTTGAAAGTACAGTTTCTAAAACCATCCATGCAAGTCGTGAGTCGTCTTTTATACTAGGGTTAGAGGAAGAATGCTTTTTTGTTAATCTGATTTCTTTCAATAAATGACATACGACAAAAGATTTATAGATGCATTGCGAACTAATCAATACTGGCTTTGAAAGCACTCCCAGCTTTCGTAAGAGT
Organism: Prostheceraeus crozeri; assembly: GCA_907163375.1. NCBI lineage: Eukaryota > Metazoa > Platyhelminthes > Polycladida > Euryleptidae > Prostheceraeus > Prostheceraeus crozeri. Next base: position 288,558 of record CAJQUW010011384.1, on the reverse strand, counting down.
CTTTTCTGGTGTTTTGACGGATTTGATGCTCATTAATTTTAAGCTTACATTCATACAAATAATATTCATTACCTGACATAAACATCAACGTGGACAAAATTGCTGCATGCTGCATTTTTCTAAATAGCTAAGAATTCAAACAATAATTAAATAGCCGCATTGTCAAAGGGATAAAAATGCATTTTGAAATCGCTTTTGATACCAGTTTTTAGATGTGACTTTACTGTCACGTTTCGTAAAAAGCTTCTATTTTTGGAAAATAGTTCTGAAACGTGTTCAAAAACAGCGCTCATGAGAGTATGCGGAGTGAGATGTGAATGACTTTTGAATTTATATCGAATTTCTAATCTTTTCTTCGAGTGTAGGGCCACATTTTTGTAGCTGATGGAGGGTGCTAGAGCTTCGAATTTCTGCGTCTACGTTTGATGAACTTTCGCATTATTTATACGCTTTTGATATTGCAGCAAAATGACATGCATGTGAAATTGCAAAAATTTTTTACTTGTATATCGCATTATCAACTATTGTGTTGAACTAAACACTTTGTTATGTATTTTCTATTCTAAATGACCCTCACAGAATATCAACCAGCAATGTAGGGTAATTCACCTTTAGAACGGTCACATGGTGTTTGATTTGAAATATCATCAACTCAAGTAAATACAAGTAGAACTGGGCTGTTTCATGTGTGGCCATGATATTGCGTCAATCATCTTTCATTTCAAGATCACATTACATTATCAAGACGCTTCAGATTGAAAACTTATAATTAAAGTTAAATGTCACATATACTATGTACCAAAGAAGTCTGAAAACTTGTGCATTATAGGAAGGCTGATATAAAAGTTTTTTATTGCATGTTGCACGCCAAAATGCCTGCTTTCATCTCATCTTTCCGTTTCAAGTTGAGGAAAGTCCATAATGGTTGATCTTACACCAAATGGATTTAAATAAAAAACTAGACAAGTTGTTAATATACCGGAGATCTTTCGCACCACCATCAATGGGCATCATCATGCGAATGAGACGCCACTGTAATCAAGTTGCCGATCAATACAACTCTTTATCTTTCTCCAGCTTCATCACTTACCAGCCTCATCTTTCCGTGGTCAAGCTGGAAGGCAAGCGGAATATCTGCAGGCATGCTGGCAATATGACAGCAAGATCGAAAAGTCAAAAATTATCTCCCTAAGTAATTGCGCCAGTAACTAAAATGAAATGAATATTTTCAGGAGATAAATTTTGAAATTTGATTTTGGCTTCATGTTTGAATATGGAGCCCATGCTCTATGTGGCTTTTATATTGAAATTGAAAGCCAAGCAAGTGAGGTTGCGGAGTTGCCAAGAACCGCCGTCAGACCCAACGTGTCAATGGAATTTTATGGAATGGTACTCATATGATTAAAGAAAGGGCCCAGTCCCTTGGCCATTCCAATTTCACTTCCTGGGATTCAAACACAGAAGCATTAGACCTTCAAGGCAATCGGAAAGTCTTTCCTAAAATTCAGAAACTCCAAGTCCAAAGACTCCAAATTGTAAAGCCTCTCTAAAAGTAGCCTACGTAAGGTTGGCGCACCTTTTTTAACTAACAAATTTGGTCTTAAGATTAGAATGATTGAAACTTGCATCTTGAAGTTATTTAAAATATACAACAATAAACGAACAAAGGACCAGAAATTTGTTTATCAGACTTGAGAAAAATTCAAAAACGAAAAGTGCCGTCGATTGCTATTTTCTTATTTTGCTGGTTCTCAGCCCTCAGTCGCTTGAAGATAGGCTCCCGTAGTGACTGGAAGGCCTCACGAACAAAAACAAAGAAAATAGCAATCGATTACACATCTCGTTTTCTGGTGTTCCTAAATTTCATTAACTTTAAATTTCAATTGAATTTCTTAAAATTTACTTGGAATTGATGGCATTATTTATACAATCCAGATCAATTGTAAATGTTTTTTAATCAAAGCATTAAGATTCACATAGTTGTTCAGTTAAGGCCTGTTCGAAAGTTGAATACGGGTCAACACAAGACCATGTTTTGAAGACCATGTCAATACAATATTGCATCAAATCCATGTTTCTTTGACCGCATGTGGTCCATGATTTTAAGTGATCATGAAAACCTTGTCCCTCTTTGTCTAAGTTGCGCGTGATATCAAGCTTGGAATTTTTCATCTTAGAAACACAGTCGCGCTTCGATGACCGCTCAGTGTGGCCATGGACGATCGACTTATTCGCACCGATTCCTATCATGATTTCTCTGAAGCGGCGGAAAGGCGGAAAATTGGACCGCCCCACCAAACACTTCGAGCTAATTACGCGGCCGGCCAACCGTGATAACAACCTGCCAGACCCCTATCACACTCGCACCATCTTCCATTTCATCTTCTCTATCTTCTATTGCCCCTCACAATCCACCAATTCTACTCATTCAAACCTTCTTCCTTCTTCTAAGCAAACACACCGCCGTTCGGTGCACTGAGTCACATCAACTCAATATAGGGTTCAAATGTTGCCGACACAGAATGGCGTAAAAGAGCATCACGTCCGCCACAAAAACAAGGAAATTGAATTCAATTTTGCGAGCCTTGCGTCGTGACGATATATTGTTACAATTTCATACAGCCCCTTCCTGGTCTTTGTATCTGGTGTCATCTGCATCAGAATCAACCGTTATCCTTCTCCACCTACTTACTCTCTCATTGCATTACTTCCCTATCACCCAGATTCTCATGATTTGAATTTGATTTTAGCTACAAGTCAAGAATTCGGTCTTTAAATGAGTGTTAATCAGTTAACAACTCAACTTTGGTGGTATTCTAGATTCTGAAGATCTGCAGGTGTATTATCCTTTAATGAAGCTGGAACATTTTCTAAGTGTCAATGGTAGTGGACTAATTACAACCCATCGTTTAAAAACGGATTCCCACAGACAGTCCAGTAATAATGTCAGGATATTAAACCCGGTTTGAAGTGCATGTTTAACAAAGGCGATTTCAATGACTTTTCAAAGGCACTTTTAACTTCCGCACAAATTTTAACCCTCAATCAAGCGTGAGACTATAAATCTCTACAAAAAGATAACTGCTAACATCTGATGTGACAGTCTAAGGCACTAAACAATCAAAAGGGACACTTGTATTTGTATCACATTGACAGTGCCGAAATTTCAAAAAGAATCGTTGAATTATAAACCTTCCAAAACATAGGATTCTAGAGGCCTTTGAACATTCAGTGGCTTTATGCTCTCCTCGCACTGATAAAAATGTTGCTCAACAAATCTGGTATCTCTGTATACTTTGAGCCTTTGTCATCTTCTAATTCTGTGTACTTTTACGGCCCGTCTACTTTTGAATGCAATAAACCAACGGGAATAATGTAAACAATCTCGATGCTTAGACTGGATCACTTGAAACACTCTAGGCATAGCATAATTTATACTAGTGATTCCTGGTTGATGACAAGGAACACATGTAGTTAGTATTCTAGTCATTTTCTCAGATAAACAGTTGACTTCATTTATCAACCTCATTGAAATAGAATGCATACACTATATATGTGATTAAAATAGTAAATAATAACATGCGCCATTGCATTGTGCTGCACTGAGACACCAACGACTACCTTTTTTAATTCCTAAATTACGAATATTCATGTTGGTGAAAATAGCGCATTTAAGTGTATCAAGGTAGGACTCCTGATCGTCTCAGAAAATAGTGACTTGTCGTTCGATGGTTCTGTACTCTTAACGGAAGAGAACAGGAAGGATAAATAGTCAAATGTCATACACATCATGAATATAAATTGTGTGTAGTTGACAACTGCACACAAAACATGGGTTCACTTAAGTCTTCAACACCTTTGGTATAGGTCAAGAAAAATAAATATAAAGCAACTGCCGGCATATGCAAAACACACTTTCACTGAGCTGATGACAGTAATTTGGTTGGCTTCTTAATCCCTCAATGCGTGTATGCTACATGCAGTATGTGCGTAGAAGTCAAATGGGGAGGAAGGAATGCTCTTGATCTGTTGCCCAAATAATGCAGTTATGCAGGAAGCAACAAATCATGACATTCGTCATTGATGCTATATTTTACCTTATTATTTAGGCATAGTGCTTAATTTCTGGTGAAGTTAACCCAAGGTTGGTGTCCTATCAGACCCTAGAGTCCTAGACACAGTCCTATGAAAATTATGAAAGCTCGCATCGCCGGTCAAAGCTTTATCTTCTTTGAGTATCTGATAGGCCTATTGCTAGCTACTTTTCCAGTGACTGTTCCAGAATTCCTCTATCATGATGTAGCAAACTGGTAAAACATGCTTCGTCTTCTATTGCACAGTTTGATTTATACACTAATGTTACGTGTAAGCAACTTTTCACAAAAAGTGGATCATTCTAATTATGTCAAATTTCAATTGATTCTCCCACCTTCTTTGTTCCTTCAATCATAGAGTGCCTCATATTTACTCATTTGAAAAATAATCTGCGGCCCTACGATGCATGCTGTTTTTGGAAACACCCAGTATTGGACATAGCCATTTTACATCAACATTTAATTGATCGAAATATTATATTTGCTTCAGTTTCAAGTAGTAAGAATGACGCAGCTTCAAAAAGATAGAATAACTTTGAGAGTGATGTTAGCACATTATTCCTACCGGTCAAATAATAATCAAATTATTTCAACAAAAAAATATTTCAAAAATATAATCAAAATTATCAAATGAGTATCTGAATAGAAGTTAATGTGTAAGTTTATCGGAAATGCAACTTGATTTTACACTGCGTTCAATGAAAAAGTTTGTGGTATTCCCTCCTGGATTGGAGCCGGCCACGTCCAGGCCGACGTCCTTGCAGCCGACTAGGCAATACTGGCAGTAGGATAGGACCGTTAGATACCATTCGATTTCTTACCGGTACTCCTACTTAGCAAGAGTTCCCGATGGAACGCATCGGTACTATATTTGTTATAATTTTCTATTACTATATATATATATATATATATATATATATATATATATATATATATATATATATATATTATATTATGTTATATATATTCGAGGAATTTTTCCGTCAATGAGAGGAGCAACGTATACCCAAAGTTAGGAGGAAAAACTCAGAACTCGGTACTCAGAGTTTCATGTTAACACAATCATCAGCCAAAGCTAAGGAACGAATTTTACAAAGTTAAAATATTGAAGTAAATATGTAATCGGAGCAACAAAGATCGGAGGGAATGCAATTGCATGAACAAAGAAAAATGCCCTTACAAAATAAATGTCTGGCAAGCAACATTGTGTATGAGGCCCAAATTACTTGTAAGAAGAAGATATCTGGGTATTTGCGAAAGTTCATGATACGCTAATCACAAATCGCTTTCCCATGAAAAATACAACATGAAACTGAACTGTCTAAGGAATATTGGAGGCTGAAGGAAGCAGGTTCCAGCCCAATAGTAAAGTGGAGGATCAAAAAATTTTGCACTTCAACCAGTCAAGTAACGAAAGACCACGACGGTGATACTACTCAACAAGCGGAATGACTTGTCTCCAAATGCAGGCACCAAAATAAGTATTTGCTATTTGCAAAGGTCACGATAAACACCGAATGCATATTCTTCTATTGTAACTGTGTATATTTCTTTAAATTGTAAAGGTCACGGTTGCTCCGATTACATATTTACTTCAATATTTTAACTTTGTAAAATTCGTTCCTTAGCTTTGGCTGATAATTGTGCTAACATGAAACTCTGAGTACCGAGTTCTGAGTTTTTCCTCCTAACTTTGGGTATATATATTATCACTATATACTAATTACTATATTTTGCTACAATCTTCAGGCAGTAAGCTACAGGGCGCGGCATAAAAAGCGTGACTACATTTCAATGTAGCATAACTTTCTAATTATCCAACAGAAGTTAGCAAATAAGGTCTCATTTTGAAGCCAATGCACATCTTTATTGCCATAATCGACATTGCAATGATTGCATTTGACGATGAGAGTATAATGTTCATGCGAAGCAGAAGAACTCGAAAACCAGGAAACTAAATGAAAAGAGCAACGACTGAATGGAAAAGCAAGCCTGTTTCCAATTCTTCACTTAAACGATAAGGTTTTTCTGCTGCAGATGATCATACAACATCAATTGGATGATGACTGGATCAACTTTCAGCAGAAACGCCTTGCGACCGAACGCCAGAAACTTCGAATTTTCCTATTTCATTTCTTCCAAAGTCTCCACGTCTCTTCCAAGTTAAACTCCAAACATTTTCATTTAGAAAAATGTCATGACACTTACTTTTGACCAACAAACTACATTCAATGTGTTCATGGTATGTCATTCAGCTCTTCATCACACCATCTCTTTAGAAATTTTAAAAGGGGGTCCAGTGAGGATACAAGTGATGTAGACATTTTACCCATCGCATAATTAATTCTTTTTCTCTCTACTGAGTTGTTACATAATTCATTGACAAAAACAGGCCGCACCATGTATACAATTATCCGTACTTTGAAAATATTTTGCACGTTTACGGAAACGATTGATCTGTAATGCGCGCAATGACTTATTCAAGATAGGAAATCATTCTATGCGATAAATAGGCTATTGGGAAGACATAATTCTTATAAAATTCGTATTTGTTAGAACACACACGATTATGAAAACTTTGTTTGAGATAGTAGCGATTGGAACAAAATGCATAAGTTTGTAATTGTCTATGGATTAGCACTATCAGTGGCCACATACTGTCGACCTACGTATTCTGAAGAAAAAAATCAGAATCCCCGGACAAAGACAGGTGAGAATTCAGCAATATAATCAATGTATTCACTAAATTTACGTATGTACTTCCTTAAATGTCTTTGAAATCACTCCTGTGTTTCTATAAAAAACTTTAAAAATATAATCAGCCCTCATGATATGTATCGACTATATTATGCACTTTTCCGTGCATCTTGTCATCGCCAATTATCAGTAATTTGTATGTTTAACAACCAACGGATCCCTTTGCGTCTTCGAATATAGATTTGATGAAGAGTTTCCAACATTTACATTCCATAGCATACATACCTTTCTCGCATATGACCCGGAGGTTGCGGTTTATTGCAATTTGAGTGCGGGCTCTGTTCGAGTTTTCTGTTTGAGGACGTTTGAATACGGATTGATAAGTTCGCGCCTGACATAGAAAGCTTAAAGCCCATGACGAGTGATCAGTCGATCCTGTTGGTAAACCACAGCTACTTACTTCAGTTACTAGTCAGATAAGTGTATTCGTTATCTCGGCTTGAAACACACTAAAGGAGATTCATGATGATATGGTTGGAACACTTGGTGAGAAAGCTCCGTCCTATACCACAGTTCATGTGGAAGACCAGACATTGAGCACAGAAGATGTGTTCGATCATGTTCAAAAGATTATTCTTGATGAACCGAGCGAAAGATTGCCTTCGAACTGAAGATTTCAAAAGAGCGATCATGAACTTGGCATGAACAAAGTTTCCGCTCGATGGGTGCCACAGAACAAACGAGCCCGCTTTAAGGGACAACCTGGCGCTGTTCGTAAGAGATTCTGAAAATTTCATGGACCGGTTCATTACGATGGATGAGACTTGGGTTCACCACTATCAGCCAGAGTCGAAAGAACAATCGAAACAATGGAAGCACCCAGTATCACCAACTCCGCGGAAAGCCAAGGTCACCAGGTCCGCGGGAAAGGTCATGGATTCGAAGGGAGATTTGTTGTAGGACTTCCTAGAGACTGGTCGGACTCACCGGATCGACTGATCACTCGTCATGCGCCGTCAGCAAATTCCATTGTATCAATCCACATGTGCATAATGGCCTGGCTTTAAGCTTTCTATGTCAGGCCGCGAACTTATCAATCACCCCTCGTACATTTCCGAATGTGTATTTTAATTCTTGATATTTCCCTGACATCGATTTGTGCCGACATTGTGTACACTGATGATTTGGTGAAATACAAAAGGGAAAACATTGAATATATTGATGATTGGCCTACAACTCGAGATGCAAGATTTGCAAGAAGGAAGGAGAACTAGATATCCTAAGTGACGATACAGCATTGATCATTTTGGTTTATCGACCATACCGTAGACCGACAATTATCCTACAAAATTACTGACAAAATCAACCGACGATTGTCATCTCCAATATCCTGCGATATCCGACGAATTTGTAGGTTCTCCACCGACATCGAAACATATGCTTTGTATGCAAATTAACTAAACAAAAACTGTTGAATATTGATTGATTTTTTCAATTAGTGACTGCTTGACTTTTGGGCAATCTGTATTATTGTATGGCAAAATCATGATTTATTTTGACATAATTTGACTAATTATCTAGATCTTTGATAACATTTAAGCTATAATTCATTGATATTCATTTTGTCCCTTTTTGTCAGATAATGTAGGTGTTCAGTGGCAATCATTCTACAAGAACTAACGATGACCGACAAAATAGATTGTGTATAGGATAAATATCTGTCAATTGTCAGTCAGCGGTTTACAGTGCATTTTTATAAAACATGTCATAAAGCACGGCTAACAAAATCATATTTGAAAATTCAGTAATGAAACAAACACTGCAAAACACCGACAAATATGATTAAACTCCTAGTTTCAAGGCATTGTTATGAAATTGTCTTTTTGACCGTATGTTTATTTCCATACTTAGGCAAATTGAACGAATTTTTCAAGAGGAAGACCCAAAAATGTATCCAAAGAAGCCACAACATTCCATCAAACATTCGAAAACGTTAAACTTAAGGTCCTCAAATCATTCCCTTTTACCGTATACCAAAACAACTCAACCACAATGTAAATCCACTGAATGTCAATCCTTTCAAAAGCTTGGGATTCACTTTTTGGTCTACTTTTAGAAGCACTGGCTACAATGATGAAATGACCAAAATCTCAAATAAAGAAAATATTGAACAAGCTCATTTAAATAATTTGAAATAGAACCTTGTAGCGGATAAAAGACCCGCGTATTGATGAACAAACAATCAAAGATAAATATTTTCAATTGTGAACCTTCCACAATTGCAATTCCATTAAATTTAATGTTGGAGAACATTCCACGAACTGTCAGCTGTCTTGACATCAAGAGTGCCTACATTGGGCATGAAAAGAAAGATTTTCAATGCCTGCATCCAAGGTTGTATGTCACACTCAAGCGAAGCATGGGCACTGAAATCAGAAAGAGACAAAACGCTGGAAACGGTTGAGATGTTCATGTTGCGTCGAATGTGTGGTGTGTCACTCAGGGAACGTTACTCAAACTCAGAATTGATAGCACGCTTAGACTTGGAGCCTATAAGCAACATCATCCGCAGAAATCGTTTACGATGGTTTGGACATGAGTACCGAAAGATGGAAGAAGACTGAGTAAAGAGAGTCTGGAAGTTGGAAGTGACGGAAAAGACCACAAGGGCGTCCAAAGAAGACCTGGGACGAAACAGTGTCATCTGATTGCCGTCTGCTGAACGCAACAGCTGAAGCAGCCTCTGATCGTCAGACTTGGAGGAGATCCATAAGGAGAAGCAGTCCGACCCAATGACATTAGAACAAACGGCCTCAAAATGCGGAGGTAAGTAATTCAGTGTGAGTGAATGTAATCATTGATTTAAATTTCATGAATTATTAAGCAATTCAAAACTATAACTTATCAATTTATCCAATCTGAAGCACATTAGAAGAGACACAATTTTGACAAGCAAAAATGTGGAATTATCATTCAAATGAAGAGTTATCGAATGAAACGGACATGATTAGTGATGATGCGAATAGTTCGATGAAACTCGATATAGTTTACAATCTTTTCTTCATTTAACTTTCAGACATTTTGAAAACTATGAATTAGGTCATCGATCTGAGAGCACGAGATAACTGCTCAGAGAACTCATCCGGACTTGAATAATAATGAGAATGATTGAGAAGTGAGGGAGTGATTTGAGTCATAGAAGCTCATGGAAAAACTAAAGTGCAGATGAAGATATAGTGTCTCTTTAATTAATGAAACTCAATCTACACAAGACCATCGACAAAATCATCAGTTAAGACAGAATACTGAAGCGGTTTTTATTGTGTAACTTTTTGATGCATCCAGACTTTGTCTACTTTCGTAATCTACAACACATTTGCAATTCCGATGACATCATATCGTTCTCAAAACCGTCAAAAATTAAAACTAAAGCAGAAGACTCATCAAAGAGAACTGTTGAGCAAAATAAAAGAGCTTCATGATAATTAAGCGCACCAACAATCCTTCGGGCAGACAGTGTATGAGATTCTGGAGTCGATGATTTCTATTACGTACTACTGCTACTATTCGTATCTACGTGAAATCTAGTGCATGATTAGCGAAACTTATTGGATATCAAAATGAATGTAAATTTTAGGACAAGTAACCTGGCAATTGATAACTTTATCAAATCTCAACAGATGTAACCACCACGAGACATGTTTTAGGACCCACGACTGATGAGGCCCAACAGGCCCAAACATGTCTCGTGGTGGCTATCTGTTGAGATTTGATAAATTTATCAATTGCCAGGTTACTTGTCTTAACATGTAATGAGTAGCGCCTGCGTGAAGCGCCTCAATCTCGGATGCGATATTAAGTGATTGCAGAATACAGTCCGCCCTCCACGTGCCTGCGTTAAAGCAGTGCCTTCCTGGCTAATTCACGCTCTCAACAGATGGTCCGGTGGCCTTGTGGTTAGAGGGCATGCTTGCACGTCCTCTAGCTCCAACGTCGCTGGTTCAAACCTACCCACGACTGATGAGCCAACAGGCCGAAACATGTCTCTTGGTGGTTACATCTGTAGAGATTTGATGAATGTAAATTTATTAACAGATGCCATAGTTCAATGGAAATTCGGCTAATTCATGGAAATTTCACAAATCACATTAAAATGCAAGTATTCATGGAAAAGTTGAGATCTTGTTATGATTCCGCGCCTAAATTGCATATTGTAACTCAATTTTCATCAGCATGATTTTATGATTCAGTAAACAAATGCTTCATTTTTTAAATCTGAATGGTATTGTAGACCCATTTGCATATTTTAAAGTTAATTATGATCACTGTAATTGACTATGAATCAAATAGTGTGAATCTCTCAATGGCAATTATAGTTTGTGATATGATCACCATTTAGAAATTATTCATTTTTCTACGGCTGAGCATTTTTAAGATAGTCACCCATCGAACTGCTAATTAGATAAACATTACCTCTCAAAGGTTATCATGACGCAGAGGATTTGTAGAATACTATTCCTCCTTCTGTATGTCTGCCATGATCGGTCAAATCCGTGCAGATTTCTCCAAAAGTTTAACGATCTGCATATCTCACATTTGCTGCTGGGTCTCAACTCGAGTTCATCTAATAAAATCGAAAGTGCACACACACTGGGCATTTAATTAATTCTGAGTTGCTACTCTACCTAGTACACTTACTAATATATGGCACCATCATTAATGCACTGTTGTCAAAACAATGCATGCCGTCGACACAATATTGCTTTGGAGGTCATGCGCACACTGCGCATAAACTTATTACGTGAAAACATAATTTGAATAAAAAAAGTCAAATTATGAGTGTATTTTGTAATAATTTAATCATATTTCTACCAACAAAATCATAAAGCAATATTGAAAACATTACTTTCATTATTTCCTTTGCTGAAAATATAGAATTTCACTCAGAAATGTTATCATACGATTGCCGATCGTAATTATGAGCATATTAATTTGTCATCCTTTTTATTCTGTCAGAAGCTTATTGTATGAAAACTTTCATTGCACAAAATTAGTTTTTGTGAATGAACATGATTCATTATTGCATACAAAAATTTTGCTTATTCGCTACGACGATATTTGTCATCGGAAAGTTTCATTTGACATGATCAATTTGTCAAAATTTTCTTTATTGTCATCTGGTCCCCCTCAAATTACGTCACAGACCAAACATGAACATCCAGTCTCCAAAGTGTCCACCTGATGGCTCTATCCATCACTGTAAGCTCTCATTGAACACACAGTCGCCGTCTCTTTAAGAGTGAATTATTTATCTCAGCAAATGGATTTCGCTTGTAGCGCGTGTGAACCTGTGAGCCTTGTTTAGCCTTCGTGCTCACAAGACTCTCGGCTTTGGCCTGCCCGACGCACTCGTGTGGGAGAACTTCATGCCTGTGGAACAAATCCTTCTCAGATTGTCATGCTTGAGAGATAAATGATCCCTAAACCTCAAACAGAGCCAACCTGTGTGGGACAAGAAATATGGAAGTCGTATATATCTTTTATTGTTTATACCTTTCAAATTTGCTTAGTTTGTCAGACAAATATAGAACACAGCAAAATTTCCCACGCACAACAAAGAAAAAAGTGACTATTAGCACAAAACAAACTGGATAGTTCTCTCTTAGTATGGACTAGTCTTCTGCATCATGATCGAGAAGGTGTCTACAGAAATTTATGTTGGTTTTGTTTGATTGTTCAGCGCATTTAAACATCAGTTTATCAAAAGCATGTTCAATCGGGTGAATTTTTCGTTGACACGAAGACAGAATAAGAATCAAGAAAGTCAGGCTTAGGGTTAGATTAATGTTTCATCAGGAGGGGCAAGCGAAGGATATTTATAATTATAACCTAAGTTTAGGAGGATCCGGATCTTAAAGTCTCCGAAACAGGAGTCTACGTGGATTTCAATGGCTCAGCAATGCAGAATACAATATAACTGTTTAATGACCTAACATATCTCAATTATGCAGCCTCCCTTTCGGTTGACAATGATGATGACAATCTTTAACTGATCATAACAAAAAGCGGTATTAACACTGCTAGTACAGGTGTTAAATTCAAGAATGTATTGTTCCTTTACTATTATTAGAGTCAGATTTCTATGGATGGTACAAAAGAAGCTTCGATGGGAGCAGAAATTATTAGGTTCCTAATAGAATCAGCATTATAAAATAATCGAGAATTTTTATTGCATTTTTTATTTCCAATTAAAATCCAACTTTAACTTAAGCTATTGATTGTCTAGAAATGTGCACAGCTATAATACATTTATAATCTATTTCGGCTTAACTGAGTGCCGAATGTATATTTGTGTTTTAAAAAGTAGCAAATGTTGATTATCACTGGTATGTATTAACCCTCGCCCCACTAGAGGGCGCGCCCCCTGCTGACTGTTCTCCCAAACTATTGCACAAATTTTGCCAAATCACGCATGAATTGAATAGGTATTGAAAGGGGATTCAGGAAAACAGCATCAGTTTCATTTCTCAGGTCATCCCTAGGCTGAGGTGAAAGTCAAAGGTCAAAAAACGACAATTTTAACAAAGTTCCTTTAGATCACTATTTGAAATGGAAAATGACAACAAAATCTAATAGATCATGCGCTAATCGAATGATCTGGTTAAGGAGGTTAATAAAAAACGATGATTATTAATCGCTCTGAGATTAGTCATTATATAAGATGAGGTTTTTAGTTGAGCTCAAATATCACTTAAATCGTACATTTTACTATTTAGTTTCTGCAGGTGAAGAAACAACCCAATTCGGTGACTTTTATCCAGACACTGAGGCTAAAAGCAATATGATTCTGAAAAAAATCAATAATTGCTGATCAGATGCAGAACTAAAAAGAACGAAACTAATTTAAAAAAAATTGAAATTTGAAACATACATAATAAGCAGATAATTTCAAATTCAAAGATTTTGTATTTGTGAATATCTCCATGTTAATAGGAGGAATCCTTTATGCAATATCAACTTATTTCATCAGCAATTGATGCAATTATGCAATATAAATTAGAAGTGAATACGTACCGAAATCAGCCAAAATATTCCAAACATTCAAATTTTAAAATAGCTCTCACGCCAACAGTATTGTGCCAAATTCATAATCCTTCCGTCAAAAGTTGCATAATACGTAGAAAGTATGCCACTAGAAATTTGGTGACCACAGCTTGCTTAGTTTAAAAGATATTCAAAAAATTCGCTGGGGTGGGGCGAGGATTATTGAATAGCCGAGAAAATTAACTGAATATGATTATTGCACAAATCAAATTTACTCCCACCGCATGTAGGTGTGCATTCAGTAGGTAGTTGTGTCGATGTTGAGGAATGTGAACTAGGTCTGCTGATGATTCCTGATATTGGATGAAATTCTGACTATTTAGATCTTTCCTATTTTCCAACTGAGGATGCAACTCAACGTTTAATGATTCTAGTTACGTTAGCACCAGGAAAACTTCCGACCTCCATACAAATTTTTCCTTGTTTGATCATAAAAATGATATCGCATTAGTAATAGCGGGCAAACAAATGTCTCAGAGTGAGCTCAAATTGCTAATATATTGCGCATTAGTAACGTTTCAGTGGACATTGGTCAAGCAATTAGAATGACAATGAACCTTCTGTTCGAACGAAAACTTCGATATGATCGGAATAAAAAAAGATCGACTGGAAATTAAAGGACAAGAAGAACATTGAAACCGAAAACTAATCGTTGGGAGGATGGATGAAATGCTGATAAAGAGGAAACAGAAAGGAACAGTTTCTTCTCATCATCAAACCCGTTGGGGAGCTCGCACTTGGACTAATTTGTAAGGATCGCTCACTTTTCATCTGACGCCCAACTTTCTCTGGGCAATAATTAAAATGAGCTCCCGAGGGGCGCCAAAAAGCGCACTCCCGCCTTCTCGAAAAATTAAATCATTCGCTCAACGAAGTGGCCTCGCCAGACGCGATGGCAGTCGCTATACAGCTTCCAATCTTACAACTACTTCAGTTGACTTCTTCGGTTCAAACTCATTCGTCTTCTTCCTTCAAACGGCTTTCAGTTTTTTTAAAGATAAATCATAACAAGGTTTGCATCTAGGAGTTATGAAAATATTCTGAAATTCAAACAAACAACGATCACTGAAGAATTCCTGACTTATTATCTTTTGTACACTGATCTGATACAAGAAGACATTTTGATGGATTGCATCTTACCAAAAAAGAATTTTGTTTTTAAACTAAGATTATTACAAGCTTTCACCTTTAAGATTTGAATATGCTCGAAATCTCTCCTCAGCTCTAAAAATGTTGGAAAGTAATAAATTCTTAATACCATCGAAAATCAACAATTTCAGGATACAAAATTATTGACAATTATCGAATAACAACGTGCATGCTCCAATGCCTGCCAAACCCAAACTTTCAAGGGACGCGTAGCTCACGAAGTTGGCAGGGACCAGAACAACGACAAACAATCCATATTTCAAAAGTGAAGACTTTTGGGCAACGTAACACAACAATGATCTTTACAAAAAAAGTTGAATCACCAGAATGCAAATCTTGTCTGTTTATCCAGATAAATGAAATGAATTATGTGACGAATTGCTCTAACTGGATAAATATAAACTATCTTGAATCAAATTATCAAATGCAGCGACAAGAAGGCAACGAATCAATCCCACAGAAAAAACAAACGATGGTGTCAGCCTTCGATATTATCTGCATATATTTATCTCCAATAGAATGCATCAAAACATAGAAAGAAATTTGAATATTGGTCTCGCTCACTGATGAAATCATAAACAGAAAGAAAACCATAACCAAAGCATGAGATGTCATAGATATCTTGCTACTTTAATTTCTTCAATCCATTTCCTCAAATTATCCGTTTATTTATTAGTTTTCAACATCTGTCAGGCAAAGAAGGCACAGTCTACTTCCGCCCATCGGATCGGAGTTGGAAACGGCCGGGCTTGGGCCCGGTTACAACACTGCATCAGATCCATCAAATCAAGCGGTGTAAAGTTGAAACTCAAATCTTGGAAATTGGATTTTAATTTTCGATTACATTTTACGTCGGGTCATGGTGCATAATTGTCATTACCTATGTATGGTCACATTTTTGGTGCATTGAGTTCAAGAATCCACGTTATTTGATTTTCAATTTGATAGATCTGGTCAGTTGAAGAGGAATATCTACTTTTCACTAAGTTTGAGTTATCGTCGAGATCCTTTGGATCTTGAGGTACGACTTGACCTCATAAATGACCCGAGATGACAACATATATTGGTTTCTAACGGTTCTGTCATTCAATGCAAGGTATCAGCACCCAGTCATACACTCACAAGGTATCATTAAAAAGAATACTGTCAGCCCCTGGTAACCGCCATTCTGAAAGGACTATGTATCATGCTTTTCTTGCGTATGTGCTGTTGTGCTAGTGATAAGCCTCACGATTTCCATAAATGAGGCTTTGATCACAAACGTTGTTCATCATCGGAAAAACAGTTGCTTCTTCCGATGCTGTATATTGGTATTTGCCAAATTTTCAACAGACAGAGTGTCAGTCATCTTTCAGGGCAAGTAACACAATAAAATCGCAATGTCCAAACGGCATGCAACAGTTACAACACATTTCAAAGCCTCAGTCATGCGGAATAAAAGGAAATGACATGTAGATGCAGCACTAAGAAATGGAAGACAAATAGAAAAAGGAAAAAAATAATACATGGAGCAAACAACTAGAATGATAATAATAAGTGGGAAACCAAACAGCGAATACAGCGCAACTACGCTCGCAGAAGCACTAAACTGAAATATGAAAGCACATAACGCTAAAACCAAATTGAAATAGAATTAAAATAAATAAGATGAACCTCAATATCGAAACGAAAAACAGCATGTAAATAATTACGCAAAAATAATGAAGAATAATGAAATCATTCTTAAATGAAAAATCTCCTTGATAATAAAAGAAATGAATAATAGGAAAAATTACTAAAAAATCAGTCAAAGACAAGAGTAAGAAGCTGGAACATTAGCCGATTCAGCTGTGCGAGTAAAACACGACGCCTTATTAATGTGCCAAGAATATTCGGCTTATTTCGCCAACGAGAAGATCTCCTACTTCAAGCAGCTGGTTCGCGCTCGCCACCCAATGTTGCTACCATTTCTTGAAGCGACAATGATAGCATCATTGCGGCCGGTTTTATGTGTCCAGAAGCAAACTGTATTAACGCTCGCTCTTCCGTGGCAGTGACTTCAACTCCGTCCTTTCTTTCATTTTAACTGTATATAATGACTTGATTTTTCTTTTATTGTACGCGTTCTGAAGTGTTGCCCGAAAAGAATCGGCGAAAGGCCTCGCAACTACTGACATCGTTTTGTCTTATCTTTATTACCAATACGGCTTATTTCAGTTGTTCATAATTTGCCATTATTGCAACAACACATGTCCACAGCGTAATATTGCTTTCAATGTGAATGCTCGGTCGTATTTTTTTAATAAATATATAGTGCTAAAACCTTGGGAAACATGTATTTTCTATCTGATTCTACAGGATATCATCTTGATGATAATATAAATGGTTATTTACCATTCTTGGATTTTCATACTCTTTATCTAACGTAACAACTTTCAAACTTAGAATTGCCGCATCTAAGTCATATGTCAACCTCTTTTCTAATCGCCAAGTGTTAAGGCAACTCCAACTTATTTCAATTCCATATTTGCGTTTCTTTCCTTACAAAGTCTTGCAGAAACTTTCCCATACAGACTGTCGGAGACGATGGTCAGTGATGATTGATTGCAGATCTGCCATTGTGTCCACGTTCGGACTGAACCGTCGGTGGCCATACTCAAATGTCACTTTCATCACTACTCCCTTCCCGTCCACACATCTTTCAATCCGTTCTTCGTTCCCAACAAGGTTGAAATAACGAGTGGCGGATGTTTGTAGGATTGCAACACCTAACGCTCGGTCGCCCGACCAACTATTGAAGCGAAAATCTTTGACGCCTGTCGGAGCTACTTCGACATCGTTCACGTCTCCAGCGTTCCCGCTCGAATTCGAGAGGAAATGCCTGTCTTCGCCTTGTATAAACCCCCATTGATGTGAAACAATTAAAGAGAGATTTAGGACCATCGACTTCCATTTCGACTGGGTGGCTGTTGAGAGGGAGATAGATTACCGACTTCCTTCGGCATTGTTGCCGATAATGTTTCCCAAGCCCTCGCCGCGTTGTGTAAGAAGAAGAAGAGAAATGAGGAGAGAAATGGTCCATCATGGAATAAATTGATGCAAACTCAAGCTTGCGCACGTCCTTGCTGCCGGCAGTGGGATTAGTAGAAATGGCTCTCTCCTCCCTATCTTGTTTAGAATCTGATAATCGATTAACGAAATAGGCTATACAGGCCTGTCATTTCACCGACGAATCTCACAAAACATTTAATACTTTTTCAAAGTGTTAATAATTTACGTAAATGAAAAATGAAAAGAGTATCAATACATAGGCTAAACCAAAGTGCTTTACAATGATAGAAAAGGTTATTTCAGAAGCAAACATTGAAATAGATTGAAAATGAGTGAGCTACAAGTTATTGTGAGTAAGATCAGTGTGGCCGCACGTTCCTGTTATACCGATTGAGTCCCGGTTATTCGGGTCAGACAAATGTCTCGGTTTTGCAGCATCTCAGTGTTAAAATTCAGCTTTAGTTTAGTTTTCAGTTTTGCTTATCTCATACATTGGGTAGGCCCTATGTGTTGCGTAAAAAGAAGTTCTCTCCAAAATGACAATGAATTGGAACACTGAAACACAGGTGTGAGGAGCGATAAAATATAATTGTCGAAACCAATAATACAACATGCAGAGCTGGAAGCAGGCCCACCCCTTGAACCTGAAAGATTCGGTAAGCAACCGGGCCGGTCCCGGGCCTGAAATATCTAGCACCGGGGACGATACTATGACGTCTGAAATTAAAAGCATTTCCCTCATTTGGTCATTTAAATTCTCTGAATCAATCTGTCCAAGAGCCTATCAACTTGACTCCTAAGCCACTGTCCGCGATGATAATGATGATTAACACACATTTCTTTGGAATTTTGACTGATATTTAGTTTAACTTTTGACTTAGTGACTTCCGTTTTCTAATATAAATCTTCAGTGCTTTCGCTTTCCTTGCTTCACTAAACCAAAATATAGCTTACAATAATAGGCAACTATCGTACATGAGATCCAAATTAAAGGTAAATGTGATAGACAAGCGCGTTATACATGTACAATATCTTTTACGACAAATGAAAATTGACTATGCATCATGCGTTCAAAAATTTACCTTGCTGCTCACAGTTTATAATTTGGCTACATATGGTGCATGGGGACGTTCAGTATACAATACTGCAATCAATAATCAGCTATTTAGAATGATTTTTTAAGGCGATTGCACTCAACTAACGCGAACGATATTTTCGTGAAGGGTGGCAAAATGCGGAAAGAGATAAGTTGTGTCACCCGGGCCGAGCCCGATATTTTTGAGTCAATGCGGGCCCGGGCTGTGTCCGGACCGAAAAACGAAGTCCGGTGCCAGCTCTGACAACATGTAGTCTGAGTTCTGACTTTTCCCAAAGGTCAGTAACGCTTCGGATTCTTTTACTGCCATGTGCTCAGCGCAAAATCAGGCATATTCGTTGGATCTTTAAACTTGTGACTTTCAGTAATAATAATACTTACGGTAATTTTCGGCGTAATCAACTGATCAATAATAATGGAAAAGGAAAAACTTATTCAGCTCTATCTTACTCGATTCAAATAATTGGCTAAAACATGACAGTGAATAGACTTACTTAATTATGGATTCATAAATGGACGAAATTTCCTTCTTCCAAGCCCATTTTCTCGTGTCCTGAAAAATAAGATATTTTGCGGTAAGTATGAAATGGAGATTATGTAACACCATTGATAGATAATTCACCAACAGGCAACAATTAGAAGTATTAAAATGAAGAATACAAAAAACAGTCCGATGACAGAACATTAATAGCGGTATAGGCCTACATGCATTACAGCTATCTAATTAAACAAATTTTCTCTAGGTACCGCAATTTAAACAAACATAAATTCCTCATTGATATAATTATCAATGAATAATCACCAAGTATATATGCAAAACTATTTGCAAGAAAATTGAGAATTCTTTCTGAAAATCATGTAAACATTAAAAAATGAGAAATAATGGAACTAATCAAATTCTAGATTGTATTTGCCTCTTTCTCCATCTCTTCTTGAGAATGTGTTTCTTGTCAACATCTTTGGAAACTCAAATCATATCTATCGCTGGCACTAGCTAATCTCCAAAGAATCGCCGATGACAGGTTGGTCAGTGACACAATAAGCAACATGATGAAGCCAGCACTCCAATGTCAACTGTGTCGATGGTTCAATGGTCGCCGATGTGAGCAACTGTCTTGAAAATTGCAGTTTCGAATGGGTATTTTTAATGTTATTCATCTGGTTGCTGAAAATCAATTATAACAAATCAGACTGAATTTTTCGATTTTAAAGTAATGAAGACTACTCTCTGCATGGTAGATGTGATGCCGAAGAACATTATGTAACCATGCACCAATGCTGTTAATCCTAAGTGAATTTAAAAAGATTCATAACATGTGTCTTCTAAAAGTTTCTGACTTACTTCTCAGAATTAAGTGCTAGGCCTAGTTATCTTTGATACCTTGATAGCTACCTTCGAGTTGGATAGTTACCGTTTGTTTAGCTAATGGCCAGTGGTCTCTATTGTAAGAAGTCGCTGTAGGCATTTTGAAGCGAACTGAGTGATATATCGTCATGTAAGATGTTGAAATCAACGAATTTCTACCATACCCTACAATATTCAGAATAAAACGATTGAAATCATATTTACAGACTGATTACTAATCGATCGCAAAACAGTATTTTGTGGGCTTCTTGAATGGAATTGGATGGTTTAGCAACACGCTACAAAAAGTTCTTCAAGAATTAGTTGATTATCTGAAATTATTAATATTTCACTTATTAGATCAAAAGTTGCCACATTGAAATTTATTGAAAAATTCTTCCTTGTTTTTCTAGTGCATGATTAAAGCGTTAGGCTAGCCAATAGGTCAATAAGATTTTACTCTGTACCTATATCCTCTAAGCGATACAATGCAATTAATGCATATTATTATTTGAATCGGGGGAAGCTGCTGTTGCTGAAAATACGCTAAGAAATGAAATCAGTAAGTCGCAAATAAAAATTTGCAACTAAATTAAGTATATATGTGGCGAGTGAATTCCGTCCATTGAGGCTGTCAGAATTTTCGCTTAAATTTATCCTAGTCTACCGGCGTTTTCTATCCAAGACGTGAGATATTTAATTATTCCCGAATGAAAAAAGGTTGTGAAATGATGATTTGATGAAAAGATAAATGAGAAATTTACTCCTTCAAAGGATTGATAAAACGTTCCTTATAGGTTACTACAATAATGTCAAAACAACAGACTCGTATTCAAGAAATAAATGAAATGGACCATGAACATGCAGTTGACAAGGTGACGGGAGATTATCTTTGAGAAAGTTATACAAAAGTAATCAAAACTCCCCTTTCAGTTTATAGGCAGATATAATAAAGTAAAAGTCAAAAGTATCAAAGACAGGCCTTCGGCGTCCAGCGCCTTCAACGGTAGATGTTTGGATGGCCATATAAACATGATTGGAACTTAAATGTTAACAATGGACAAACCAAGGTCATCAGCAGAGACTATATAGGGTGATCGTGTTTCGGTCCCTCACCTCTGAACACTCAAATCTACTCTAGCGGGACCCTGCACTTTTTCATTTGCACTCATTCCATTTGCTTTTACATGTGCAGTACTCTATCAAGTACTTCTCCATGTTGGCGCATATGTCTGTTGAATGACCATTTTTGTTCGTTTTGTGGTTGCTCGTATCTACATGTATGCTTGCTGTCTGTTGTCGTATATCTATGGCGTTGTATATCCGTGATGTGAGTTACAGCGATTAACTATATATGCTCCCTGTGCATTCCTGACATTTTATGAAGTCACAGTAATATTTCAATATACCTTATTCCTTCTATATGCAACTACTCATCTAACTGTAATATTTAAATTAAAATAGTGAGATGTGTGTAAACACTAAACAGATTGAAATTGAAGACATCCTCAAATAAGTGGCCGGTTGTGAACGGGAGAGAACTTAATTAGTGAGCCTTACTTGAATGGGGCTCAAGTTCTTCTTTGAAGTGACGTGAACTGGACGCCATTCTAAATTTTGGTGTTCCTGTCATTCTCTAATAGGAAGAATGTATTTTGTGTTGAAAGTAGCTGCTTTAACTTTCTCGATAGTTATTTTTACTCTTTTCAGATGACCAATTTCCGTTAGAAAATCAATGAAGCGTGAATGGCCTCCAAAATAGCAGCATTCAAGCAGAATTACTTGGTCAAGAAACCAGAGCGCCACTCTTGTTTGTGCGAAGTCATGTTGAAGCCACGAAATTGTTTCTCCGTCAGGTTTCGTGAGAACTTGATAAAATCATGAGATTAACTATTCAACTTATCAAATGATGTATGATACTCGTTTCCAGGAAGCATGAGATAATTCAAAAATTAACACGGATGCATTTTATCCTATTTATCACCACATTCCGGAAGCATAGAGATGGCGGCATGTGAACATGCACAACTCTGCCAAGAATTTCGAGAAAATCAATTCACTGATTTAATATTGTTATGATCACCACCGATTTTTCAAGGAACACTATGTTTAACTACATTGATTACTGAACCTGTTTCGGATAAAAGCAGTGCAATATTAGATTATATGCATTGAAAACAGATAAATAATCTCACACACGATAAAACTCGAAATATGCCTACATTCACTTTCATGCTTGATAATCACGTAAATTAACATATAATGCATTGAAAACAGAAGCAAAATTCCACAGAAATTTCTTTCTGTTGTTACTGGATTTCAATAAATTGAGTCACAACTCGTGTAAAGTAATCACTTAATTGCAATCACGATCAGGTAACAATTTTTCGGTATGTTATCAAATACCATCATAAATAAACACCTTCAAAATATGTCGTGCTAAACTGTGAAGCTAGAACACGTCATTTCCTATTAAAGCATGTTTTGTTTCAAATAATTCATGTTCTAAAAAAATAATAATTGGTGGGAAGTTCCCATTATTTCCAGTCTACTGTCATAACAAAAAATGCAGTACAAATGTGATTTCACTTTCATGTCGAAAAATGTCTAAACATCATCCGAATTCTAGAGACAATATTTGCAAATCATGTCTTTTATAAACTGTCTATCGATTCAACAGCTCCTCGATGTGAAACATCTTTCGAAGTAAATTATGAAAATTTATACATACACGTACATTGCTTTCCCGAAAAGAAGAATAAAAAAGTTACAAGAATATCTTGAAATAAACTTGAAAATATTACTTGATTAGACATCAAGCTTAATTGAAATTCGAATTTATTCTCGGCCAACATGTGCTCTTAATAGAGGAATTTTTATTCAGTTCTACAACAAAGATTGTGCTCTGATTAAATAGCATTAACGTGCATACAACTAAAAGTTTTGCTAGCATTGAAAATCATCGAAATTTTTAAATATGGCTATAGTTAGTTTTGCTTTGCTCTAAAAGTCGCTAAATGCAGATATCACAGCTCAATAGCTGCAATATAAATTAGTCAAAATACTTTACAATTGCCCACATGCATCTGAAACATGCTAAATTCGAAAATTGCTCAGATAAATAAAGTGTTATATTTGTGGATTAGTAACCTTAACTTTTCTCCAGCATCTCTCACGAAAAGAAAAGTAATAATCTATATTTTCATATCATTGTGCTAAAAACAAGCGGATCACTCCTTCTTTTTATTTGCCTTCGTAAAGTTATGTACAGAATAAAATTGAGTAGGTAAAAACCACGGCGCTTCGTGTCACAGACACATCAAAAGGTGGCATCGTGCAATCATCAATACAACGCATTATACGTGTATATGCACGGTCCCACCTTTTGAAGCGCCGTGGTTTTTACCTACTCAATTTTATTCTGTACATGACTTTACGAAGGCAAATAAAAAGAAAGAGTGACCCGTTTGTTTTAAGCAAATTGAATTACCTCCTGTTCTTAGCCTTCAACAATATTAATAATCTTTTCTTTCTAAATAATCCAGTTTTGTAGAAATCATGACACATGTAAAATCGTCAAAAGGATATTGATGTGAAATTATTAATATGGCGGTCAGATAGAAGAATACGAACGAATTTTTTAATAAGAGAGCGACTATAAATTTTGAGATCTTTATTAAAAGGTTGTTAGGAGCCTATTCAACTTCACATAAATTAGAAAATGTTCCCAGACTTGCATAATTCAAGAACTAAATTCTATGTCGACCTCAGACGCTGCATTTTGTCCTACAAGAGACAATCACTACATAAAGGCGTAAGACCGACAATATATACTGCTGTGCTTATATTTTAGTGTTACTCGAATACTCAATCGACTTCAGTGCACAATCAAAATAATTAGAGATACCTTGTACAGATCCCTGCTTTTGTCAGGATTCCACTGAGTAAAAAGTTCATTTCAGATTCTTTTATTACCTTCTTTCATTTAGAATGATAATTCTTAAATTAAAAGCACCGTACTATGATCTATGACAACGCGTGCAAGATTACGTTGATCAGAGAATATGAAGATTTACATGTATATACACTAATCTGATGGATCAATGTTTCGTTGCGCTGAAGTTTTCAGCAAAGGAATTTAGGGCCCGTGGGCTTTGGCGGGCCATGGTTAGGATGTTATCTGTGACAATGTATATTAACATTTGACACTATTTATATGGCTGTGCAATACACGATCTTAGAACTAATTGACTGTATGTCATTGTACATGTGATTGCACGGATTGTGCTGTATATTTCACTTCAGTGTTTCCGTAAATATTCAATTGCATGTAATAAGAGTATATTCAATAAAATACGTTTGAAAATTAACTCTTTTGAAGGATTGAGAGAAGCTCTTCGGGAACAGCCTATCTAATGACGGATTTATCACAAAGGAATGCTTCTGTAGAACTTTTCGGAAACTAGGGCTTGTATGGTAGCTAACTACAACAATAAAAAGTAATTGCACAAGGTCATGCCCATAGTGCAAGTATATTAGGAAGAGTAACAACTCAGTATTAATTAAATCCCCAATGTGTACGCAGTTATTGCATTAACTCGAGTTCAGACACAGTACTACATGTGAAACAAGCAGTATTCTGCAGTTTTGAAGAAGTTGCCTCGGAATTGACTGATTATGATAGCAATACAGAAGGAATAATAATATTTTACAAATCGTCCGTGTGATGACAACTTGGAGAGGTAATGTTTGTTAAATTGGCTATTCGATGGCTGCTTTAATGATCATCCTTATAAAAAAGAGTATTTCCTTAACCGTGATCATATCACAAACTGCCTGCAACTTGATGGTTTAACGTCACTACCCCCCCCCCCTCGTGGGGACCTGGACGGTCAGCACTTAAATCTGAATCGTTGTAATCTCTTAGTCCAGATGCCCTTTCGGATGATTTTCAATGACACTTTCGGGGCTCGACCTCTGAACCAAAGGATTGCTAAGCCAAACACTGAACTGCTGTGTCATGCAGACCCTATGGACAGAGCAAAATATCATAATCAAAGACAATGACCATTAATTTCAACTTTAAAATGTAAATGGATCCACATTACTATGCAGATTCAAGAAATGAAACATAGATTTAGTGAATCATAAAATCATGCCGATGAAAATCAAATTAAGAACTTGAAACTTCGGCCAAGAAGCACAATAAGATCTCAACTTTTCCATGAAGACTTCCATTATATAGGTTTTCCCGATCAAATATAACACTTGTTTTGACCAAATGTAATATAGATAAAAGCAAATGTAACACGTCAACATTAGGGCAGTTATCAAATATAACCTGTCAAATCAAATGTAACATTAGGGCAGTTATCAAATATAACCTGTCAAATCAAATGTAGCATAAGGCTGTTATCAAATGTAATAATGATGATTAGTCAAAAGCAAATTTAACAATGACAGATCAAATATAATAAAAGAATCATATAGTGTCATACAGATCTTATTGAATTGATATGCTACGAAGAATGCAATTAACTTCACATTTGAACATCAACCATTAATCATCAAAATCAACATTGAATCTACATTTGGTCTGACATGCTACAAAGTGATTGTCTAGTGTTACATTTGGTTTGACAGGGTGTTATATTTGATCGGGAAAACCTATAATGCGGTTCATGAAATTTCCTTCATAGTCAGCTTGGTTAAAATACCTGTTAGTAAATGTTCAATCCCTTTGATATCATACTTCATACTACTTGTATAGAGGTTACAAATCGCTAGCATATAAACATAGGAATAATTTGCAAAAAATTAGCCTCTAAAAAATGATCAAATATTTTTCAGACCACAAGAAAGTGATCTCCGCAAAAAACTGAATCTTTTGATACATAAATTTTCACTTCATGCGGAAATTTTTTGAGTCGACACTCCACTTGCTGCATGTAAATGCTTATTCTATGGTCAAAAACAATGATAATAACTTTAAAATATATCTCGGTCCAAATTCCAGATAGAAATAAATTTGATTTATTGAAAGTCATATCACAAGATGATATTTAAGAAAATTTAATCCACACATGTCAACAAGTTGACTTTTAACCATAGGGTAAGTTATAATTCTAACCATTTATAGCTCAATCTTACGCAAGGATTTTTTCGCTCACAGATTCTGCTAGTAGATAATGTAGACAAGAGCAATGAAGATCGAATCAGCATTTTAGCTATAAACTATTATTTCAAAAGTTAGCAAACTCGAAAATTCAGCCAAGAAGTAAAATAAGTTCTCCATCTTTCGCATGAAAATTTTAATTATAATGCTATTCATGAAATTCCTTGATCAATATAATTGTCTCTGAAGTTAAATGTTTTCAGAATCTTCTTTTAAAAAAATGTCATTCTATTTGATTTTTAAGAAACTTAATGCGACCTAAATATTGAAATCTGTAGTACCGTTTAGATAATATGTAAACAAAGGAATAGTTTGCAAAACTGGACCTTTAAAAAATTGATCAAATATTTTTTAGACTTCTGACCATATAGAGATTAAATCTTTTGGTATAAAAATTGTCCGTGTATGTCAACATTTTGTTAAGTTGACATTATGGTTGCTTCGATGAAATTATTGGTTGTATAAAATGCCAGTATTTCTCTCTACAAGTCAAGCACGATAGTATTACACCACAATAGCTGGGGAGACTCACATAGAGACATTGCATGTAATAAGTAGGGATGCATAGTGATCATGCTATCTATTGTGCCATCCATAGAAATTGACAACAATAAAACCTCTAGAATGGAAGTACAGCTTCATGCAATACACAATAGTGGCACATAAATCGCACGCATTTTCACTTAGATACACTTGTCAACGGCTGTATCATTGGATAAGAATCAGTCACATGCGTAAATGTAAGCTTTTAATTGGCTCTTCATGCCCCAACTTAGTTCCCCCGGATGTGCCGCGACCTTGAGTCAATTTCCATTCTTGCGAACTTCAGATAAACAATCTATTTCTATGGTGCCATCTAATCATATCACACTATATTTTGTATGGGATCATATTAGGCACTCTTTCATGTAGTATTATCTCAGTGAGCTAATACTGAGCGGTAAATTTAAGAAAACAAGATATTTGCATGTACAGAATGATTAAGTAATCGTAAAGTATGCATTTCATAAAACTACATAATTTCGCAAGATTTTAGATTTAAGCCACATCACCTGGGAATAAATGTGTCCAATGCGCACACAAAAGTGGTGCAAGTCAGTGGACATTTTTCTGCACTCTTTATAATGACTTGTCAATGAAGCTGAATCAAATCAAATGCTCATCTTCAAGCTTCGCTCGATATTTTCAGTTCTCCGATACCGTCGATGAATAGGTAAGTGAAATGACGTTTTGTTATTTATTCATTTTGCATGTGGTTGATGCAAATAACATTTCCACACAGTATTTGTGTGACTTATCTTAGCTTCAAGTACGAGCGCATAATTTATGCACATCGGAACTAATTAGTGCATTTTACATGTCTCTGATGTATTATTTAATCGGCAAAACACGCAGGAATTTGAATTTGAATAATTCTTGTCAACAGCTGTTGAAAGATTTACTTCAGGTCATTATTTTGAATTAGAAATCAAAATCAAAAAGTGCACACATGTTTGTCGATTCACGGACGATAGGACTATTTGTGATTGTTGAACATTTGAAGTGCTGGATTTTTATTCGAAACACAATTTGATGATCATTCCCAATGGGGCTAGAACATGCAAGTTAATTATGTTTATTTATTTTACAATTTTGATGCAAAATATGGAAAACGTTAAGAGAAGCCATACTTCAAACACATGCAATTTTAATACTTCTTGGATAGAAATTTCGAGTCAAATACCATTGGAAATTTAGTTGATTAATCATAGGCGAGATCTATTAGATTTTTAGCCAAAATGCCTGTTTATCAGATGAGACAATCACTCAGAGAGGGCTAAGTACAGAATTGTAATTTGGTCGGGTCGGCTGTGGGCCAGGCTATTTTTTAAAAATTATATCTCCGAGTATAAGCCTAGCTTTTTTCATAGCATCGTCGCAAGAGTTATTTGACTCGTCACAATAATTGGGTTATGTAACTAATTGTAGCATACTAAAGAATACGCTAAGATAAATTACCTGTTCACTGCACTAAAAATACAGACATAATATAAAGCATAATATAGAGATTAAAAAAATGAAAAAAACATAAAAACATGGGAAAACTTAATCTATGAAGATTATGCAACTAGGCTCAGCAGCCTAGAAATATTATCGGTTGAATTAGGGTATCACACAAAAATCCAGTACATATCAAATTTCAAATGTAAATATAATGCTATTAATAGTATGATTGATCGAAAATGTAAAACGGAAGTGGATATTGGATATTTGAAATTGATTGCTCGGCGGACAGTAAATATCCATCCTCCCTCAAAATCTGCTACTCCTGCCACCATGGAATTCAGTTGTACCAAGAAATAAATTTTCTGGCAAAACAAGAATTGCCAATAAGTATTAACAACACCAGCAAAATTAATATGAAAATATCCTTATCAACTACATCAGACTTATTCTACTCTATGAATATTTTGTTCTTATTTATTAAAGCTGGAGATGAAATCAAAATATAAAAATCAATCGGCTTATGATTATCTCACGACAAATTGTCATACACTTCAGTAGGTTGATGTTTCCAATTAATGATGGTACAGATTTCCATGCTTCTACTCTGATTTTCTTGTCCTATTTATATTGGCTTCTTTCCTCTTCCAACTTTGAAACGTCTACCCATTCAATTTTCTTCAGAGGTCTTGTGATAGAATGTTCAGTCTGCGTTTGGAAATAATGATTAGTCCCATCATTAAAGTGATCTGACCATCCAATCTGATATTCACGGCGTGAATTCTGTCTCACTCATTTTCTGACCGACGTAAATTTCCCTTATTTGTCTTCTATAGGCCCATTTTTACTTTGAAATACACTTAAAATTTGGCAACGCTTTTCAGCCAATTGCTCAAATTCATCGTAAAGTTTCCACGCATTCCAAATGATGAAAACTTTTGCTTAAATTCATTAAACTAATCCATATGTTGCAATTATTCTCAGATGTTCTCCAATGTAAAAAAAACTACATTATCAAATATAATTAATAAAGTACTAATGTACGCAGGCACTCAAAGAGCTTGAGTAAATATAATCATATTGAGAGAAGTATTTGGCTGCATTTGAATGTGAGACGAGTGTTTCGATATATACTGAAGCATGATACAGTCTAGATTTATTTGAGTAAATGACATTGTGCAAGACCTTCTCTCTCTCTCTTTCTGAGATAGTTGCTGGGATTTTTCAGTTTAGCAGGAATAAATTTAGTGTAATCGGATAATGACACAGTAAAAAGGTATTTGAATTTTGACGACTTTTAGCTCGCAATGTTCGTGATAACACGATCATGACTCCTCTGCCTTAATGTAATTGATCACACATGCACTATTACTAACTTACATTTGTCAATCACAGTTTATGACATGTCGATGTGAAATCAATAATCGGCCTTCTGTATAGATGTAAGCTAGATGTAAGTAATATTGGTTTCATTGAGGAATAGAATATCAATATTCTGGACTGAACTAGTATTTGCGATCATTTGCTACCAACTAAAATCGTGGAATGATACATTGACGACATGAACAGAATTTGAGATTTCACTTCGAGTAAACATCTGAATGAGGATGTAGCAAATTCATTTATTGAATAACGCTCAATTAATTCATCAAGTGTGATTACATTTGTGAAAAAAATGCTAGACGATAAAATTGCTTACTTCATTTATTGATTAGAGAATGGCAGATAGATTCCAATTCACCGACGAAGGATAAATCACTGACAACAAATGAGAAAAAATTTGATCACAATTGTCAAAACCCTTACCGATGACATGTGATTCAATCGTAGAAATTATCACACAAATTGCACTTTGATGAACTGAGAAACTCCGTAATTCAATTTTAATCCATTCATCCAGACATTTTCAGTACATTCACCTTTAAAGTCGATTCAAAATAAGCAAAATCACTTGTTATATCAACACGTTGAGCGACACTGTCCATCCTCAACTCATACGTCCGTCCAAATGCCTTCAACTGAGTTGTCTAAAGGAGAGGCCCGTTTGTCTGCATCTCAAATCCTAGAAATCCTTCTTGGAATGCAAAACAGTTCTTTCCAAGCCTCATATGAAAGTGAAATGAGGAAAGGCGCTGCGATGCTGTTACTAGCTTCGAATGAAAATTCTCCTTTATCATAACTACCCTTTGAAAGGCTCTTTTAGAGCTTATCTGCATACGAATGCCATCGTATTTGTATAATAAACACTAATTTTCATAGTCGATTCTGACGTTGCAACGGAAAATGATGGTTAATAACGTCATTGCAATTCATGTGCTGCTTATAAAATTAGGCGCTGCATTAGACTAGACTTTATGGGAAGGCAGCACTAGCTAACGGTTTGTGTGAGAGGGGGCAGGCTAGGAGAAGAGAAGGAAAGACAGGGAGAGTAGAGTATGGCTGGTTTTGAGGCATGGACGCTCGCTTTGCCGCTATAATTGTATGCATAGTAATTTGAATAGCCGCCCAAGCCGCCGGCATATTTTTCCATATGTTTACCATAAATTCATTCTTAATACTCTCACTTATCATATAAATTGGCAGCAGCTCGTTGCCTTGGCCCGTTGCATAGCATTGGGATAAAAACGTCGCGTTGAGGCGAAATGGTTGACACTGGAAGTGGATATCGCCGACGCTTGACGAGAAACAATGCAATCATGTCTACTCCGAGACGTATTTGTGTGTGTATGTGAGTGATTAGTGACATACCTTTCTTTTGTCCTGAGAAATTAGCAACGCTCATCCACGCGTCGTTCGACTAGTGCGAGAAAATGATAATGAGGATGTTTAATTTCTCACAAATTATAATCTTCAATTAATCGCATGGAAAAGTTGCTGTGAGACTCAAGGTAAATGTGTGATTGTGAGAACCAAATGTAGTCGATCTCATGCTTCAAATTTTGCAGTCAAACTAACTGTTTAATAAAAAATTTGAAGCATTATACGTGACAGTTCATCCAAATTATTGATCAAGTTAATAATAGGAGTATTCATAGGTTCTAAAGATGGAAAAATGAATTTCAGCTTAATCAAACACTAATGCTTTAATTCAATGTTAGTAAGTGAATATTAAATACAAAACATATATTTGTGATGAATTTAAGACACAGATTTTCCTCCGACGGCGAATTTCCGCAAAATTTAAAACCCTGTTATGCTCATTTTCCTGTTTTTTGTGGCAAGATAATTTTTTTATCAAACTTGGAAGACATCTAATGAAAAGCATATTGTAAATCTCGCATCTCATTGGATTTCATTCACAGTTTTGACATTCTCAGTCATGAATATGCCAAGAATTTATTGTAATATACAGATATGTCAACGTTCAATATATACATTTAGGTATGTCTAAAACTGAAATTTCAAGACAGTTAAGTTACATCTGCCTTAGATTTTCCGAAATTCAGTAAAATAGTGCATAGTAATCAAATACAAAATATATTATTAGTTGAAGATTAATTAAACTATGTTTACATATTGCTGCAAGTAGGGCCTACTATAGCATCATTATAATGTATTATGCATAGCATTATTACAGGCATCATTTGGTTCTGATATTTCATGTATATTATCATTTCATTATGTGACTCAACTATATGATGGAAGGTCAATAATTTTCCGCCGGCAGCGTAATTCCAAAAATTCAGCAGAATATATTCTCTGTAGCGGAACTGTGCAGAAATATCTTTGTGGCAGCGAAATATGCGTTTCTCTGTAACGGAAAATCAGTGACCTTGCAAACGATAATTAAATTGTTATAAATCTTCTACAGACATCAGTCATCAGCGTCAATATCTACAAAGAGAAATTTACTGCAACATTTTAATTTATATTGATCTAGAATGATTTCAAGGCACAGGATTTCAATTAGCGGCATGAGCTGTTGCTAGATTGTAAACTATCCTTTCTAAGTTAATCTAATTTACGGGATGCTGCTGATTGGACGAGCTATATCGGTGATTACATCGACTTGTATTTAATGCTTTTACTTTATTGATTATCTGCTTTTAAATCAATGTAATATTATTGTAACCCATAACCATCTACAACTACATAATCAAGACGAACTACTCTTTGAAATCAGATGTACTTAAATATTCTTGAATTTTATTCTGTAAATTAACTTCGAGCAAGTTTAACTTCTATCCAAGTGAATCATTGAGATGAAATCCGAAGTGTGTCGCGGCTTTCACTTTATTCTTCCATATAACCCAGCTGAAGAATTCAGAATTATATCACCACATTTCAGGGCTATTTTACAATTCACATTAGCACAAAAGAATAAATGAAAAACAAGAGAAGATATTCATGAAACAGTTTTGACTCATTCAACTTAAAAAATCACTGTTGGCGTAATTCGTTAGAAAATGCTCATAGATTGAACCAATTAAGCACACAATATTTTTGCTTCAATAATCTTTTGTTTAAAAGTGTAATATAGCAATTTTCAAACTATTTGACACGAAGAAAAGAAGATTCAATATTCGTAGGGGACTGAATATTTTTGAAAAACATGCGGATAGCTCATTACAAAATGTTGCTCAATCTGAATTCAGTTTGTTATTTAGATAATTGTCGATAATCGGTATCATAGGACTTTAGCTTCCTGATTATGCATATGTTCACTTGAAAATAACCTTTAGGACCATTTCGATGCAGCGGTTTCAAGCATCACATTTTCAACGTCAATTGTTGAATGTTCAATAAAAGTTGTTTTTAAAATCGTTTGAATAAAGATAACATCATCTTGTTTTTCATATAATCACGGCCGACTGATGTAGCCATTAGTAGAGAGTAAACAAATATTCTGAATTTGTACATTTAGTAATTTCAACAATATATAGCAAGCATATCTGCTAATACTATGAGCGGTCATCAAAATTGTGACTAGAAGCGCTTTTTTAATTTTCAATCTGCACGTTGTGAAGAAAATCGGTATACCCCGACTCAGTAGTTTATGCTGACGTGTGATTGTTATAATGTTTATATAATTAACATTCAATTAGATTGACTGACACGCACAGCTGTTTACTCTGAATGTTTGATATATGATAAGTTTGTATCCAGAATCTATTATCTTGGAGAACAAAGTTGGTGAGGGGCTAGTTGCCATTTCAAATTCACATTGCGGTTGGGTACATCTAATGAGTCATTGACTTATGCGTGTGACCATGCTGGACAGTCATTAATTTATGTACAAGTGCATAATTTATGCAAATTCCTTTTATACAGTTCCTTTATTCTGTACTTTACATCATGCATACATGCTTACGAATCTATTGTATGATCGCATTTCAAACTCTCCTCTCAAAATCCGTTCGAAGCTATGTTTGTGTCATTCAAGAAGGGTTTGAATTTCCATGCTCATTAATTCTGATAACATTGACATGAAATATCAGTTTCAGTTTTCATCTTAATCTGATAATAAAGTATACCAGATTGCTACATAGTTGTAGAATCGCACTTCAGAATCCCTTCTATATTTGATAAAATGTATTCCCAGGGAAAATCTTGGTAGACATGGATTCTATCGCGGATGTCTATGGTCCTAATAATCTGGCATACTTTATAGCAGATAAAGCTCTTATAACTTCTTATAACTTCTAGTTCTTATAGCGGAAAAACTTCGGGCTAAAGCCCTCGGGATTCATCAAATAATTTTCCTCTCTATATCCCAGAGAATCGCATAGCCATCCTCTATGTAATGGATAGAGGATATAGAGAGGGAAGTTATTTGATGAATCCCGAGGGCTTTAGCCCGAGGGATATATCAAATAATTTCACGAGGTCTGTCCTAGAGAATGGTAGCTATCCTCTATCCGTGATAAAGTATGCCAGATTATGAAGGACCATAGACATCCGCGATAGAATCCCTCTTTACTTAGATTATCCCTGTGAAGAAATTTTATCAGGTATAGAAGGGAATCTGAATACGATTCTACAACTATGTAATAATCTCGTATACTTTATCCATTACATAGATTGATAAGAAAAGTATTGAACTTTACCATCACCAAAGGGTACCTACATGTGGTGAATTCTGTTTCCTATTGAGCAATAACATCTCCAAGCATTTCTGCCATGATAAGCGGTCGATTTTACAAGCCCATCAAATTTCGCTCATCCCTCATGATCAAATCATCACTGGACATAGTAGGAGGGAGGATAGTCATAGATTGGAAATGATGTTTCGTGATTTTTAATTCATAATTATAAAAATGCATTGGAATATTTTCTTCTACATTTATTAATTTTCTACATTGTTTATTGTAAGAACATATGTGTGTTTCTGACTTACCACTCCCTCTCTATTTTACTCGCTTTCTTAGTATCGTAGCTTACCATATTTTAACTAAACGGTTTTCGTGTCATACTGTATCATCGTCTATTGATCTCAATGTCTCACCGTCTGTCGCATGTTGCTCACGCCGTGTTGGCCAGTTTTAAGAATCTACTTGAATGACATCCGAGGAGGAAGCTTTCACTTTACTAAACTTATACTATACTTTACTTACTCTGTCTTAATTAATAGTCTCTCCTTTATAATGTTTGATGTCTTTGAGATCACCAGAGATTCCAGCA
This sequence comes from Prostheceraeus crozeri, assembly GCA_907163375.1. NCBI lineage: Eukaryota > Metazoa > Platyhelminthes > Polycladida > Euryleptidae > Prostheceraeus > Prostheceraeus crozeri. The sequence continues at coordinate 253,264 of CAJQUW010011384.1, read as the reverse complement.
CGAACACCACTAGTCGCATCAAGTAGTAATTAGTAGCATCAAAAAATCCACATGAGCTAGGGATCGAAGCGGATTAATTATCTTCTGCTCATTTTCCGATGTTGGATTAACTCTTAAATACCAACTATTATGGCTACATGTGTCATCATAGTTCATGTTTCCTTCATTAGCTGATTCTTTCGGATCTGTATTTTTCATAATGTCAATAAGTAAGAAAAAAACAGTAATTCTGATGCAGAATTTTTACAGTTGAAGGGTGAGCGGTGCATTAAAATTGGCTAATTTTATTTGTTTCAGTCGAGACTTGGTCATGACTATCGGCTGCTGGAGTTGTTGTGTTTTTTGTGATTCGCTTTTTGATAAGTGATTTTTAGTGACAGCATCAGGAAGCTTATCTGTTGAAAACGAAACGAATACGACTATGCTTTTGCAAATTACATGTATGCTGTCATCTTTTATTTTCATCATTTTCTGTTATATGTAAAAACTGCTTGAGTTGATGATACATCTTCTTTCATTAATTCTCATAATAATCAGATTACCTGTTCTTATATGGGTCTACATTACAAAACGAAATTTTTAGTGTAAAAAAGAGCAATAGATGCCCACTTAGCAACTGAAAGTTTGGAGAAAGTTCTTTGCCCTTAGAGATTACAATTCAAATTCCTTTGTTGATTGCGTAAATAGCGTCTTGTCTGACAAAAGGCATGACCGTGGTGGACATCCATCAACTTATATGCACGAGCACATGATTTATGCAAATTTACACTTCCTACGATACTTTACGTCTTCGCTTTTTCCAAGCTCTTCAAGTTGATGAAATGTTTATTTGCGGTTTCCTCTTGAGGCCATTAAGCGCTAACATGTTCATGTCATTCTAGGAGGCTTCAATTTTTCCAAGCTCCCAAATTCCCATTGTATTCAAAGGATAGATATGTCGAGTGTAGCTGATCATTTTCAACCTCTGCTTATGTTCACAGTTTGATGAGAAAAGACTTCCCCATCAACCTGTCTTAAACCACACCATTGACAGACAATCCCGGAAAAGTGTTACTCAATTCTGAGGACAAGTAGAGAGGTAGACACTGTGAGTTAATTTGCATAACTTTTGGTGCCATCTGCTCTGCGCAGTACTGTAATACGAGAAGCAGAATTTACATAACAAGAGTTGTGGTCTAAATGCATTAGCACGAAATTGAACATGTATTACCAACTGTCGCTTGCCCTTTATTTTAATGAAGGTGAGCTCCGTTGGAGCGGATGAAGGACATACAAGTATCGAATGAGTGAGAATTGCCAAAAAAGCTTGGAAAAGAGACTGAATAGTGAGTAAGTTGGACATTGAGGTTTTGACTATCAATTCCATTTCAAGCGATAGAAACAACGTAAACAATTGAATGTAGATTTTCCCACTTTTCCAACAGTTATGAAAAGTTCATTCCTACGATTGAGTTCTTCAAAATTCAAACCTTCAATTTGTGGCGTCATGGCCACACTCACTGCTAAATTGGATGATGTATTAGAAAATTGATTTGCGGCGAATTACATGTGACGTACATGATAGTATTACTTTTTTGTTCCTCTCAGGAACTAGCCAGCCTGTTGACAAGCAAATGCATTCGTTGCGGTGCAGGACACACGTATACGATCTGTGTGTAAGATCGGTCCTAATTTACGCTGCGGAGCATGGCCCTTCACTCAAAAATTGACACAGCAGCTAAGAGGCGTTGATAGACGATGCTGCGATACATGGCATATGTAAAGTTGAAGGACAAAGTAGCAAGTGAAGAAATGGTAAGACTTTGCGGCCTACCTGAACTGCCTATTCACCTGCGCCAGAAGCGCTTGCGATGGTTCGGACATGTAAATAGATCAACTGACAACATCATCGGTGAGACATATCATCTATCGGTTGACGGTCGCCGTCCACCAGGAAGACCGAAGAAAACGTGGTATGCCTGTGTCAAAGAAGATATAGAATACCTGATGATCAAGGAGGACACTACTCTGGATAGAAATGAATGGAAAAAAATCATCGCAGCAATGTCCAACCGTGCTGGAATTGGGAAAGCGATGAAAATCGAAAAAGCAAAGTAAAGTAAGGATTGGAGGTGCTAAGTTAAATATCTAATTAAGACTAAAAGTCCGACCGCCAGCAAGAGTTTCTGCAGGGAACGAGGCCAAGCATGAGACTTCAAAGAATGATGCACACCCTGTTGCGAATCCGTTCGTCTGAATAGTTCTATTCGGTTCCTCTTCTTAACCGGAGGTATCAAAGAAAATCTCATGCAGATAAATACATGGCAAAAATTGTGACTACAATGCTCTTATAGACTTAATTCTTCATTTGATCGGAGAAATCATCAAAAGTCTCATTGTCACGGACATCTTCATTCTGCCTCCCATCTTATTTAGGAACAAATTCAAGTGAAGAAATAGTATTTTCAATGTGTAGTCTTAGGTATAGTGTGTATAGTTTCACGGCTTTCGGTGTAGTAGAGTGTCATTGTAGTTCTATTGTTTACCTCCATTATCCACTTTCCACTTATCCACTCTTACCATTATCCACTTTGTGTAGTGTCAGATATAGTTCACTTGTAATCGGTGTAGTAGCATCGTTGTATTTCCATATTTTACCTCCACTTTTCCAATTTCTATTCATCGGTTTCCTGTTGTTTTATAATATGCATTTTTAATTTCCTTGACCTATGGTGACCATTGTCTTATTCTATTTCCACTATCAGCATCTGTAGTCGGTACAGTATATTAGACGTCTGTTTTGAACGTGTATACGGCAGTGTTTGGAATCTATGGTGTTAGTACAAGTCTCAAGATTTCCATTTTTACCAGATATTAGGCCAAAGCTGATCAATTTTAATTCGTTGCCACGAGAAAGCTACATTGAGTTCTTTTAAGAACTGATTAATCCAATGGTTACAGTAACATTGCCTTTGTACACTTGCGGATTGGAGAACGCCATCAGTCCTTATTAGGACTACTTTAACTAATAATTTAAATTAGTAAGCATTATATTATATTATAAGTGGCTACTGGGATGACTTTCATCATCGTATGAGAATTACATATGTTTGCCTTTTGGTCTGCTTGCTGTTTTTCTTTGATCATGTGTGTGGAAAAAATCAACGTTACACTACCCCGCCCAGGAGCTTGGACTCTGCCGACATGGTCAGACTTTAAATAGAGTGCCTTTAATCAGGATGCATTTCCTAATTACTTCCCATGACACTTTCAGGGCTTGACTTCTAGACAAAAAAAGATCGCTACGGCAAACCTTCAACTACAGTGCCAGGTATGACACATTGAGGAACAGCAGCTAAACTTTATTAAGGATTTTTTCAAGTATTTGTAAATCAGTTATATGTAATGATAACCCATTTTAGAACTATCGATGTTCCCGACAACATTTTAATTTTCAAACTTGATGTGGAGTCCTTTTAAATTTTTTGAATCATCTGACTTGTTGTAAATTTGCTTCTAAGAGACACAGGGAGATCTGACTAAACTATCTTAACCTGGGGGCCTAAATAAGATGAATTTTAGATAACAATATTTTTCTATTTCAGTCTTCACATTCAAAATAGGGAGAAACAATAGACGAACAGGTCTTGCTCAAAGGGCCTGTACAATATTTCACGAATGTTTGAGAAGAAAGTACTACTTGTAAAGTGGTGATATCGCCTCTTACCCATCAATAGCCTCAGTGTGGCTACGTTTTCACTTTGTTTTACGTCAGTAAGCAATCCATTTTGGAGCACTTAAATAGTTATCAGCTTAAATAAAATTATCCACCTGAAATTTCATATTTCTGAATTGTGCATTTTTGCTTAGCTTCAAACATCAAATTACAACACATACTAAGTGGTAGAAAGATTTTAAAGATATGCTCCCTACAACTTTGGTATTCACAGTTTCATATAGGCCTGGTATCGACAAAATTAAAAATATAGTATCCTTGAATTTTCGCTTCTAGGTATTTTGGAATTCGTGACAATTTCGAATGCTGTCATATTGAATGCACAATATAAAGTACACATAAATACCGAAATAATTGATCAAGGGATAAATACTAGCTCCAAATAAATGTGACAGGCATGGATAATTGTAATGAAACAGATCTACACTTCACCTTTATCGGTGTTATAGTGTTCTTCTCAACCCCTCCAATCAAAATTTCTGACCAAAAAATGTACACCAGAAAACCGCTACTTCCCCTCGTAAAAAGAGAGGCATAAGATTCTTATAGAAACCACAGTTTAAGCATTTAAATCATTCTAAATCTTGGCAGAGATGTAAGTACAATCTTAGCAAGGTCACCTAGAAGTCACAAGTCTCGATATCTCACTATAGCATCTTCAGTTTGAATCTTGTTAAACAACATTTTTAAGATAAGAACGGATGAAATTGAACAACACGGGAACTAAGATCCAACCTCCGAAAATGTCAAATGCCTTTCTACCGGAAAATGAGGACAGGAGAGCAACAGCATAATGGGCTTGGGCGAACTTGAGCATTCCAATCTATTTACAAGTAAAGCAAGACTTCGTGAAAAGGTGAAAAAATGACAGAATTTCTTGCGGCGTCATCATGGGAAAACTTCTTCACCATAATTCATAGCACTTCGATGAAACTGTGTTAAAAAATAAAGCTCCATCCCTTCGATTTATCACCATAATGCTTCAATTATTTTTGATTCTTAAACTTCTTTTTCAATCTACTTTATAAATCAGCCTTTATCATGCTATCGATGTCCAATACCTGTCTTCAATTTACATAAACAATTGAATGAATGTTCCACCGGAAATAAAAACATTTCAGAGAATTTATCAATGACTATTTAATGACACAATGTGATCATTGCACTCATTCATTTCCGTCAAACCTTCTCGAGTTATTGTTTTTCTCTTTGGGCTGAGATCGAGGACTCGAGAGGAACGGATTTCTAGCTGTTGGATGGGAATCTGACAATAATGGGAGTTTAGACTCAACGGCGTGAAGATTTTGATGTTACATTGTATTCTTTCGGTGTTACATGCAGTCTGAATCAGTATTGCCTATTTTTGAGTTATATCCGTTCCCACCATGGATGGATAATGGAAAAATTAAATTGGTAAACAAACGTTGATTGTGAGAAAAGAAAACTAAGGGATGCGCTCTGGCAGTTTGCTTCAAATCCAGGATTGTAGGCTACTAATTTGAATAGTCATCGAAATTACTTAACGAGTCTGCGATTAACGCGATCAGAATCTTCAATCGTGTTAAAATCGCATGTTGGCTCATGGTCAGGAAATGCGGCAAAATGCTCTTAAACTGACACAACTTAATATCAAAATTGAAAAAAATCTAATCGCTACCACTTCGACCCTAGTGGGATTTAAGTAGAAATTCACTCAGTGTGTTTAAGCAAAATTTCTTGTGACGCCCGGAACATTGACTTATATATTACAAGATCTATGCTGCACTCAACCCAATTTTCCATATTTCGAATGAATGTTATTTCAATCTATTGTGGTCATAGAGTAAATATATTAGGTAGAGTGGTAACTCCGCATTTATTAAATCCCCAATGTGTAAGCACTTTCAATTTTATCAGATGAACTCGAGGTGAATACAGTTGGGTATTGCTACCAAATGTGAGATGTCCACATTTTTTTTGAAGAAATTTCCACGCAGTTGACTGATCATGATGGTAATGGAGAAGGAATGATTGTATTTTACAGATCGTGCGTATCATGACAACCTTGGAGAGCTTATGTTTGTTAAATAAGCAATTCGCTGGGTTGCTTCTTTCATGCTCAACCTCAAGAGTATTTTCATAAGCGTGATCATATCGAGGAACCTGCCACTGTTAGAGTAAAACAACTTCATCAAAGACAATGATTTCAATTAACTTTAAAAGATGTAGATGGGTCCGCATCAAGATTCAAATTCAAGAAATGAAACATGAATTTTGTGAATCACAAAATCATACCGATGAAAATTGAATTTAAAAACTTGAAATTTTAGCCAAGAAAGCACGAATAAAATCGCGACTTTTTCATGAATACTTCCTTTATAATACGGTTCATGAAATTCCCTTGATAATCAGTTTAATTTCCGCGTAGTTAGGATGCTTGATTTAAATATTCATTCCTTTGATATCCAACTTCTTTCATACTACTTACAAAGGGGCGTCATGACGGTAGTATATAAATTTGCAAAAATTTAGCTTTTTCAAAAGTGCTCAAATAATTTTTTGAACCGCACGAACGTAATCTCCGCAAAAAAACTGAATATTTTCATATAAAAATTTTCATTCTACCTACATATACGTACTCTATGATTGTGGTTTTTCCGCCTTAAGTCAAGCAACTATGATGCAGGCATAGTCTCATCAACAAAATGCCTATTATGTAAACATATTTCTTGTGAGCCTATGTTCAATGATTTCATGTGTTATGAGCAAAATACAAATACAAATGCCACATTTTTGCGCAGTGATATTGAATCGCATTGCTATCTTAAAGTTTATACATATTTTTCACCTCAGGAATTTGTGCACGTAGAAAGTTAAGTATATCTAGACAAACAAAAAATCAATTTTTAAAATAAAACATTGAAATTTATGACTAAATTAATTTTTTGTCTAAATTGTCATGCAAATTGTTTCAGAAAAAGAAGGTATCTCTAATATCCGCATAAAAGCTGTCATGGAACACTTCAGTTCTTAGTCCACAACCACAAGATCGTTCCCGCGTGCCTTATGTGAGCTACCATCTGATAATTAACACCATTGCATGTTTTCAAGTTAGAGACTCCCCACAACTTTAGATCGATCAATTTTAAAGCACAATGCGCTATATTTGCGCGATATCTTACGACCAACGACTCAGGCCATTCTCAAGCGACACAAAAAAGCACTATTGCATGGAAGAGCAATAAGTGATTATTATTATTATGATTATTTATGAATCTTCGCAACAGAAAAGTGCACTCTTAATCAATATATCTGATAAAAAATACACTTGCGAAATACAATATAGAGCCAATATTTATCAGTTTGCGCAAGTCACTCTTATATCGAATGACATGGTTTGAAAAACTGTATAAATCATAAAAAGTGTGTAAAAAGACAGATTTATAAAATCGCTACGTTTTTAAACCCCAGGCCCTACGGTACGACTAAGGATAACATTTACGCATGCTAGGATGATTTAGAATCGACCGCCGTCCAAAAAACAGTAGTGAGTGAAAATAACGAACGCTCACGATGAACATTACGCTTGCGCATTGAGCTTAATATCTGATATAGGGTTGGTATCTGATAAAAATTTTGATGCTGTAGACCTATGTAAAATATTGAAAACAAGTGCTGATTGAACTTTTAAAAATATTCAAACGAAATCACTGGCTTGGATTACGCAGTTTGATTGAGTAATTTTTGGCCTACAAGGATGATTAGAGTGCACTTGTGAATGACGAAATCTAGACAAATTGAGTTATAGAAGATCAACATTTCAAGTTCATGTCAATAATTAGGAAATTCTCAATCACATCATTTGGCGTTGGAAATGTTTAATGGATGTGCAATGTTACATCATTTAACCATTATTAAAGTCATCTGTCAACCTGCAAATATTGAGCAGAAAGAAACACTCAGTCATTCTTTAACGAAAACTGACAATCGGCAACTTTTTTCGCTACCCCTCTCCAGCTTTAATTCATGGCGGTATTCTGCACATCATGCATTGCCTATTGTCTGAATAAGTGACGTCCGCCTCTTTGAGAAAAGTTAGATTTCCCGGCTTTCTTTTCCGCCTCTTTATCATCGCTTTTCAACAGTTTTCATGACATTCTGCTCTCTTCGAGAAATTGCCCAGATTCATCATTCTTAGATTGCATCAGATTGACGCTGGCCAACAATGAAAGTTAGACGAGGCAGTGCAATGAAGAGTCCCCCGTTAGGCATCTATTCGAAACTTTGCTAGTGGACAGATGTCCTTGTTAGCGTTCTATTTTCTTCGTCGCTGGCATTTGCCCTCTTTCTCTCTCCTTGAATTTCCCAGCAATGAAAGCGAGCCGTCTTCAGAATTTTTATTAGCTTTTGAAGTGAAATAATGAGTGGCATTCAGCTTAGATATTGTGCATCGTAGCTTTGCTGCTGAAACGGCATGTGAGTCTTATATCGTTTTGCGACGATGAGTCAAATTTATCACACACAGATAATTCGAGCACTCAATCAGACTACCAGTTCCCAATAGAAAAATTGACGAATATTTTCAAAGTTTATCAAATTTTACTTTTCTGGAAACCTTCATCTCTGGGGAGTATGGATATTGAAAAACGGTTGAGTTTTGACCTTTTGATTGTTCCATTGAAAGTCAGTCTGATATGAGAAAAGTAATTCGAAAATAAAGAAATCAGATTTTAGAAAATGTGTAGATAGAAAAATGTATTTGTAAGCAAAGAAAACTGATTTAAATGTTAATTGCATTTCTAATTACTCGTATGTATCTAGACTGTACGTTCATGTCTTATGGCTGACATCATTCATTATGTTCGCATTGCTCATGATGCATCATATCAACCAAACCTGTAAGTGGGCCGGTGGGTCCACGGGCACGGCCTGAAATGCATTCTATGCCTGGTTTTGAAGTCATGATGAAAAACAACAAATCAACAAATCTTCCTCTTGTAATTATTATTGTTGCTATTAGAGAATGTCTTGGTGCAAATCACAGTCTTGAGACTTAAAAATACACCCATTTTCAGCTGAGTTATAGCACACGAACGAATCGCGCAAAACAAAACCAGTCCTCATAGCAAACCTATAATATAATTGATTGTGGCATACGGGAGGTAATTGGTAGCATTTTAGTTTGAAGTTCTCTCTCTCACTGTTTCCTTCCACCACATGTTCAAAAAAAAGTTTGAAGGTAAACTAATTTACAAACAAGAAAAGGTCGTTTTTGACTCTGTCACTAGCCTAAGTGCAGTAAAAAAATCTTTCTGAAACAAGTGGAGAGACTTTTCACAACAAACTGCTAATCTTGTAATAATGCGATAAAACAGTGAAAGCAAAGAAAAGTTATGGAATTTTGATGCGTTTCTCGTGCTAGAAAATATAGGCCTACAAAACTTCAGGAGTCTAAAAACTGCAGCAATAGATAAAGGTTTGGTTACATAAGCATTTCAAATTACTGATTTGTTTATGATTTTTAAAATGTTTTTATAGCCATTTGCTATGTGAAGGCATAGATTGGAGCGGATCCATAGGAATATCCAATTGACAGTGAGCTTGATTTTCCTGTTTTCATCATGACTGACATCCCGCACCGACAACTCTATCAGATAGGAAGTAGAACTTGGGAGTAAAAAAGTCAAGAAATGTGAATTTCTATTGATTCGAGGCATCTAGTGAAATGATTATTAATGTGCGCTTCCATTCCTCGACAGAGTGTTTTATTCAGTATTAATGAATAATGAATTTCTAGTTTAATAGTTTTGATTTATTTCCTGTCCCCTTAAAAGTTGGGTCGGCTACCCTCTTGTAAGTACTATGTATCCTCCTACTAGGGTATGGATCTCCTTGTTTTAAGTATTACTTTATATTCATGCGCATTGGACTTTAAGCAATCTAACTTGTTACATGATTTTCCGCTAGGCTACTTTTTTTAATCTTGTTTTTTCAGCTTCCTGGATTCCTCGAATTTTTTAGCCGTGTTGTGATTTAATTTAATTTCATAATATTTTGATCAGTTGACTAATCTATTTTAATCACTTCCAGTGCCACTTGCACATGTTAATCAGATAAATTCCGGCCGCCAGCATTAGCCTTTCCCGGAAAGAGTCCGAAAATGAGACTTTCACAGATTATGTACAGAAGTGTTCAAGAATCTGTGCGTCTACTCAGGATCAAAGAAAAAAACATGTAAATCTAATGGGAAGCAGACTGAGACTTGTCATGAAATAACATTTGCCTCTATTTTCTCTGATTAGGTGAGAAACAGTGAAGACAATAGGCCATATACTTCCGGGAAATCCCCGAGCTATAATTGGTCTTTTGATACATTTCAGTGCATTCTTAATTCTTTATTGTATATTTTCCTCGAATGAGAGAACAAGTCAAGTGCGTTTCCGGTTCCATCTTCATGAACTTTTCCCGACTATATATAATATTGTCATCATGGGGAGATTTTTAGATATGGAATAACACCTAATTTTCAACTAAATAAAATTGAAAAGCTGCAACTGAATTTTACAGTTAAGATTCTGCAAAACTGGGAAATGTATCAGATCTGAAAGAAACTTTCAGGACGCCGAGACAAATACGCCTATAACGGGAGGTCTGGTCACACTGCGTTAACAACATGACTTGTTAGTCCTTATTCATAACAAAAATAGTCTCCCTTTGATATGGCTCCAAGACCTCTCAATTTGACCACAGGAGGCAACACCTAATTATTCCCTAGTTTCTCGTTGCTTATGACAATTTCCCACCGCGTATTGTCTGCAGCGGACAAAGAATTACGTCATTTCTAAGACATTTCATTCAATCTTGTCAACAAGTAGTCTACGACGTCAACAGGGCTATGCCTAGAGCGTGCAAGGATAGAGTGAGCAATATGGTTGAGCAAGGAGGGATGAATGCAGGGCAATTTATCAAGATATTCCTCGTCACAGATCGCCGGTGACGAGTACAGAAGACGAGTCGAACCTTCCCGCCTCCATCTTTTAATTCCAGCAATTAGTAATATTCCCCCGGGTCTCTATGGGTGTGGGAACAACGAAATATTGTCGAAACTCAAGATGGGAAGTGTTTGACGGACATTGAGCTTTGGGAAAGCAAGTCGGAGAGAAACGCGAGAAGAAGAAGCAAATTTTCACCCTCTCCAACCTCACGTGTGTGCCTCGGCCGCTGGGAGACTGGTGCGGAGAAGGCACGCCCAGCTGCTCTTCCTTCTTTCATATTCTTCTCATGCGGAAGTCCTGAACTCGTTACCATTAGCGCTTCGTTAGACGATTTGCCAATTGCGCCTTAGTGTTGGAGATGTTTCTACACGCCTAAAGGAGCTACAAAATGTCGGACACTTCCAACAAATTGCAAACTTCTCTCCGATTTCTTTCAAATGGTCACCAGTTTTTCTTCGGCTCGGTTCGCTTCCTTTTGACACTAGACCTGAGTTTAAAGGTAAGCCTCGCGTCCGAAGACAATGAGAAAATATGAAAAAGTGAAGATAGGAAGAGAGAGAATGAAAAAAGGACAGAGAGACACGAAGAACGAGGAAGCTCTGCCCTATCACTCGGGTTGATTTGTTCAAAACAACAACAAGAAGCTTTGGAGTTCATTCTTCGTCATGTCCTATTTAGAGTGAGAGAGAGAGAAAGAGGGAGAGAAAGTTGACTGCACTCCCTCGTGCCGCTCGTGCTGTGGTCGGCAATAAGAAAAAAAAGTGATGTTCGAGGAGACCCGAAAGAGAGAGAGAGAGAGAAGAAGAAGAAGAAAAAGGAAAGAGTAGGAGGGGTGAAGGGAAAAGAGATAACACATAATACTTTTAATACTCCGCAGGAGCATCTGTCTGATGACTATCTAAGTCTGAGATGCCTGATACTACAGATAGTCTGCGCTTTTGTTACGGGAGCGATTCACCCCATACCCAATTTTTTTGTTGTCCTTTTTAAACTGCATCGCGCGAACAGGATTTCTGTGACTTTCTGCTTTAGCTTTAGCTTTCCGTATTTCCAACATTATCTCCAAAAAACATTGGGATTGATCAAATAGAAAGTTAATTCATTGATATTGAAAGTATTCTTCAAACGTGTGAATGTAATCGATTCACAACTATCCAATTGCATATTCTTGCCATCGGTGGCATTCAATTGCTCTAACTCGCAAAACTAAGAAATACTTTAGGAACCAAGCGAACGCCCCATTGAGCGTCGATGAGCTTCAGAACCTATATGGATACTTTGATAAAAATGGTTGAAGAGGAATTTCATATTGGTACATATGGGAATATTGCTATTATTGCAAGAACATTTGATGAACATCTTGTATATGGCTTGCAAACCAGATAGCATTGCTTGTCGAAAGAATTCAATGAGCACAGCCATCGAGCAGTCGTTCAGACTTATTAAATGCAATTTTCCAGAACATTTTTCATCAATATCATGCAGTCTTATCTGCATAGTCCTTCACAGTCTGCAAAGCTCGGTTCTGTATTGAGTGAAATGATTCCAATTACATCAGGTGTACCACAGGTATCAGCAATGGGTCTATTATTATTCACCAGCATTTGTGGGAGCCTGAAAAGAGTAATTGAAATCTTCGACCATTGTGAAGTATGTCGATGATGCGACCATCTGATAATGATTATATGCATCATAGAAACGAAAATCTTTTACCATGGACAAAAGAACATGAACTCATCGTCAACAATCAAAAACAAGCAAAGCATCTTGTTGTAAAGGAAACTAGCATCCTGCATCACTGTACTACCTTTCCTGGAGTCGGTTCAACCTTGGAGTGATTTAGAATAAAAATCTTTCATGAGAACTTCAATATGATTATAGAATAGTAGCATAGTAGAATAGTTCGTCATACATGTAGAGCACCATGCAGGCACTTTGCACAGAGGGTTCATTAAGTCAAGGTTCTCAAGCTATGATTGACCAAACACGATCTTCTTAAGGTAGGCATCTCTAAAATAAATTTCTTTAAAATTAGGAATGGTTGCTGAGCATTGCTCCCATTATTTGATAGTATGCCGTCTGGCTTATCTGAGATATTAGAGACTGAACCAAACAGCTCACAGATTCATTTTTGGGAATGGTTCTGATCAATGCTTGGCATCCTTCCGCCTTATAACTTCTGAAAGACATTTTAACCCATCTTTTTCTACATTGCGTCCATCTGATTGCCTACTACCGCAGTCAAGTGCCACATCACATCGCTTACTTTTATAGCTGAACTCAATGCGCTGATCGGCTTCCTTCATCCGCTATGTGGCTCATCAATCACTGCGGATTTGTTTGAGACCTATCAAAATTTCGGGAGACAAATCTGTAAAATATTTGTATGAATTCAATGTCTGACTTTTGCCATGCAACGATTTCGTATTCATGCAATACACGATCATGCAATATACTTTATCATAAAATATACGATTGCTATATATTACAGACGGCAAGATTCCAGCAATGCATAAGTCAGGTCACATCGTATTATGAAATCGTCTTTGAATGTGTCAAGCCAAAATTTTACATTTTTTGACATTATTGCTTGTTTTCTTAGACAATTCGTCCAGTGATTTACGGACCGCATAAAATCAAGCATTTATATATCAGAGAAATGAGCGCATCAAATCTGAAGTGTCGTTTTGTCTCAGACTTACTCCCGGTAAAATGAAAAAGCGTTATAAAAGGGGATTGTATCACATAAAAGGTCATGAATTCAAACTTCCACATCATTACGATGCAATGTTTCAAGAATTCATGGTAAGGTCCAGTTTGTGACTATCACATCCCTCTACAATTAAACAAAAGTAAGAGGCATCAATTATTAAAAGTACGAGCATGCGAGTCTAATAGCATAATATAATTTTTCAGATAGTTTGTTTAAACATCAACAAATACTACCGGTAAATATTGCAAAAATCAATAACCATAGCCCAAGTCAGCTCTGTTACATGTACTACATTTACTTTGCAAGCAAATGCTGCTTTCTCTGTGATTTTTAGGTTATACAGAGTCGAAATAGAGGTCCTCATATAGAATTCTCATTAGTAATGCATCGAAACACTAGGTGTTGATAACACCGAAATCGAGGTACTGTAGACAGAGTGCTGTTATATGATGACACTCAGGAGGCTTTTATTCAGTATAATTAAAATCAAACGACTTTAATTATCTCCCTATTTCTATTCGCCTTCAAAAAATAAATTTGATTTAGGCAAAATGCGCCTCCTGACGTTTCGAGTTAGAAGCTCTTTACCTAGGGATGGTTGTGCAAAAGCAATCTCAGCTTATATACCCAAGTTTGTGTTTTTGATTAGTGCTCGTGTTATACCTTCTGATCAATTCAGATTTAGAGATCCTGGTCTTCATCTAGTGAGCTTCGAAGCTGTATTGAGAAAGATGACAATAGAAGTACGCTTACTGAACCCGAGGAAATCGAAATCCTGCGCTCCCTGGATCCGAGGAAAGCCTACCGCTTTCGACATCACAGTTATATTTTCTCTCCAGAGAGCTTCAATCGTGGGGTCAGTGTCCACTGCTGGTCATACACTCAAGCTGGCAGAAAGCCATGGCCGTCTGTAACGAGGCTGGTGTCACTTTATACCCCTTGCAGTTGAGGTTTTATGTGGCTGGAAGAGGCATGCGAAACACAAGCATCCTTGGTACGCTTCCAATCCCTGAGATCTGCAGACCCGCCCAACGACTCGATGAAGAGACTAATCATCAACCTCCAACGAGGAAATGGAGACCTACTCTTCCGTCGAATGCCCATCCAGCCTCCGAACCTCGATGGATTACTTTAATTTCTTCCCTCCCCGTATGGGATTTTAGCTGCTTGACCCCTTACTTGTCTTCACCGATCTCATATTGCAAAAAATTCAATGAAATTTTTCAGATCGATTCTAAAGAAAAACTTTCTGAACTCATTCATCAATTGCATGCCGATGTCAATCAAGCTGACATTGATGTTTCGATGTTGTCATTATTGACATTCAACGCAATGCTTTGAAGACCAGAATCTCTGAATTGATCAACCATCCTTGGATAAATAGTTTGTAATTCGAAACGTTGGGAGGTTTTACCTTCATGCAGCATTTGTTTTTTTGAAAGCGAATAAAAATTGGGAGTGAAAGAAAATCCTTTGATTTTAAATATGCAGAATACTGACTTCTATTCCGCCATATTCCTAACAAGAGTCATGCAAAGTTGAATTGCTTGCTATATCATCGCATTTCGGTCAATTTAGGAAGCTCTAGATCGTCATTAGACGTAGATTGTTTACTTCACTTGCAAAATGACCCTAATGTCTGTCCATCCTTTATTGTTCATGTTCCAGGCACTATTTCCGTTATTATTTCCTGTGCATTATTTACTGACGAACCTAGCTGCTTAGTTCAGGATTGATCTGAATCAGAATGTGGGTCCTCTGTTGCTGTCGCTGAGAGCAGGATGGGGTCTTTTACGGGAACACAGATTGAGGGCAGGACCCCTATCTTTCAATCCTAATTCGACCGTTAAATATCACAATCTACAAAGGAAAAAAACAGATAGCTGGAGGCTTTGAAGTGAGCTGATTAGGGATGAGACAGCAATTGCCATTCTTTGTGCACATCAATGGCTTTTGACACCCTACCGAGATACACAACAGACATATCGGTGTCAATAACAAAGTGCAGCCTGCCTCATCTCATATCACAGAAAGAATGAAGGATGCCGATTAATTATGAAGACAAAATCGAATCGTGTTTGTGGTCTGATTCAATAGCATTTTAGAAGAATTGCCTACCGCTAATATGCTGTCATGATGTCACATGTCATAGATCATGCATAATTGTATATTAAACAGGGGTTATCACAAACCAATTGCATTTTGTGAATGAAAATCAGCACGAATTGACTAGGCCTTTCGTTCATTCTGATCAAGGCAGTACATGAACAGTGAAATACAAATGCGGACATTGTCGAATCAACTAAGACTGAATGGTTCTCAACATCGGACAGAGTAGTCGGCAGGAGACTTTCACAGAGGGACGCAGATTTTTTGTACGTTTTCTCTGATTAAACGAAAAGTACTTATCCCACAGTTACAATGATGTGCATGTGCTTTTAGCCGACATTGAGATATATATACAGGGGCATGAACATGAAAGGAAATGACCTGAAGACATTCCATGCCAAAAATTGTAACTCTGGGTTAAGTACTTTTCGTTTAATTAGAGAAAACATACAAAATTTCATTTTAGCCAAAAAACTCCAATCTGCGTCCCATTGGATTTACATGTGTTTTTCTTTGATCCTGTCTGACAAGAAGAGGAACTCACTAGAACTCGGCAGACGTGCCGATTCGTAGTAGGCATAGGGTGCACATCATTCTGTGAAAGTCTCACTTTCGGCCTCGTTCCCTGCAGAAACTCGTTCTGGCTGCCGGACTAGAGATTCGCAGAACACACAGGAGTGATAAGCTACATCAATCGTTGAGATAATACATACACAACAGCAAGAAATAAAGTTAAGAGGTGAATAAATGCACAATACGATACATAAGGTCTACGTATAAATAAAGAACAATAAAAAGAAATTAAGTTACTGGGGGAGATGAAGGCTCCTAACCTACTGTTTCTGAATACAAAGATCAGGCTTAAATCCTAATATACACTTGGATTCCACGATACTCAAAAGAGAACAGTTGGAAGAAACAGCTCTAGAGTCAGTGCTACACTTGCAAATGTCGTGTTATGGCACTATCTGAGATTCGCGTCGATCGAGGAGGGCACTTGCTAGGTCGTTCAACCAGAAGGGAACATGTTCGGATATCCTTCATTTCAGATTCACCATTGCTTGATCAAAATCAAAAATCAAATCTCTCCCTTTTTATGTCACGAGGTTGAGGGTACCCTTGAGACAGTCTTTAAGACGAAACGCGTCGGGTCATTTTATTTTCAATAAAACCTCGTGACATAAAAAGGAAGAGATTTGATTTTTGATTTCGATCAAGCAATGGTGAATTTAAAAACCTCCCGTTCAGTCACCTAATGAAGTACTTCATTTCAGAGATCGGCCTGTCCTTCCAAGATGCATGCATCCACACGTACATTTGAACTTGTATATCACTTGGGAAGGCTCAGGTAGAGGATCTTCGAGGGGAGCCGAGGGGACCAGTCTTGTCTTGAACACAATTATCGACCTGACTGACATATACCCTACAGCTTCAATATATCATTGATCTTGCGCGTCAGATAGGCTACCGCCTTATCTCCCAAGAATGGCACTTGCAGGAAGACCTGTTTCTTTTCTGTACCTTCCTGGACCTTCTCCGAGCTACTTTTAAAAACGGTCCAGCAAATGTTCAGGATGTCCATTTAATTGGATATTTTCCGGAATTCTATTTCCACATTTCCATTAAATGGAGGTCTTCAAAGATTGTACTGCAACTAATTGGTCGCAATATATTGATGGCTGCTATCAAAAGATTGCAATTAATTGATAAATGTTATGGCATAATTGCAATTAATTGATTAATTTACAATGGGGAAAGCATTTCATTGATTGCTGTACACGCAATGCCCTCACTATTCACAACAATAGGACAAGCAAGGATTGCACCTTCAGTGACTGATTCAGAGATGAGTGCTAAGCTAGTTACATGTGAGCATGTCTTATTCACAAACTGATAGCTTTCAAGATATTTGATCAGGAAGTATTTTTGGCACATAATCTGTTTAGCAATTGTATGCAGCAATGCGTTCATTATACTCGTAATTGTTGGAACTGTACTTTATATTCTGCACTCTAGGCACGTGTGATTATCGTTTCATTTGTTTCAACTACAACAATAATGCATGATGTAGCCAAATATGCCATTTCCTAGTGGGATGCTCATAATTCAGGTAAATATATTTTCGAAAAAACACCATCTCTAATTGTCAAACAGTTGGATTTTCTCAAGCTTTCGATCGCTGTCTGCTGTCTTAATCATGCAAAGTTTAAATCATGCACTTTGCATGACTAAGACAGCAGACAGCGGTAGAAAGCTCACGAAAATCCAACTGTTTGACGATTACAAGTGTTGTTTTTTCGAAAATATATTTACCTGAATTAATAATGCATGAATTTAACACTGCAATAAAATTTACCAATATTCACATCCAACTAAGAATGCAGTTATATGTTTTTCATGCAATGGGTCTGCTAAAGTCACTATCCAAATCGATAAAAAGTTATAGTGCGACCTATGTAGTCTAATTCGTTTAGGTGAAACATGAAAATAAAAATATTCAAAATCAAAAACAAGTCGATTCAAGATGTGATGAATAAGTGCAATTAATTGAATTCCTCCTGCTGCAATTGAAATTAATTGATTGCTTAGTTAAAATTGATTGCACATTAATTTTCGATAACCCCTGATATTAGGTATGCGAGAATAGTATCTATAAACAAGCAGTGTGCTGTACGATTTTGCATTATGTAAACCTGCTGCTGATAATCTGCATTACGTGAACAGTTCATCAATTGAAGATACAGGAAATGTATTTGAACTATCTTCTTGTATTTCAATCAAATTCCTCGATATAGCTGATCGTTAGCAGCGGTAAATCAAACTTTCACGAATGTAAATCAAATCTTTTGAAGCACGGGTATGCGAGGAGCTCTCGTGAGATGCTGAAGCTGACCTTTCTGGCCTAATAATGTCCCGGCTTTTCTGTCCTTCTGACCGTTACGTCCCTTAGACTTCGAATCACTGGCCATAGGAAGGAAGAAACAGTTCTTTACTGTCAGTTATAATTTCCTCATTTTTATCGCCACTCATTCGAATCCTGGATCAAATCTCATTGTCGGCAAGTCCACAATCATTTTTACCTCTTTACAATCCATTAGGAAGTTAACGCAAATACCCGACCTCAGTCTCTTCCGAACATCACTCTCACATCAAACTAGTGTTCACCTGAAGCGCTCAGACAGCCCCTCGACATGCCATTGTTGGACCGCGAGAAATACTCAGCGAAATGCCTTGTTCGCCCGGTACTGAGTTGATCAACTTCATTTCCGCAGCTTTGGCAGTGGTGTCATGTGGTATGTTGAGTTTATGAGAGACACCAACCTGTCACGGAAGGATAGGGAAATGTGCAACGATTGAAGGAAGCAGAGGAATATAAAAGGTGTAAAAAGTAGGGAATAAGAGGCACAAGATTGAACGGATGAGGAGAAATCTCAGTTGAAAATGAAATGAAAATTTTCGATGGTCATTCACAACAGGTTCAGAGCACATCGAGACCCCGAAGATAAGGACTCCCTGATGTATTGCAGAAATCCAGAAAAATCTTTGTACATAGCATGCTTTTCCTAATTCGTGTGTCCTAACTCAGTAACCTTCGTAATATTCATCTCAATCAAACATTTTGAGTTCCCGATTTTTACAATATTTTCATATCTTTAAGTTTTGCTGAAATTGGATTGTGAATTTCTAAAGTCAGCAGAAATTATGATGTAATATTTTTTTCTGTATTGAATAAAACACAAACGTAAGTGGAAAACATTTAGTGATGTAGATACATGTACTAATTTGCTTGTGTTTGAAATAATGTTCTATAATGCGATCTATCTCCCATTAAATAACTAGCGAAAACTGCAACTTAACGTTCCGAACTTAACAGGTTGTGCTCTGTTTTTCCTGCTTCCGGTCCTATGGTTCTTTTTTCAACCAGACGAGTACCTTTGGCCTCTGTGAAGGATGCTTTGCCGACGTCTGCGAGTTCGAAAGTGATATATAAATATGTTTGTAATTGTGGAGACAGTTACGTTGGTAGAACTCGTCGGCGTCTGGCCACTCGTGTCCGGGAGCATGTGCCGGTTTGGTTTACTGTCGGTCGGTCTGGAAAGCCTCTCACCTCTGTGACGAAACATATTGTCCAGTTTCATGTAGACTTATAGCTTTTCTTAACATCTTCATTCAGTATTTGTCCTGGGTACACCTTGATAAGACCAGGCGAAAGATCTCGGTGTTAACTTTCATTTTTTCTTTTAACTTACTTCGAATAAAATGACTTCGAGCAACTTAGTGGTACTTTTCCTCTACAAAATTACAACTAGATTCAAATGTTTTGCATTCCTAAAATCATTATCATTGATTCATCCGAGTGGATAGACAAATAAACCAGAAGGTGAGACTCGCGTCTGAAAATAATAATGCACATTGCCAAAAATAAATAATCAACTTACTACACACTTCATTTCCCATTTTAAAGAGATTTACGAGTATTTCACCTTGCCCTTACTCTAATTTGTACAGAAAGTTAACCTGAGTTTGAAAGATTGCACATAAGCTTGCACATGTACGTGCGTTTACAATTCGTCATTATTGTATTAACAGTAACATTATATTAACAGTAAGAATGAGTAGTGTTACAAGTCTTAATATTTCCATTTTTACCAGATATTGGGCCAAAGCTGATCAATTTAAAAATTCGTTACCACGAGAAAGTTCCATCGAGCTCTTTTCAGAACTGATTAATCCAACGATTACAGTAGCATTGCATTTGTACATTTGCGGATTGGAGAATGCCATCAGTCCTCATTAGGACTGTTGCAATTAATAATTTGAATTAGTAAGCATTATATTCTAACTATATTTATATATATATATATATATATACATAGCAGCCTATGTATTCCCTTCTGTCTTTATATGTATTTCTTCGGATTTTGTAATGTGCTCAAAGAATGTACCGTTTGAGACAATAAAGAAATTATTATTATTATTATTATTATAAATGACTGCTGTGATGATTTTCATCATCGTATGAGAATGCTAATTTGAGCACCAACAACGACCGAATATCCTTTTTAGTAATTTGCGGAAATATTCTCCCAATGTCAGAATAATTTGTCAAGCAATTTGCTATTAGTCATCGTTTTGATGTAGGCAGTCCGACAGAGGCGCTAATATCTTGTAGGCCTATAACATACATGTCTTTCTGAATAATTCAATGAACTATGAAGAATTTCAAGTGAAAATCATCGCTATTTTAGGCTTCCATGCCCGACCTGATCTCCTTTCAAAACACAGGTCCGCTCCAAGTTCCCACAGTGTCTATGGAATCCTGTCAGGGAGTAATTATCGCCTTATAGCAGCAGTGATACAGGCAAGATACTGGTATTGCCGACAAAAAGAATTCCACCAAACAATCGCAGAAGAGAGATGGTTCTAATGGCACTTCACGGAAAGGGAAATTTCTCTCAGAAGAGCTGTTCGGAAAAGTTGCGTTTAAGTCAAGAGATTTGATGACGGCGCATTTTTAACTGCTCAACTGTAGTTGCTCCTCGTCATTCTTTTTCCTCACATCTTCCACTTCGAAATGACGAACAACAAGAGTGTTTATCCCCGCCCCGTCCCCTTCTATTCCCCCTCAGATTTAGGCTCTCATCGAACCCTTACTTCTGACGCTCTCGATGAGTTTTGCCACTTGTGAATCTTCGCGCTCACAATATTCCAACTCCTCATGCCTACGGCGAAGAGCGCTTTTCACGTTGAAATCTCAAATGCCTTCCTGGTAACGGTCATACAGTCGCTAGCGGGCTGCCAACGTTTTCCTCTCCTATTCATAGAAAAAATTAGACAGTCGTTCACAGTTTCCGCGATTGAGTTCAGACGCAAACAAACCTCTAGTGAAGTGTCACAAGTGAAGAAGACTCAGCAGTTGAGTTTCGTTGTCCTGAAGGCGGTTGAAAACGAAAAGATTTCGTAGTAGATTTTATAAACAATTTGCATTCGACTACTGTACTACGTAAATTTAGCATTATTTTCACAGTGCATCGGTCGGTTTTATACAAATTTTGTATTTTATAGATAATCACATTCAAGTGAAGTTTACGCTTTACAGCATCCAACTCATTACTTTATTTGCCTTTAAGATTATCAGACTTCATGTAGTCGTAGAATTGGACATTAAATAAATGAATTAAATACATTTATTAATTTCATTTATTACACATTTACTTTTGCCTTATGTTCTTCATGCGAGTGATCAACATGAATTTTGTGGTAGAAGAGTGTATATTTCCAGATTGCTTAGGTATCATGCTATGTTACGTTATAGCTATGATCCTCTGACAGTTTGAAAGCACCTCCACGAGCTGTCACAATCTATCAATTTCCGCCTAGAACTTTGGAAGAAACACAGGATTTAGACGCTGCAGAGAACGTTTCTACTATATGAATGACATGTATATTTTGAAGCTTTCGTTGTAGTTTTATCAAGACCAGCTTGTACGAGGACAATTTCAACTTTACACCAATTTTATTTCAAGTTCCAACTGCTCTACGACCGGCATAAAGCCGGTATGATGTCGGCTTCCACTTGACTTTGACTCTGCCAGAAAATCTCGATTAGCTTCAATCCCTGGTAGATAATGTACACGTAAGACCAATTGCAGATAGCATTTACGTGTATCCTGTGAATATGGATAAAAAATGGACATGTCAAAATTAAGCACAAATTAGAAAGTCGCATTTATATCTATAAAAATTTTTTTTCATTTAATTTGTTCGACCGTTGATTGGCGAAATGTGCCACCTTCATTGCTACAGGATAAGTTATATGATTCAATTGGTACTTGCTTGACTTAATGATCGAATGAAATATACGCATCTCCCTTTGATACATCTTATCGGAATCTAGTGCTGTTGTGATTTGCTTAGTGTGGTCTACAACATATTTTCTATCAGAAATAGGTCATTATGACATAATACGCTTTTGACTTAAAGAATATGTGCGGGCAAGGTTATTTACAGTAGAAGCAAAACTTTAATTTGAGAGACTTATATCATGCCATAGTAACGATATAAATCCCACATTCGGGCAATTTAAGTGCAAAATAGCGTAAATAATCAGTAAAACTGTTGAATAAAAGAAGCTGGTAGCACGTGCTATCAGCCTACAAATTTGCTGAACTTTAAGATGAAGTCAAAAGTTTGAGACTCTAGTCGGCAAAGTTAAAGCTCATTATTTCAATCGTTACATATTTGAAGAAAGTGAAAAGTTCAACTATGATAGGATGGTCACACAGTTGAAAAACAGATTTATTGAAAACGAATGAGGCAATTAGATATTCATCAATGATTCGTTCTATTTATCAAGCGCTCATTAGATTATTTTATGTTATTTTGAAATCACAGAAGTTTATTGGATTTTTGAAATTTATTATGTTCGAAATTTATCAAAGTCGTTTAGGGTGAGCAAAATAGATGCTCCTGACCTGATGACATTAAATTTCCCTTCACCATTATGCGCAGATAAGTCATGTCAATTATTCGAATCCTCATGACCAGGAGCATTGATCATAATATAGCACATTTTGAGAAACGTTATGATACCAGTTTTGAAAGTGGACGATTTTTTATCCGGCTAATCATCTATAGGCTCCTAAATAATTTAATTTCAAAAAACCGTAACTGCTGAGGTGTTCAACTCTTCGCCTCGAAAGTACGGAGAAACAAAGTGGAGATTGTTGATTAAGAATTTTCTAACTATCGCTTACATTGTTCAAATTACAATGACTGCCGGTAGCAATAACTCGTTGAACAAGTATATCGAATAAAAACTGTATTTCTATTGCATTGAATGAGATGCCAAACAATAGCAATCTGCAAATAATACTTAGCAGCATAGGTCCATTTTGAAGATAAATCGGTCAACTTCTTAACCGCTTCCATCTTCGTATGATTCACATTAGAAGATAACATGATGAGACCAATTGATTGTTTAGTGTAGAGAGAATTGTCTGTGCGCACAGTCATTTCAGTAAGTCAGGTACCTAATAGAATGCGGCTAATTTTTTTGAAATTGTTGTGGTTATTGCATCGGATAGACTTATTGCTTAGATCGAAGTCGGTTTTTAAAAAGCGAGTAACTTTAATTTTGCTACCATTTCAATTTAGCATATTAGAAGTCATGTTGTACATAGACATGGTGTTGGACTCACTTTCGTTGGACAAAGTATTGCCCTTGAAGCGAATTGGATTCCAGCGCAGATGCAGACCTACAATGAAATGATTAAATAAGTTTCGCAGACATCGGAACGATTCTGTTTATTCATGAGCAAAATGCATAACTTAATCAAATAAGTAAGTGAACAGCCGGCAATTAACCAAAACTATTCGATTAGGCTGACTTGGAATATGTGCTGCATCTTTTTATAAAAACATGAAATGCTGGTAATCCTTTTTTGTTTCAAATGAATATAAACTTTGTAATTTGTTAATGCTACGAAAATCGTGACTTTACGCTGCCAGAAACTTTGCAAGTATTTAAATTTATGACAATTAATTCAATGTATTGAAATATTTTTGCATCACACTATATTCGTAGATCACATATCTACAGCATTCTTAACAAGCTGTTTAAATTACATCATAATATAACAACCTAAGTTACATGCATATGGATCAGTTGGCTGCCTGCTTCAGATACGACATGAATGACAGCAAGAAGACTAAGCCTACTTGATCTTCAAAAATTGTATCCTGAAGGATATACATTATATAGATACATACATGGTTGCTGTGTAAACAATATGCTGGTGCACATTTTTATTATGTGTAATCATCCAATGTAAGATCCAGCAAGTTGAGGCCTAAATAGGCTTCCTTTCAAGCTGAAAGATTAAGTTGATTTCCGGCAAAAAATTGACAAATATATGTATTTTAGATATTGGTATGAACACTCCTGATATTTGAACTCTATTTCGATGCTCACCCTGAGACAGCTCTAAACCATTTTGATACATGCAAATATATTCATTTATCTACTGAGGGTGTGTGTCTTACTTTCTGGTTACCGGGGAAAATGCTAGTTAGCTTCGGCAAATATTAATTATAAATGCCGATATTTATTTGACATTATATAAACATTAAAAAAGCGTGTAATTTTAGCACCGCATCGAATAGATAATTTTAATGAAATGCAGTTCATTTTGTCCGAGTTCCCGGGAAAAAGAAAATTTCTTGGTCTCTTGAAATTAAGTTTATTTTAAAAGTCAACCTTGACAGGCCTTCGGTATCCTGCGCCTTCTGAGGCTGATAGTATAGTGGTCTATCCGAGTATTTCAGCGCGTGCGAGTATTTGTGAAAAATGATCATAACTGTCAACTCAATTGTAACCACCACAATTGTTGGATATCATAGCAATAATTTCATTTTGCACAGAAATTGTGTAAATATATTCATGAATAATAATGCAACAACCTCCCATTTATAAATGAGTTGTTGTCTGGTTTATCTCGATCAGAGAAGAAGACTCGACAGTTCAGAAAATTGAAGAAAACGTGATAATTTTAATATAGAGTTTTCACTTGAGACCTGATAGTTGTGACAGATATGATGAACTTCAAACTATTTATGAACTGTCAATGTTATCCTGATTGTGCTTCCAAGTGAACGTTTTACCATCAGCACTGGAACCTTCACAACGAGGGCTTTAGGTAAAAAGACATTCTCGAAAAAGTCGAGTTGTCACGCCCATCAAACTCGCGTGTCAATTTCATCACAATCTCACGTGCGTTTTTCCGTGAATACTCGCTCATGCAGAGTCTGTATTCAAGAGCAGGATGGGAAATAGCAAGTCCGCACGTAACCACTCAACAGTAGATGTGGAAGAATTTATATCTTTAACATCAATTAAATAGCCGTCAAAGTCATTTGATGCTTCATGTATTGTTCCTGACAGATGATGACAAGTTGTCAACAGTTAGACAAGTCAGATACCTGCCTAAAGCACAAATATTTTCATTATAAGCAAACAATGAAAAGACATACACTCCACAAATAATGAGCCTCATAACTATGTAAATGGAGCTGCCGCAATCGAAGCAACCCATCAGGTAGAGATGAATGGAATAAGACATGGATTAATTGATGAAAAAATAATTCAAACATCGATTCTTAATTATCGTTCAATAGTTTATAAAGCTTGCAATTGAAACCATGCAATACTTGTATATTATGTTGATATTTTCCCTATCTCTAAACTTTCATATTTTTTGTCAATATCTTAATCCATTGTGTCCAGGATGTGTTGTCATAATTACAAGATAACGCATTCAACTCCACGGTCATATCAAATCTCTGCACCTGTTTTCAGACAGCCGATTTTAATCAATTTCAAATTATTTGTCTTTGACAAGAATGGTGACGCCATACCGACCAATTCCACACCACAAGTGCTACAATTTTAGGATATGTATCACAAATTCAATCTATTATATTCCTCAAAATGCTTACAAAGTCAACGCAGCAATTGAAGGAAGCTTGTACTTTCAGCAAAAAACGCAATTAATGCACTAATAACTTTATTTAACCCTCTTATAACGTACTTTAATGCCTTTAATAAGCTTATCTCCAAACATGTAAGTGACATTTTAGGGATGCATAAAAAATTGCACAATATATGACAGAGAGTTATTTCCCATCATAATTTCAGTGCATAGTGATTGGAATTTTTTATCAGACATTATAGAAAAATTCCCACTTTTATTCCATTCCCTAGCCACTTCAGTCCAGGTCATTCAAAAATGATATCCCTATTAATTAAACGAAAAATATATTATCTAAATTGAAACAGCTTTTCATGGTTCGATTTCATCGTTGATTCGTTTACTGCTCTGGGCTGATTTTACGTCTTGATTTTCGCAAGTTACCAGCACAGTCTATCATAATTTCGTGAGTTTAAGGATATCTTTCTCCCGGATTTTTTTAAGAATTTGTTGCGGTTGAAATTCTTTTGCCCTTTCTTTTTCTCTTGATGTTATAGTATTCTTCAGTTTCCAATTTTAAGTCGGACTCATACATTCATAATAATTGTCAACTATTTTATCTCAAAAGTTCATTCTTTGATTGTACACTATAATTATGCTACATATTTGATAGAAATCACAGTACTAAATATTATTTCAATTTCTTTTTCTTCCAATCTCATATACAGAAAAGGAGCAAAGCGCATTTTGCATCCTATTTTGATGCATTAATGAAATTGACTGGGATGTAGAATATAGTGCAAAAACCACGGATGTAAAAGAGTAAATAACAGCAGTTAAATATTCTACACTTTCCTCGACGTGGAGTTAAAAATGGCACTGAAGAGATAAAAAAGAAAAGAAAAATGCTAGGCGCGATTATCGATTTGACGATCGCACGATTATTTCGTCGAAATTGTCGCATGAGTGACAAATGACTGCTGACAAGAATGACTTTGACTCTATTCTTGCGTCATAGCACAATAATTTCAATAAGTCAATGGATGTTTATTTTCAAAATTATCGGAAAACGTGGAGCACATACATGGACAACATGTAAAAAACACATTTCAAAATATGCGTGCGGTCGGTCTCAATGAAAACATTTCAAGCTAGGAAGGAGAGAGTTTCCAAAACTTCTGTCGTTGGATTTTGAATATTCATTGTATCAAACTTTCTTTAGCAATCAATTGTAATTTGGTGGCTTCCTGAAGAAAGTTTGCAATGGATTTAAGAATATTCTGGTAGTCTAATATCTAAAACGTGGTGTGGCCTTTACAATATATTCACTCTTGGATCTCATAAGAAGCAAAATTCATGCTGGGTCAAACAAATTAAGTATTATGATTCGCCAATGGATTAAAAATGAGTATGCATCATGAGAACGTTTGTGGCCTATTAAGTATTTCATGAAGTCGACAAAGTGCCGTGCGGAAGTGGAACGTCCAAAAGAATAGTATTTGAGAGATTAAATACAGAGTCCCTTACACTAATTTATAGTGGTTCAATACGAAGTATACTCGAATACTGTGCCCTTCTCTTCACATCGCTTCGAGTAAAGCAAGAATAGGAATTAGAAAGTATTCAGAAGAGGGCTCATAGAATCATTGGCGGACCTCACTGTAATTGCAGCAATTTCGTTCCACTTGATTATCGAAGAACGGTGCAGGGGTTTAAACTTTTTACTGACTTAACACATGACGAAAATCACCCTTCACATCATCTTACCCCGAAGACACTCCAATTCAGCGGAAAGTATTGTCTATCAAAGATCACAACTAAACTTCAAAGTGATTCATTTCTGACAAAGATGAGGAAGTTAGCAAACAATAATTTCTCTCCCTGAAATGACTGACTGCATGACATTTATTTAAATTCATGATTCTCTTCTCAAGATTTCAAATATTGTATGGCCTTACGATTTTCATTATTAAGGCCGAGTTCATGCAATAAACGGCATTAATATTAGTATTATTAATAGCTTTGAACACAGACCGATCGATAGCAATGACTACACAGCCTATGCGAATTAATTGCCAGAATTTAAAATCATTATTGAAATGACGCATACTATCCATATCTATTCCTTAAATAAATCGCTTGAAATTTCTCTTTCAACTTCAAGATGTAAGACCAAATTGATTTCTGACACTCTCAGACAGATAAAATACATTGCTCATCTGTTTTTCTTTTTCACATCACAAATTCGTCTGAATTTAAAAGATATTCTTCAATTGTTGGTAATTGTTTAACACCAAAAACTTCTCCCATCCTCCTCCTCAGTTGACCCGTTCTTGGAGTCGTCTATGAGAGAAAGAATGATTCAATTTGATCTCTTATTTTCGTTCCCTGAGGAGATGCTTGGAAAGATCTCTCGCTAAAAGGCGCGCTCTTTCCTTCTCACCAAAACTCCGTTGTGGATTCCGCTGCGAAATCGATGATTAATGATGAAAAGCAAATTGCTGAAGCGTTGGTCTGTTAGAGATTTGATCAGTTTTGTAGCAAAAAATTGCAAGACAATTCAACAGTAGGGGAACTAATTAAACGTCTCTAAAAATCGATCGTTTGATTAAATTTGCCTAATGAAGCTGTGGCAAAAGTGTCAAATTGGCTCCTCCGTTTATTAGGCTTTATGTTCAAATTTGACAACAAAAATCGAAGGCGCGAGGAAACTCAATCAAATTTCGCCTCTCATTCTCGTCTTGAGAACTTCCCTGTCCTCCTGTCATTCCTCCACGAACGCTCCTGACAAAACTTGTCTAAATTCATCGCCAGAAGAATTCAGCGAAGGTGACCACACGCCGTCAGTTTTCCTTCCTGTCTTCTTAATGAGCGTGCGTGTCCGCTTTGGTCAATCGGTGTGAGAAAATTATATTCATCTGTCAATGTAATAGTCTCTCTGAGGACAATATATCTGAGCAATTTTAAAAAGATGATAAGTTAAGCATCGAGCTATTCCTGAAATTTCCTCCCTTTAAAAAGCAATATAACTCGCGGTAAACGTTTGTTGACAAAGTTGCTCAATGCTAAATGACCATTCATTTATTTCCATCTGATAATTCATGTTGTCTATAATCTTTTATATTACGCAGTCGTAGAAACATGAAGTCATCATATTACAACGTGCAAGTGTGCGCTTAGTATGCTGCATGTGTTGCATGGTGGATGATACTTTAAAAGGTGTTTGTTTAGTGTATATTCTTAAATTAATTATTAACATTGCTATTGTGAGTTACAAACAAAATATCTTGCAACTGTTGCACGACCGTCTGTCTACAATAAATTAAAATGCAGAAACCGACCTTTCGGCGTAGCCTTTTGCAATGAAACATATTGGTCGTGTGACATTGCAAGCTATTTTGGCCACTACTGCAGTTTAGTGCACCCTCTATGAAAGAGACGGAAACGCGCCTACTGCAGTTTAGTGCACCCTAAAACAACGGCACATTCTCCCGCAAACGATGACTACGCACATTACACCGAAGCGCGCTCGGTGTAATGTGCGAAGACGAAGACGAAGACACACGAAGACACAAAGACACTCATTTATAACTATAGGGAAGAACGAACGGCATTCATTCTGTTGATTAAATCATGTTGTTCTCACATGCATTTTAGGGTGCACTAAACTGCAGTAGTGCCGCTATTTTGTCTGCATAACTGAT
This sequence comes from Prostheceraeus crozeri, assembly GCA_907163375.1. Lineage (NCBI taxonomy): Eukaryota > Metazoa > Platyhelminthes > Polycladida > Euryleptidae > Prostheceraeus > Prostheceraeus crozeri. The sequence continues at coordinate 223,580 of CAJQUW010011384.1, read as the reverse complement.
AGATTCGCAACCGATGACCATCACTAATGAGATTGCTATTATGCCAAAACTTAGGATATTATTCAGGACAGCACGAGATCAAATTCAATGGTCGAAAAAATTAACCAACACAACGACACACAAACACCGTCCGTCAAACGCTTTTAAAAAAATGTGACTAATGAAATGATTTCAATCGCCAGAGAAATTTGTGTAGCCTATTACATTTTCTACCAGCTTTCTAAACCTGTCAGTAAAGAATAATAGGGTCAACATAATGCAAAATTATGGAGTAAAGAAAATGTCTATCCTTTACCAAACAGCGGATTAGAAAAGATTATAGCTATGGACAAAATGCATGTGCGTACACAGTTGCTTTTGTGATGACTTGCAATGAGTCCATTGATTGCTTATTTCAATTGAGTGATTTCAGTTTTAGAATTCATATTAATAGTATGTCGGCTGTATATCATGCATATTTTGCTCTTCGCATGATGCTTTCATTTGGAAATTAAGGAAGCGTGTTTAAAACATGTTATTCAATCATTCTTTCCATTACATAAACATGATCACTTCCCACCCTAATGAGTATAATATACACGTTAGTAAACAAATGCTAAATTACGTCCTATATTTGGGTTATATTACAGGCTGCAGGATTGGAAACTTAGGAAAATTGCCTCATGATACCAAAAGGAAGAGAGGCATGACTTCTCAGTATGCTTCAGCTTCCTCTGTTATCTGACCGATTGAACTTTAACTCAACTGGGCTCAGTATCCAAAGGTGCACTCCTTGAAGAATGTTAACTTTCCCAGATTTTGATGAAACATATGCAACAATCGAAAGAGACCTCTGTAGTGGCTCGAACAAGTAGACAGCAAAAGTTGCTTTTTGTAGATGCGGTTATTAAAGATAGTCGCTTATTAGTGGAATTTTTAACCTGATACCGATTTGCATGGACTAGCAGCGTCGTCCAATACGAACAGAAGAGTCCGCAGATATTTCAAAGTTAAGAAAGAATAAAAATAAGAATGAACCTAAAAAGTGAAAGTAGTGAACTTTTGGAAACAAAGAACCACAGATATTCATATGGAGTGTAATTGCTTACCTGCTGATTAATTTCGTTATTAATTCTGCCAAGTTGACAGAAAATATTAAGTATAATCTATGTATTAGATGACGTCACAATTCTGGTATTTGGTTTTCAAAAATGTGATGAAAAGTTAAAAACAAATTTGCCTCTCTGCAAGGCTCTAGCGGGTTTTATCTTTTTATTGCTTATATGAGCCGATATATTCTCGAAAGAAGTATTTTACTGGAATCAAACGTATAATCAAAACTACAAAACAAATTTTTGAATAAATAATTTCGGTTTATCAGCAGTGCGTTTATTAAATTGCTAAATGGATGAAGGTCTGTATATTTCGGTGTGTATAATGCTATCCTCAGTTGATAGAGAAATGTCAAGGGATTGGTTAATGTTCAAAATTCTAACTAACTTTTGTAACAAAAAAAGTTTAGTAAACCAATCACTCAAATGTATTTGTAAGGTGAACCACTACAAATGAATATACTTAATTACTTAATCAAGAAATATGATCCGACTCTCGAAACCCAGTTTAGTAAGATAGTGTTCTAAATCCTCAGCTACAGCGGCAGGTGATTTTCTGTAAAAATATAAGGAAATTAAATCATAACCACTTTAGCTGAAAACATTGCTAGTCTGGAGTTTTTCAGACGTTTACAACTGCATGCATTGGGCTGATGACGTTGCTAATCTCATCCCAATCTAAAACTAATACTTTGCGTAAAGGAAATGTAGCCTAATACTATAACAAAACATGATAATCTACTGTAGTGGAATTACCTGATGCATTGACGATTACAAAGTTGATGTTTTGAATCATTCAGATAACGCCGATAAAAGAGTTTTATAAGGACATCAGTATATTTTATTAAGTTAAGGTGTTGAGATTGAAAATTTGCCGATGAAGACTTCCACTATTCCAAAGATATTCTGCATTTTGAAAAAGTAGTTTCGGAGAGGGAACATTATTTTGAGGGATTTATAGAGTTCAAAAAAGATGAAAAAAATCGACTCATTAGTAGGCTTGATAGCATCCCTATCAACAAGCAATTCTTTACAATTTCGAAGGAGGAAATATTCAACATTGACCAAATGTCAGTCAATCCAAAATAGAAGAGATTCATCATAATTGAATAGAAATTCGATGAAAAACTGCAAGTAGTGTGCTTAAATCAACTGAATTTCATCGAATCTACTCAATATAGAAAATGATGTTGTTTCTACTATACTGTGTTGCATTACAATGAAACAGTCGGTCAAAAATCAATTCACTTGGATGGTAGGGTCAGACAACGACCTCAACTAGTAGTCAAATGTCATCTGTGACGTGGATATTTATACAAGTCCTGTAATATGTTTGACGTGACTTCATCTGTCGATTCAATTTCATCTCAAATAGATGATGCTCAAATATTTAATGAGGTGTATACACTCTTCAAATATCTTTGTAATGCCGACATCAATACATGGAAGTTAGAGAATGCATTTCCATCACTGCAATAGCTATATGATCGCAAAGAAAGTATCGGATACTTTTATGAGATTGAGGCTGGGAGAGCATGGATTATCAGAAAATAATTGAATTTCAATCAATTGATGTCAATTATCTGATTGATCAGTGACTCCAATTTCAATCAATTCGTAGCACAAGATTTCATTCATCATGATTCATTGATTTATTAATTGATTGGTGCAAATTGATTGGCAATAGTGGTACAAATTCCAATTACTACATAGGCTATTGTTTGGACAAGGAGAAATTTCTGTTTGCAATGACAGTTTATGAATTTTTCGGAACTCAAATTTCGACTGAAGGAATGATTCGATATGGGATTCGGTCATGCATTGAGACTCCTAGTGTCAGATGCTTTGATTTGCATTTTCAATTGTCACTACTCTTTTGGCTTTTAATCGGTGACAGAAGAGTTTGGCTTTTTTATTTTAGTGAAGAAATGTGGACTGTTTTTGTGGATTTGAATTGCTGTGGGGGAGTGGTTTCGATAGTTACGGTAATGAAACTGATTTAGGCCTACACTGTAAACCGTTGACTGACAATTGACAGACATTTATCCTACAAAATTTATTTGTCGGTCATTGTTGGTTCCTGTAGGATCATTGCCACTGAACATCTACAATAACTGACAAAAAGTGACAAAACAAATTGCAATGAATTATAGCTTAATTTATATGAAAAATGTAGGTATTTAATCAAATTATGTCAAAATAAATCAATCAGAGAAGTGTATTTCGCGAAAAATCGATTTTTCAATATTCTTCTACCTGCACTATGAAATTTAGTTCCAACATTGCATAAAATTGAGCAAAAGTACCCTATAGAAAATCGGATATCAATCTTCACAAACTATTAAGAAAATGATAATATAAATAATATAAATAAAATGATAACCGACAAAAACCTACAGAATTCTATCGGTGGAGAACTTACGAATTCGTCGCATATCGCAGGATATTGGAGGTGACAATCGTCGGTTGATTTTGTCAGTGATTATGTAGGATAATTGTCGGTCGACGGTTTACAGTGTAGAATGCTAAATGAGCTCAAGTTTGGCCTTTTTGGGTGGTCAGCTGAAACATATAGTTTTTGGCTTTTTTGATCATTTTGGCTCTTGGAAATGATCATCAACCGCTCTCCCACAGATGTCCGTTGAAGTTCAAATAATTGATTGCTCAGTAATTCCAATTTCAATCAATTGATAGAAAAGAACAATTGAATTCCGATACATTTTTGACAATGCCTGACATGTAGGATATATTTGCACTATGCCATGGATCATACTCCAACTGAAATTAGCAGACGCGTGGTGATCGAAAAGTTCAACATATTTGATTGAAAAAGTGTCTTTGGAAGATAGTGCAGTGATTTGCTTGTTGAAAAGTTTGTCGTGTAATTTTCTTACTAGGTGGAGATCTCCAGCTCATCCTTGTGCATGTGCCTCCAAAAATGTCTTGCACTGGACATTCTTGTTTACCGCATTTTCAACGTCTAGACGTCAGAATCCTTTTTTTGGTGTTGTATGATTGATAACGCTGAAATCTGACGTCTCCATTGTTGTCGTATATATTTTTCAAAGCCTGCATGTGATCAGAAAGCCTTCAGAATGACAGCCTAAAGAAAGTGATCATTTTATTTGTAAGTTCCTGTTGATTTGCTATTTCTCTGTGTTTGTGTATTTGATTTCTATTTACTTTCAATAAACGTATTACTTAATTACTTATCTATGTGTGCACTTCGCATAGGCCTACGTCCAATCATTAAAACCTCTTCATTATTAAGCATCTTCTCCTTCCATTTATACAATTGGGTAGCTATATAGCTTCTGTAAATGGAGAGAGAGGGGAGAGGATACTTAACAATGAAATAAGAAGTCAATAGATAAGAAGAATAAAATCAGTTGATGTTACCAGAAGCTGGTATGCATCCCACCTTTTGGCAACGAAAACAAATATAGACATTTTTTAATAAATTAATGGCAAATTTACTTAAAAAATCAGTTGTTATGTGCATATATAGCCGAAGCTAATTCTATTAAGTTATGTAGAACATGGAAGTGGGCTGTGGTACAGCCAGGCAACAACAAATGATTCGGAATAATATTACAAAAATGAAATTTACAACTGAAAAAAAAGAATAAAGATTAAACATGAAAATCTACTTAATAATCAATAGCAAATTAAAGCCAATAAAAAACGAACAAACAAAAATTCCAAATGCAGATTACAGTTCATAGACAAATTTGAACAGTTCAAGTTGTGAATTTTTGATTACTTTTGAAAAACAGTGACCACCACGTTAAGTGTATTATTAAACCGCTGGCATGGTGCTTATATTTGTAGATTCTTTGCCCTCTATTTCTCGCAAGCTGTGTGGCCGTGAGTGCTGCTTCTAGGAGACGCACATATTTTGCATGGCGGTTTGATACCGCTTATTCACATCATTCATTACAATGAGCACTCAACGTATTGGAGCAAATGCTTGCCGATCGACTACTTAAAAAGCTGCAACACCTTGTTTAAAAGCAAGTGCTTCGAATAAGAAGATCTACTGTTTTTGTGCATTTCAGATTTTCTAAATTATGACATGCAATGTAAAACATAGCTAACACATTGGCTTTAATTGCATATTATCAGCTTTCGTGATTATATTTTGCTGGTGCTGAGATACAAACATAGAATGAGACTTCTTATTTCAATTTTAAGGCTATGTTGTCAAAGGAACAAAAAGAACATTCTAAAAACATTTGCTTCGCGATCGTGTTTTGTTTCAAAACTGTGTTTCCAAAGATGGCCTTCAAATATATAATGAAAAGCGTATACTGTAATATAAGCATTCCACATGGTAGACTTACGAACTTTATGCTATCGACATTATAAGAGTTCTACTTCACATATAAAACAGCCTTTGAGGCTTCCGGTTCATTTAATGAATTGTTCTACTGAAAGAAGCGGTGCAAAATGCTGAAATACAAAAACAAAAATAATTTCAAAAAATTTGTTTTAACCGTACGTACTTCCTATGTTGACAGAAATGCTGCATTGTGTACATTCAGAAATGTTTCATGTAACAGTCCGTTAAATTCTGCATAACCATCCAGAAAAGAAACAAGAGAGTATCATAGTTGAAACAAGAGTTAATAAGCTAAATAAATAATACATCTATAGATCAGAATTTCCAAAAGAAAAATGTTTGCGACCGACATATATAAGAACTAATACAATTACTAATACAGTAAAGAGATTACAATATGTCACACGCCATCGCTAAAATATGTGCAACATAGAGTAAGTATATATAGGTAGAGTGTCGACTCAAAAGGTATCTGTATACAGTGCAAATTTTAATATGAAAAGATTCAGTTTTTGCGGAGAATACGTTCCCGTGGTCCAAAAAAATATTTGAGCAATTTTAAAAAAGTCAATTTTTCCAATTTATTGTTCTTTATTCTGTTATTTTGCTCTACCAGTGGCAGGTTGCTTATGATCGATCTCGCTTATCAAGATTTTCTTGAGGTTCAGCATGAAAGCAATAGCAGGTCATCGAGATGCTATTTTAACAAACATTACCAATCCAAGGCTGTCATGACACGGACGATCTGTAAAATGATATTTTTTCCTTCTGCATTACTATCATGATCAGTCAATTCCGTTGCAATTTCTGCTAAACTGCAAAAATATGCATATCCAACATTTGGTGACAATACCATCTGTATCCCACTCGAGTTCATTTAATAAATTCGAAAGTGTATACACATTTGGGATTTAATAAATGCGCAGTTACCACTCTACTTAATATGCTTACTCTGTGATCTGTAACTTAATTGATTCTGAAAATGTCAAGTTAAAGTTTGAAATTTCGGCTGTAGATGTAATGGTCAATAAATTTGAGACATCTCAAGGTGTGAATTTGAAGTCGCCTTGAAACCTCCATTGATTATATCTGCTAATTATCTTGCTGACCAAGTTGATACGTGCTGCCATATGCCCACTGCTCAGCCTTAGCTACCCCACTCGTTTGTTGACACCCCGACACGAATAGGGCGGAACATCCATCATTCTTGCTGGAAATCGTCTGGTCGGAATGCATTGAAGTGACGTTGTCGGGCCTCTCACTCCTGACAAACTCATGACGCGTTTAATCAAGCAGAGGCCGGCTTTGCTTTCTGTCGAGGGAGCAGGTTGTGAGCAGCTCAGCCCCTCCTTCTTCAGGGCCACTAACAGCTTAACTAACGGGCGGGTCTCGTTGTTCTTTCGGGATAATTGGAAAGACGACTTCTTGGTAGAATCTCGAGGTGTTGAATGCGTAAGTGAAGGCAGACAAAACCGCTTGACTCCATATGTTCTCCTGAGAAGAATTTTAAGCGAAATGCGGTATCAGTTCAATCTCTTTCTAATTTGAGCACAAGTGTTGTGGGGAGGCTGGAACCTTCGAAAAAGAAGATGCGCAACAAAGGCGACATTTTGAGTTGGACTTAAGAAGGAGATAGTCTACGACGGTTTGGTGCCATTTTCAAATTCCTCACACCTCCGACATTGAATGAGACAGCATCAGATGATATCAACCCCATCTGTCCTTGGAAGGGGGCGTGAGAATGAGCGAAGCGTGCAGCTTAATGAAATACTGATCCCTCGCCGTTTAATCAGTTTCTGATTGACAAATGGGCACTTGGGAAATTTTCTTTCACATAAAAATCTTTCCACAAACCGACTGTCCTGTTCATATTATGCGAAATCTGTATGAAATCAAGTGCACTTGAAGAATCAACTGATGATGATAAATATAAGTTCCCCAGACATATTTCAGAATCACAAATAAGATGCAAAGTTGTGCTAACTGCACTTATGAGTATGCAATAATCTTCGTTCCTCGATGCGGCAGTCCGGATGAATTGAAAACAGAATGGGTTATTAACTCTATCGTGAAATGATTTGATCTTTTCATTGATATGCAACGAATGGATACAGCATTGAATATCAAATAATTCTTATAATCAAGTAAAAATCAATGTCTATAAAAAACACTAGCTCTTTTGATTCCCTGGCAGGACTCGCATCACCAAAGAACAGAAACGTTCTCACTTTCTTGACTCGGTCATTCTCACAGCTTTTATGTCTACGTATTGTCTGATATAATATGTCTACGTATGTCTGATGTCTACGGTTTGTCTTGATATAAAAATATATCCATCTATGTATAACATTTATAACTATACCTACATTATAACTATATCCTACCAGCCGCACATCTTTTACATGGCAATTTGATCTATTGTTTATTTAATTTCATTGTTGTTAATATATAATGCGCGTGCATTTCTTAATAGCATCTTTGTAGTGACTTCAAGATTTTCCATTAGCTAAACCTAAGACTTTGTTATCAGATCTTCTAACGGATTATCTGTTATTAATTTGCTATGCTAAGGTCATGTTTGATAGGACTTAAAAGTTAAATAATCAACAATTAAAATACACACGACAGTCCAGAGATGAATGGTATCGGTAACATGCGGCGCGCAGTTCTCGACTCACGGTCGGCTTGCAGCTTGCCGACCGCATTCGCTTAGTCGCTACGTGGGTCTGTTCGCGAACCGACGTTCTTCTGTTCTCACCCGAGGACTGACATGGCCAGTCTGCCCCACGTATTGGGCGTTGTGGCGAGTCTCGCCTACTTACTTATGTTCCTCCGGTCTAGCCCACGGGCTGACGTTCCTCCAGTCTCGCCCACGGGCCGACGTTCCGGCAGTTTCGCCCACTTACTGATGTTCCTCCAATGTCGCTCACAAACAGTCATTTTTTAGCTCTCTTCCATAGACTGGTTTTATGAGGGTCTAGCGCACAGGCTGACGTTCCTCCGGTATCGCCCATGGGCTTGCGTTCCTCCGGTCTCGCTCACAGACTGTTATTTTCTAGCTCTCTTCCATGGACTGGTGTTATGAGGGTCTGGACTTAGGGCTGACGTTCCTCATTCTGACCCACGTACTGACGTTCCTCCGTTTTTGCCTACGGGCTGACGCTGTGGCGAGTCTGTCCCGCGAATTGGCGTTGCGGCGAGTGTGGCTCATGAACTGACTCTGTGGCGGGTCTGTCCCGCGCACTGACGTTCCGTCGTTCTCGCCCACGGACTGACGCTGTGAAGAGCGTTGTAGTGGAATGACCTTATGACGAATATGGTGCGTGAACAGACGATTAGGCATACTTAGCTGCAGACTGAAGTTTTGCCGGACCTGGTCGTGAATACAGTGCCAAGCCCGTGCGCACGCAACAAATGGAACTAAGTAAAACAAAAAATATGCTTGTTGATTTACATGAAGTGTGAAAATTGACAGAGAAAATTCTTCAAAAACAAAAGTTCTCGTCGACAATTTATCAATGAGAACTTTTGTCTTTGAAGAATTTTCTTTGAGAATAGGTTCTCAAGAAGACGGTGCTATGTACGAAAATGTGAATCATTCAAATTAGTTGTCCTCAAGTGAGCAAAGAGATACCGACAAAATTAAAAGCAAAGGTCTACACAACCATAGTGCGACCAGTGTGATGCTATATGGAAGCGAGTGCTGGGCAGTGAACGAGAAAAATCGACAAAAGATCGCCGCAACAGAGATGCACATGTTTACGAAGAATCCTCGGGGAGATAGGATAGATAAAGAAACAAGAAAGGATATATAAAGAACAAGAAAAGATAGGAAAAGAAATGAAGACATTCGCGGAGCACTCGGAATTCATCCCATTGATGGGATCATGCGGTGGCACAGACTGAGGTGGTACGGGCACATGGTATGTAGACCTCGCGAACACCAGAGCCGGCTAGCGTTGGGCAACTTTTACCTATAAGTTGCCTCAATGTAGGAGTCAATCAACCATCAGTTTCTTCACAGTAAGTAAATGTTCAATTACCGCGCCGAAATGATAAGTTACATTTAGGTTACGACTTCTTACCTATTCCTCCTTCGAAATCTATCATAGAATAGCACTTCAATTATCATTTCCTTCAAGCAATGAGCGTTTTGTAGATCCTATTCAAATCCTCTGTTCAAATTCATTGAATAGATTTTCGAGATCCAACATATTAAAATTCACTTGATGTAATTTGATTGATCCTCATCTTCAAATATTGTTACAAGGTTAATGTCAGGTTACGAGATTCCAAAACACACCTGCCTTGTGTGGACACTTCCTCGTTTATCATTGTCATTTCTATAACTATGAACGGGGTGGGACCCTGTCAAATGGCCCTGATTTCACCCAACCTGACACCCGACTTGCTTCTTACATTGTGATCCATTCCGACTAGTCACGCACAAATCTGGTTCCACGCTCACTACGGCAGACCAGTCCCAAGGCTGTTCCTGACACCACTCAATCGGTCATCATACAAGCTTCTTCAGCTTCACTCGTCCAAAGCCGCCTAACATGCTAACGGTATGTCTGTGAGTACCTCGTTAAAGCGTCAAACTTGCAACCCTCATCAAGAGAAGTCACTCGCCCCGCAGCTCGCAACACCTTCCTCTCACTTTAACGTTCAATCTCTACGCTCCTGAGTGAGCTCCACAACTTCAAGTGTTGAAAAATGAAAAATAAATATCCGTTGATTGTGTCCCTATTCTTTCCGCGTTGAGGGGCAATTGACGTTCCTCGAGCCCCAGTCAGGACGATAACAATAGACACACAGCGGTGGTCGGCATTTTTTACTCGCTCTCTACGGTTGCCCCCACTTCAGGCCTGAGTGCCTGACATCAGCCTAGACCGATTCATAGACGAATCGAGGAACCACTTTCTCCGCTAACTTGTCAACGACGATTAATTTATTATCTTTGACATATTCGAACATGGCGCGTCAACTAAAACAACGAGCGGTGTGCTCAAGCCTATATGCTCACTGCGGTCGTCTTTGATGCCGGGAATTCCGTGAGTTTGACACAATCGTTGCATGCGTGGCCACTGCGGTGAAAATTTAACAAGTCAACGCAGGTAGAATCTGCAATGACCCGTTCTACATCAATATTGCATTCAAATATATTTGTAAATAATTGAAAACTGACATTCTCATCAAATAGGGTTAAGCAATTTCTCTCGGAAGAAATTCTGCGATAATATCTTTGAAATTTCTAAAAGACAACTCAGAATAATGAGTCTCATCGCCAGGTGTTTCCACTTTACGCAATGTCACTTCAGTGAATAAATCATACGGTTATTAACCTTAACTTTTGTGTTTGTCTTGGACTCTTAGCACGTCAATCTATGAAAATTTAGAATGACAAAACCTTAAACAAAACTTACCAATAGACCGCAATAAATTCTGTCTAAGCTTATTTTTGGTACTTAATACTTAATGAAATTTTTATATTTTTATCGGCTGTAACTCAATTTCTCATGAGAATTCTAAACTTTCGCATAGGCCGCTTGCATGTCATGGATAGACAGTATAGGATTGCTGGTTAATAATAGCCTATTTTTGCCTATTCAGAAGCATGTTTTAAAACACTGTTTAAAAAGCATGAACAGTATATCAGAGAATTACAAAAAATCATGTTTGAAAGCACTTTTTAATTATTTTTAAAGCAATGCTTTTCTATGTTTGCAATGTGTAACAGAGAATAGAACTCATTCAACGGGTTTAAAATCACCTTAAAGCCATCATCTTTAATGTTTTCAAAGCTACGTACAAAGAAAAGTTTAAAACGTTATTTAAAGCATTGAAGTCTAACTCGAACCTATAGGCCCTACTAGACGGATTTTGAACAATCTGGCAATAACAGAATTTCCTTATTCTTCACTGAGATTTCCAAAACAAACCTTTGCGAGATTGATTCTTGGTGATGGATTATTCGGCTCATAAAGAAAGGCTCAAATCAGTGCTCATCCTTTTTCGTGATTTTCCCCTTTGCAGTTGACATAAATCACAAAACACAACAATTACTCGAAATTTGAAATTAGATAGCAAATTAGGAACGAGAATCACAGGTCAGTTATTGCTTTGCATGTCCGTAGCTAATGCTCAAAGAACATATGAATGAATACTGCATTTACAAAAATATTAAACTAATGCGCATAGGTCGACAAATTCCACACTATGTGTCCACTTTGGTGTCCGTGGCACAGTGGTTGCGTACTTGGACTAGCGATCTCATGGTACAGAGGACGAACCCGGAAAGTGTCATTGGAAGTCGGCAGGAAGGGCATCCGGACTACAAAGCACCACAACGCTCCAAACAAAGTCTGACTTAAGTCAGCACCGTCCAAGGCCCCAGTAGGTGTAAAAAGTGACATAAAAATCCGTAAAAAATGTACTTTAAACTAAGAAAGCTATTTAATTTTCGCAGTATTTTAGTATTCTTCGTGATGGCTTATTCTTCTCGTACTGTAAATCTGTTTCGCCGTCAAAATCAGATAGCCTTCCTGCGTCTACAGTTTACAGTGCACTTGCAATCCACATGTCGACGGAAAGACATGAGGGAACAGGCGAAGAATGGTTTTACACAAAGCTTCTTAAGATGGGGGCTAGTCCGAAATTCTTTATGAAAATTAGACGCAATTGCAAAATTGCTTTATCTGATTTGAAAAAAAGATGAAAAAATTACACTTTTACAAGAGCAGACGCTCTTGTCTTAAATAAACCAAAGTAAAAGAGTATAGAAATTGGTTTAAGAGAATTTTAGTAAGTGACAGCAAGACAATAATAAGTACTAATATTTATATTATTTTATTTGTATTTATGATAGTCATTATCAAAGCTAGACAATTCTGAAATCTTCACTAATTGTGGCATGATAGCCAATGTTGCAAATTCCATTTAGACTGCAATCAATCCAATTTTGGATATTGCAAATATTGGGTGGTAACTGAGAGATAGTGTGACTGGGGCATTATAGAAATTTCGATGAACGCTCTGATAGTTGCATTTTTTAGAAACTTCTAGGTAACTTTTCTATACTGTCACCAACCCTGAGAGCTCTACCGAAGACTGCAAACAACTATCAGCAACAGTAAAATGCACTTCAACTTTTCCGAGAGCTCAGTATGATGCTCAGTCAAACCGCCACAATGCCTGACGTTGAAAAACGCCTCAGCGATGCTAGTCTGAATCCCCATAATAGGCCTACAATTCATGAGTTTTGAGCAACAATACCCCATTGATTCATCACTATTGACCACTCACACCTTATTCATTTAACCAAGTTAACGATAAAAACGGTAAAATCTAGTACAAAATTATGCAATAAGTTCATAAAAAGTATATTTTTTGCTTGGAAGAAGTGTCTTACTCCACTGCACCCAACCGGTATAGACCTATGCGCCCAATGAAGCTACTATGAAGAAGATACAGCTGCTTCGAGTTCGTCATTTGGACATTCGAATTAACTAAATATCTGATAGCACTGCATGAGTTGTTTATGGGACGCATCGAACGCAGAATATAGGGACTGACTGACGCATGTCAGACACCATCAACTACAGGTACGTGTTCGTTGAACATTTATGTGAAAGAAATATAGCAGTAGCTTGATAACCTGCGAAACCTGTTCAATTAAAATCAAAAGAAAGTGAAAGCATCGACATCATCAGGCATAGATACAAGGGAAAGTATGAATCGCAGTGACCATACTTTTCTGCGATTAAATTTACAGAAATTGGTCTGTTGTGGCGACTGGTCGACTGCTTTTCATCGCGATCAGTGATCTAATAAATGATAGTCAGCTCTCAAGTGTGATCACACATACAAGCACTTGAATGAATCAAAAATATGGAAACAATTTTAAAAAAAAATACTAATAGACGATAGTAGTGTGACCGGGTTCTGAGAGCAGTTATAACTGAATCTCTCAGTGGTAGCTCTCAGAGGCCATTTCTTTGCAGCGGTTTATTTTAGCAGTGGTTTGTGAGAATGCAAGTCAGGATTTGTCTCAACTATTAATTACCAAGTGTGAAAGGGTTACTATCAGGATGAACGGAGGTCATCTATCAGCTATCAGCTCTCATGTGTGAACCAAGGTTGGACCTTGGTTTTTGGGTCGACCTTGGGTAAGTGATATAAAACTTACGTTTTCTATTAATGATGAATATACACAGACACAAAAATTAATATTTTGATTTGAATCTTAGGAGAGCTACAGGTTAAGAGCATACAGTTCTGATGTTTTATCAAATTTCCACTGGATTCACAGAATATTTCAAAAATGAAATACTCGTGATTATTAGCTATTTCATACTGGGCTTGACATGTATTTTGTTGCATTTGTGTATATTGAATTTTTATAGATTCCGTATATTTTACATCTTCGCAGTTATCTTCGCACCCTTAACTTTCTGCGGTAGCCGACATTTATCCAAAAATAAATTCATTCCGAATTCGTATTCTTATTATGCTTAACCATGCACTTACTGCGCAGCTCTAATATTTATCAAGTATGTTTATATTTCTGAATGATGAAATGAAAACAATTGCTTTGCTATGAGCATAGTATATCAATCATAATTAAATCAAAGATCTTCAATTAGTCAGTATATTAGTGTAGGTTAAATTAAAAGAAAACTTTATGACGCAATATATGTACTTAGGCTGCTAATTACAATTATTGCAATAATAAATCGTTTCCCACTAATACCACACTTCTAATGGGCCAAATAGGAATTTTGGTCCATAGAAGAATCTTTATGTCAGCACAAAATACAAAGAATGCACTTCGCTTACTTGATTTCATTCATTTATTTGAACTTCGGCTTGGGTTTTGACTCATTTTTTACCCCATTTGATCCAAACCAGTATTGGGTATACCCAATACAAGTTTTTGTACAATCGTGTGTGAACCAGGGTGTGAACGTACTTAATTCTATTCGGACGAACCGTAAAACTGCAAAGCCTTTGTCGACATGCACTTCTATCATGTTCCGGCTTTATTTTAATTTTCATTGCATTCGATGAATACATGTACTTTTTCGACACATACTTTTCCCTCGATATACTGAAAATTAAGTATTTGATGTTTTCAAAATAACATTTCATAATGCTTTCAATGCACCGCATTTCTTCTTGCAACTCGGGTTGGCCTCTAATAGATCCCCGGTAAAGACAATCAAAATGAAATAGGTACAGTAAGACCTGGGCCTCTACTACAAACATTTTTAGCCTATATATCTCCTCCAAATGCCTGATCGTCTAAATCGAAATTCCTATTCATCCATCATCAAACTTTAGGTAATTATTCATCAGGATTTCCCAAGTAGTGCTATCACTTGTGATATCAATTGATTCGTTGGTCAGTGAGCAACCAAACCCTCAAGACTGATAAGTTGACTGAAAGAATAGCAAGTCCTCAAACTGGTGTAGAAGGTATCAACAAGCTCAATGCGCGTGTCTTATGAAAAAAATTATGTTCACTTTGTAAAGTATAGAAAAGTGCAAAAGTTATCCTCGCCAAACCCTCTTCAAAAGTTGAGCACTAGAAAATGATCGCCATTTTTAGTACAGTTAGAATATTTTTACCTTAGATATAAAAAACATAAAATAAATAAAGGAAGCATTTTTACTGATATTTCAAGACAAACATGGCCTCCAATAGAACCCGGATAAGGAAAGCAAAAACAAAATAGGACCCGGGATTGTTTAGAAGAAATGTGTCCACAATTGCTCACATGAATGCAATTAATGACAAAAGTCCAAGTAGGCAGATGAGACTTCCATATCAGAAACCTTCTGAAAATTTTACGATGTGCTTTTATCTCAAAGTGAAAACTGTCAATGAGAGATTTCACAATTACCTGATTAATTTTTAAAGTAGAAGTCTTCATTAAGTTGCTGTTCCTACAGATTTTGCATTTCATCTATACACAAAAAAGCTGATTAATTTATAACTCAATGTTAGTTACAAACGTAAATCAAAATCGTCTTCTTTAGCTGGGCTCAGTCACTATCGCTGTCAATTTGATTTGAGTTAAGTAGGCTTATCCCTACACCTATGTATCAAAATTGTACATATTTTCAACAAATTGTAAATGATGCAACCGGTTTGCGAAAGTTGTGATATCATGACATCAATTCATATATCAAACATTTCTATTAAGACTTGCACAATCTAAACAGAATAATTGAATAATGAGTTGTACCCTGAGTTCAAAAATAGGGAACAGACCTGTGCTACTTTATCCTATCAGAAATCATCGGCAGGCCTAGTTCACATCTCTCAATTTAAATCTGCAACCAATCAGTTGTACTATTGATAATTTGGAAAATCAAACATATTTTCCATCACGTTAATCACAAGTTATCCACTTATCCCAATGTATAAGGATAATTTTGCAGTTTTATAATTTATACTTATATATTTTTACTTTGATATCAAGGCTGTACCTTAAAAAAGACAGCGGCAACCGTGAAGCATGAATGGGGGAGTTTTGTTTGCAAATCAAAGCAATTTATGATCGTCAATAAGCATCACCAAGAGACTCAATAAACATCAAAGACCAAGCATCAATCAGTCGCTTGCTTTTTTATATACGATCAAGCATGCACGTTATAGAGAAAATAAATTTTATCAATATTTTTTAATAACGCAAATTTATTATTCAAAAATAATTTTCATCGAAAATGATAGATTACATTACAGTGCATGCTAGAATATTGAAAATCACACTTGAATTCGAAATATCAAAATTTAATATCTGACAAAACAGTTCATACATAAGCCCTCATGTATATTAACAAACATGTTCAATATGTTGTCACTGCGTCGATCAATGTCAATTATACATTTTGCCTTCTATTCTTTAATGTTTCTAAATCATATACATTATTTGTTTATTTGTTTAAGATTTTTTAATAATTCTTTGTTTCTTAATGATAATGGCAGCTATTCAGACCACCGCGAATCACTTAGTATGAGTTTTATGCTACATGTTTCTTTCTATTCGTCAATGATTCTTACAGCAAATTTTCCTTAAAAAGCAAAATTTGCCTTCATTTAATAAAATCATTTACAAGATGAAAACCGCTAATAAAAAATGCCATTCAATCATAATTTATAATGAAATATATAATGATTATATTATAATATAATTTACAAATGAAAAATATTCAATTATACTTCATTCAATTTCAAATGTGCTTCCTATATACTCGCATATGTTACTTTATTCAAAACCATTTATTTTTATCGACAAATTCAGAGACTTTTTATTGCAATTAATTGTTTTTGAATAAGGTAGCAAATCATCAGCTGTTTAACTTCAAAGCCTTTTTACTTGAATAAATTCACTATCGGCAGTCATCGGTTTCTAAATGCAACTTATATTTATCATGGAGCTTGACGTCAATTTGAATCAACAAATTTGCTACTAATAGCTTCGAATTGAGTTTATCATCCTAGGTACTTCGTGATCTCACAAAATTTATTTCCGAAAGGTCTTTCGCATTGAGTTTAGTTAACACAGCACCATAAATATAAGTTGAAGAGATAAGTTTAAGAAATAAGTTTAAGTAAGTTCATCATGAATTAATTTAACTCTTTACAGATCAGGCCCTATTTTTTGACAATTTTTCATTAACGCTATTTCATATTCGATTCATAGAAATTCCTAGTCATTTCTTAATCACACATTTCTCAGATTTACAAAGAGTGCAGTCAGTTGATTGTACACCAAGTCAAGCAGGAATATGGGCCCATGAATCAAATGAACAACATTGCTATCCATGCATGATGCATCAGTTACGCAAGTCAGTCCCGTAGAAGGCTGTAACTGATAGTCAACCATATGTTCTAAATAGATATCAAATTTCACACCTTCGACTGTGCGTGACATTAACTATCGATCTATTCCTGTGTCCCCTCCTCGACATAACCTCCTCCGCACTCATCAGATGCCTTTGGCGACATCTCTCTTCCTTCTCCGTCCCCCCTCACGCGAAGTAACGGTTCCGCTCAGACAATAGCAGCGCCGCGAGTGGTTGGCAAGTCGACCAATAATTAAATGCGCTCATGTCTCCGAACGGATTATAACACAACGATGATGGCATGCTTTGACATCCAACTGAGCAAGCACAACTCAAAAATATTTTAACTTATTCGGACCTACCTATCGCATTGTACATAAGTGGAAGATCAAGTGCTTGCGAAATATTATTTATTCTGGTTCTCTAACCTCAAATTAACTTGATATCTTCGAATTGTGCGCCACCATCGAAGCAATAATCCATTCCACTCGAACTCATTAATTATAACTAAAATTGCCATAATTATCGGCCCCTCAGCTTCCACAGAAGACAACCAGCACTTGTTCTACATTCATCGTCCATCGGAACCATCATCCGCTACAGTGGCTCTCACACACTTGCCCCCACTCCAGCAATGGAGTCCTGGAATGACCTCTACAGCCACAGCAGATATCTATAGCCATCCATTTGGTGTTCGTCAAGCAGCTGTCCCTATGGCTGCAGCAAGTACTGGAATCGGCAGTGGATCCGGAATCGGAGTCAATACATCCACTACCTCTGTCGGTGCAACTGTTAGCAGTCCCGCATCAATTGGAGTTATGGGCCACCCTGGAGTTGGTGTCGGAGCAACTGCTGCAGGAACTGGGGTCATCATGGTCGATCCTGCTACCCTAGCCAATTATCCTGTTGGAGTAGACAGAGCTGACGCATTCTTTGATGTAAAACAAAACTACTATCACGCTGGACATTCCCATCAGCCTGTTGGACCGACATACGGTATGGTGACACATCCCAATGTATCAGCTGCCCCACAATGGTTACCAAACGCCAGTCCTGCCTCAGATGCATCTCCGTGGATGCCCACCTTTTGGGGTCCTCAATCTGCGGCTATGGCTACCAGCAATTCTTCACCACTGCTGGAGCAGAAGCCTCAATCGGTGGGGTCTCCTGAGCAGCAAGTACAGCAAACAGCAGTGACTGCCTACATGAACTCTTTGGCAGGCCCATTGCCTCCTGCAAGTTCTGTTACCCAGCCATGCATGACACAGCAGTCGATGGCACAATGGACTCAAGCCTGTGCATCTCAATTCAATGCAGCTCCAACTTCTGGACAAGCCCTGCAGGCTGGATGGCCCTGCGCTGGTGCGTATGGTCTTCAGGATCACATGAGACACGATTTGGAATCTCCTGAAGCTCATGTAACTTCTCTACATCTTCCTGAGGACGATGTGCCATCTTCTGATGATCTTGAACAATTTGCAAAAATGTTCAAACAGCGACGAATTAAGCTTGGCTTCACTCAAGCAGATGTAGGATTAGCACTTGGAACATTATATGGCAACGTTTTCTCTCAAACAACGATCTGTCGGTTCGAAGCTTTACAACTAAGTTTCAAGAACATGTGCAAGTTAAAACCTTTACTTCAAAAATGGTTACAAGAGGCGGACAGTACCACAGGTTCTCCGACGAATATGGACAAGATTGCTGCACAAGGTCGAAAACGAAAGAAGCGAACAAGCATAGAGGTCAGTATAAAAGTAGCCCTTGAAGATCACTTCGCTAAACAACCAAAACCATCAGCCCAGGAAATCACTTCGTTAGCGTCTCAACTGGGTTTGGAGAAGGAGGTAGTCCGCGTTTGGTTTTGCAACCGGCGACAGAAGGAGAAGCGAATGACACCTCCCGTAGGTACCATCGGTCCTAATGGCGAATATATTCCCCCAAGCAGTCCATCCTCATCCAGAGGGCCTGGAGATTCGCCTCATCATGCCCCAGCCTTCCTTCCAACTTCACTGCCGCTCTCCTGCCTAGAACCTCCACTTCACCATTACGCTACGTCCAAAGTCGAACCTTTGTGTCTACCAATTTCCGATTGTCCAGTTACTCCCAGCTCGAACAGTCAAGCCCAGCCTATTTCAACCGTTCCATCGCATTTAGAGGTTGGAGTGCAATAACATTAGCTTCTTCGTGGGAATATCTACGATTCGTCTTTTCCAGGATTTTTTGAGCTGTGTAATGCACAATGTCAGTCAGACAGTAAGTAAATTAATTTATTATTGTGCTTCAATTTACCTGTAATGGGGAGTTGATTAAATTGTGCATTTTCAGTTTCACTGAATTCTCCTGATTTTGACGGGAGTTACCAGTATTATTTGTCTTCATAAGCAGAACAGCTCGTAGCCAAAAGCGTTCTCTTTCGTAGACTCAATAGGTCATAATACTGTTATCAAAATTTCAATCAAAATTCGAAAAAATCGCGAAGTTTTTTGTTATGTAGGCAAAAACTCTCGAGAATCATTAAAATGAATGACTTCAAATCTATTGTTGTCCTTGTCACTTTTCTTACGCTCTGAACTGTGCAAGAATATTGTATATATTTGACTCTTTCATTTCCACTTTGTAACATAGTCCCGTTTTTCATTTAGTTTTTTAGCATAAGTCAAATTGATTGACCGCTACATAATCCAGTGAAAAGAACTGATATCTGTTAACACTTTTCCAAAATGTCCACTTGATTTTTGAGCATTTATGAAATGACAATAATGATTTCTATTCATTTTGTCAGGCTGCTAATGTAGTTATGCAATTTTCCTTCGAGTTTGATTGTAGTTTTATTGATGCAATAAATACATGTTTCTGTGTATGCATGATAAAGAGTGATTGCCATGTAATCAAAATTTTGTCGAATTGTATAACTTAGGCCTATCTCTTCAGATTTTGTCATACTGATTTTTTTGCAATTAAATTGAAGGTTACCTGTTGGTTACCACAAATAATTCCGAGTTTTTAACAACTTTAAAAGCGGGTGTTTTCTGTTGAAGCTCAATAAATAAATGTGTAAGGTTTTACTGATGAAAAAACACATTGGTTGGTTTGCATAATTTACCACATTCACGAAAAAATTCACAGCAAAGTAGATTTTAAAAATTTTGTAATTAATTTTATGAATTTTAACTAACATTAAGAATTTTGTGTGATTGTATTATGCCTGCACAATGTCAACCGCATCTTAGCCATCTTATATAAATAACATCGATTATTTATCAAGTTTTTACTTATGACATTTTCTATTGATATTAAATAATCGATGAAAACAATTAACTTAGACGGAAAAGTAGCTACCGGCCGGGCATACTTATCAAATTTCATTGATGTCAGTTGAATTTCCGATAATTTCCATAACTGAGATGCCCGCTGAATGAGCATTTGGTTCACAAATTTACAAATTTGAAATTGCATTACGTGAAAGCTTCCGAGATCTTTTTGCTATTTTTATTTTGAATGCGGAAACTATGCATCATGTGAATATATACATAAATAATAACTACATATTCATATATTCACAAACGTGAATGACAATTTACAAAAATCACTACCAAAAATGATTCTGTTTTCTAAATATTCCAATGATTTTAAACTAATTTTAACGAAATTGGCCACAATTAGTTAACAACAAAAATCCAACCCATTATTATAATGAATGTCATCATATACGTTTGGTGAATTTTCTATTGTAATTAACTATCAAAAGCATTTAAGATAAATCAAAATTGATATATCATGCCACGAATGGCTTGTGAGGAAACTGCAAATGCAAAACATGTGGACAAAAAAATGCATCATGCATTATTGCAAAAACTCATGCTGTTAAATTAGTTTGCATTTTTTTGAATTTGCATTAATGAATTCATCACTTCGAATAAGGCCAATAAATAAGCAGGTTATTTCATACATTCATTATTGTGACATTTTGCTTTCAAAATGTGTTTGAAATACATTTTTGTTATTCGAACGAAGTTAGAAATCATTACTGAATTAAATATGCATTGAATATTAATTAGCGTAGTTTTGCAGGTTGAAAGACATATTTTGATTATTTTTAATCCCCATTTTATTCAGTAATGTTTGAAATATAAATTGATAAATATTGTTATGACATATTATTTTCCGAGAATTTTGGGATTGCATAAATGATTTAATTTTATCGAGAGAAGTCCTCGACTTTTTCGGTCTATAATTTTCTTATTATTTCTTTGTATAAGCTTAATCAGGGCTAGCTCTCTTTTCATAGAATGAATGATTTTTGCTATGTTTGTTTTATTACAAATTTGATCCAATTAGTTGGATCTAAAGTGAAATTATATAAAAAGGAAATGATAGATACAGAGCAATTGTTAATTTCATTATTAATCATGGCGTGTAAACTAAATTGAAGATGTTGTAAAAATGCTAGTCTTGCACGTAATAATACTCAGAAATGAATTTACTACATTTTTATCAAAATATTTTTCAACACATGCAATGAGAAATCATCCAGCTTTAGTTCACTATTACAGATAACATTCACCGCTGTATACTCTCAAAATTAGAATAATTTAAATGAATTGCAAGATCTTTTCAAAGAATTGCTTGGAACATAGATCTATATCAATTCCAAAAACAATTCGACGCGTGGTTGCCACAAAATTTGAAGAATAATTTACAAAACTATGAGCAGCATAATTATTCCGCAGGTCATGACATAAAGCAAGAATTCCATTAATTGACTTTGCGTGGATTATCAGTGTCATGGCAGATCCATCCTACATCCTGCAAAGATTTCTGTTTTTGACAAATTTATGAGAGAGAGATCATTACTGAATAAAATATGTATTAAAAAAATGATTGAAACATAAGTCTTTCAACGCTCAAAATTATGTTTATGTGCTAAGTGATCAGGCCAGACCGGCGAAATCGATTTTGGTATAATAATTTTGTGTGTTGAAAGACTTATAGTTAAATTATTATCCAATACATATTTTATTCAGTAATGATTTCTTCCTTTACAAATTGCGTTCAAATAGCAAAAAATTATGAGAGATATTTTGACTATTAATTTGACTGTGAACTGAGCAGATGAGTGATCATTTTAAAATTCTTTCATCGGTAGGAATATTATCATTGCGAACATTGTTGATGTTTTGAAACTGCTAAAGCAACCATGCCGGCGAAATTATTATCCTATTCTTTTAACTAAAAGCCAATGTTCTTAATCCGCTACAATGCAGTGCCCACATGTTTTTCGAATATCATATTTTTTTGTGATAACGTGATTTAATTAATTCACTTACATTTTACAACTTTTTCAAACAGGCAGACAAAGCAGAATTATTTGTTTTACAATAAGAGAGCGAAAAGCCAACATTTAGCTGACTGACTTAAATAATGATCATCGAATAATAAATCTCAAATTCTACATAGGGACTTCTAATAAACGAACTTTAATATGCTACATACAATATTAGTTGACCCATTGACATCATGGTCAAATACAAACAGATGCTTTCCTGTTTTATAAGATCTTATTAATAATTATCCAATTACTTATTACAAAATCTATATTTGCATTTTTGCCAATGCTTATAGCTGAAGCATATTCAATATCTAACGAATTGTTAAGTCATGAATGTCTTTTCTATCATCAAAACATTAATATTATACAAACATTAACAAACATAAACATTATTAAACATCAACAAAAATTAAAGGATTAATTAAAATTTTTGCACAGCGATAACTTTTAGGCCTTATCAACGCAAAACACATTTTGACTAACTTTTCGGTGACTGTTCATTCATTACAAAAGCAGATATGTCAGATGTTACTACAATAAACCTTGAATAAAACTGCCTTTTACCTGAAGAATATCCGTAAGTTTATAATGTTTCTGCACCAAGCTGGCATTTCAAAATGGCTGATATTGGTGGCAATCTTATTGAATTATATCATCAGAATTTTATCAATTTTCAGTCGATTGATGATGAATTGATTGATAAACGACAAAAGACGGAATAAATGCTCATAGCAAAATAGTATCTCTCTACTGATGATTTAAGTACACAAGAAGATTTGTTGATTGATAAAACAACAACGAACTATGAGACTAATAAATTACATATGCCTTCCAAAATTTTCTGTTTATAAATAAACCGTCAAAATATTGCCAATTATATTTCAAAAAAATTAAGCAGGTCAGATAAACAACAATAACAGTGTCTCTGAATGGAAATCGATGAACATCAGGAAATATTTGAGCATTTTAAAAAAGTTGGCATTACATTAAAAGTGATAATGCATTTTATTTGTTGGTTGTGGCATTATGAAAAATCGTTTTCGCTCTTGTACTTGTCTTTGAGAATACTTAATTCCGAATATCATGGAAGATAATTTCAATGGATACATTCAATATGCTTCTTATTGTTTTAACATTTAGCCTATTGTATGAGTTATATAATTCATTACAAAAATAGATCACATTTTTAGAGATGTCGTAAAAGTAGATTGTAAGTGCTTTAAGAAACAATTGATACATAGGCTATTACAAACGACGCGTGTTGTCGCAAAAATCTTGCTCTTTTATATTGAATTATTTTTTCATTGAATAAATTTCATCTGATTTTTCTTGATGTGTTCAGCATTGGTTTCGTCAAAAACTTTTGTTGAAAGCTTAACTCACACAACACTCACCCAAATGGTGCAATAAAAAACTGATTCATAACTGTCCCCGCTAATGTT
Source organism: Prostheceraeus crozeri (assembly GCA_907163375.1). Lineage (NCBI taxonomy): Eukaryota > Metazoa > Platyhelminthes > Polycladida > Euryleptidae > Prostheceraeus > Prostheceraeus crozeri. The sequence goes on along the minus strand of CAJQUW010011384.1, from coordinate 199,520 downwards.
GTCGCACGATAATAATAACAAAATGCGGTGCAGTTTCTACTAATAACAGCAGTTTCTTTGCATATCACATGATATCACATTTTTATCACTAATTTCAAAAAAATGTACTTAAAAGTCTTGTGGAGAATACTGATGACTTCTTCATGAAGACAATTTTTGAATAATCATTTACGAGAAGCATTCTACGAGATATTCTGTGCAATTGAAATATCTGATTTTTTATTGAAAAAAGTTTTGCACTTTATAAAGTACATGTATACATACATGTAGGGTTGAAGTCAGCTATCTGATGCAAAAACGAATATGCTGAATATATTGTAACATTGCATTACAGTAATAGAATGTTTCTTTTGCCGATATAATAAGCAGACTCCTTAAACAGACGCCTCTTATCCAGCGCTTTAGAAGATTAAGGATCTTAGTTGTTTTAATAGGAATAGTGCGGTTATTGCCAGGTTCCTGTTGCATTTCTTAGGGTGTGTGGAAATCATGAATATCGAAACACACAAGAGTTTAGCTGACTGCTAAGAAGTTAGATCATATCCTAAACTAACAGTATTAGCGCTCGCAATGATAGACCTGATTGCAAACCGAATTAATTAAATTCATTTGTGAATCAACGGAGAATAAAAAAATGATCAAGCTTTAGAGGATGTCAAAGAGAGTCATCCAGGCCAGGTCCAGATTCCAGCACTCTGGTTATGGAGGAAGTGCTTGTTACTGTAAAAATTCACTTCATCGTTACACCATGGAATACAGTTCCATCGATGACAGCTGATCGGCTTGAGCATTACCACAATCACTCTCAAATCCAACAATACTGAAGCGCAATGCGCACCAGGCGACGTCAAGGTCACTGAAAAGTTCAACATGTGTTCATTAGGATTGCGATTCCTGTGCACTAGATTACAAAGTTATTGAATCTCCTCATACAGAAAGGAATTGATCAGATGAACCGAAGTTGCTCTATTGTATTTTCATGATCATACGCCCTGCGATTTTATGTTTCATGTCTTCATTCATGCGGGTTTCAACCTGGCCTGTTTAACGTCAGCTGAGAAGTCATTGGCACTTTATACCCTACATTCCGATCCTGCAGATAAAGATTAACTTTCTATTTCATGACATAGACTTATTAGACGCCAATTTTTAGAGGAGGGAGGTACAGAAAAACTTCTAACTTGAAATCCGACATAATGAGTGCCTATTGTACAAAGTGCAATGTATACAAAGAAAAGCACAATGGTACTAAACTCTCTGTAAGGCAGAAAAGGATATGCTGCGCAAAACCGTACACGGCAGAGCGAAGTGATCGCGATCAATATCTTCGAGGATTGCGTTCCCGTCGCTAGAAGAGGATTTCAAATATTCTTTTATACAGTTGAATTAAGGATAGGAAAATCTCTGGGTACTTCTTCAGAAATCAAGTAATCACTTTCTTCAATAAATATTTGTAATGAAAAATTGTGATTGCATACATCAATGACTGTGAGGAACAAACAGTTGAAGAAACCGGAATGAGAAACGGCTACATTCCATTCTCAATGACAACTATGATTGAGAATCTTCAAAAGTGCAGCGGAGCTCTACACAGTGTAGGACGCGATTTCTAATCGTGAGATTAAAGACACGATTAATCGGAAAATATTCTCAAATTCAGTGATTAGAAGTCTCTGGACCATTGATTTCATTATGAATTTGATAGCTTCCACTAAAACTGAGACTATGCGATACGTGTTTAGACATCAAAATTATTTCTGCCCTATTCATTAAATGACGCTCTATTTGTGATGTTTTGGGAGTACAGCATTAGCAATCAGAGCACATAAGAAGTCGTGAATAAGACATAAAAAGTCTTGATGATCTTTTACTAGGAATTAAGGAAATTTATTAAATTATACATAGGCCTACTATAAAGCAACACAGGTACTATGAAGCATTTACTAATAAGCATGCATTCTCATTTCTTAATTTTGATTCTTTTGGTCTTTATCGACCATATTTTATCGAACATAGCTGCGACCATTTAACATTCTTCCATCAATCTTGTAATAGGGGAAATTATGCATCAATTAATTCAAGCCATTGGACCAATAACGTTTACAAAATATTAGCTAACCTCCACATCTGTAGTTTAGGCTATATAGGAGTGAAATTGTTAGTGGGTCAACTTGATAGTGTGAATACGAAATGTACTGTATATCAGGCATTTATATCCTTATCAATAAATTCACATGCCTTCAATACTGAGATGTGAGATCACAGGCACCTGCTCACACTTGACAACATGCATGATTCGCACAAATTGCGTAGGCCTACTATGCGAACAACTTTAATGCTGTTGTAAAAAAATGCATTCCTACGGTGTGTGGGACTACCTACAGAATTACCATAGAGATTTGCTGTGGTGTGGGAATGAAAATCGTGTCACACAGCAACTTGTCTCATCCTAGCATGATCTCGGCAGCAGCCGCGCATAGATGTGTTTGCGTAAGTGCTGACGATATTCATGTCACAAGGAGCAAGGTTAAATGTGACTTTGTGACGTTTCGCATTCAATGCTTGATTTCCACTCTTTTGAAATAGATATAACTATTATCACATTATAATAATAATAGTCATTGTGAATAGGAAAACAGCCTTACTTTTCCTCAACAAGCAAATTTCATTGAGAAATAACTTCGCAAAACAAATCGCGCGATTCCTGGTCGCACCGATAAACCAAGCGGAATCGATTGACTGTGCCTACTGCTGGCTTTAGACAATCATGGAGAACCTAGGCATCGTTAAGAAGCTCTTATTCCTATTTGTGTAGAATTTCATATTCTATTTAGACCGATTTCAAATCGATTCAATACAAAATCATTTAACCTTGCGATCCATTGGCTGCTAGTGTACGTATGTGGTGTGTACAATTGGACTAGATGTGATGTGTGCCGATCTGATCACAAACAGATTGTCCTCTTATTCCGAATATCATCACACTGACTTCTCAATATCATTGACACCTTACAGTACCTTCCACTGCCTTCTCAATATCCTTGTCACCTTGCAGTGCCTTCCACTGCCTTCTCAGTATCCTTGTCACCTTGCAGTGCCTTCCACTGCCTTCTCAATATCATTGACACCTTACAGTACCTTCCAATGTCTTCTCAATATCCTTGTCACCTTGCAGTGCCTTCCACTGCCTTCTCAGTATCCTTGTCACCTTGCAGTGCCTTCCACTGCCTTCTCAATATCCTTGTCACCTTGAAGTACCTTCCACTGCCTTCTCAGTATCCTTGTCACCTTGCAGTGCCTTCCACTGCCTTCTCAATATCCTTGTCACCTTGTATTGCCTTCTCAATATCCTTGTCACCTTGTAGTACCTTCCAATGTCTTCTCAATATCATTGTCACCTTGCAGTGCCTTCCACTGCCTTCTCAGTATCCTTGTCACCTTGCAGTGCCTTCCACTGCCTTCTCAATATCATCGACACCTTACAGTACCTTCCAATGTCTTCTCAATATCCTTGTCACCTTGCAGTGCCTTCCACTGCCTTCTCAGTATCCTTGTCACCTTGCAGTGCCTTCCACTGCCTTCTCAATATCCTTGTCACCTTGAAGTACCTTCCACTGCCTTCTCAGTATCCTTGTCACCTTGCAGTGCCTTCCACTGCCTTCTCAATATCCTTGTCACCTTGTATTGCCTTCTCAGTATCCTTGTCACCTTGTAGTACTTTCCACTGCCTTCTCAATATCATTGTCACCTTGCAGTGCCTTCCACTGACTTCTCAATATCCTTGTCACCTTGTAGTGCCTTCAACTGACTTCTTAATATCATTATCACCTTGCAGTGCCTTCCATTGCCTTCTCAATATCCTTGCCACCTTGCACTGCATTCCAATGACTTCTCAAGATCATTCTCACCTTGCGGAACCTTCATTTCTCTACTACCCTCTCAATACCATTGTCACCTTGTAATAGCCTCTACTGCCCTCTATCTTTGTTATCTATCATTTGCTGTTTTTATGACAACTGATGAGTCAGAAGAACAGTACTGCATTTCAGCTTAAACGACCATGTGTGATTTTGTGAGGTGAAAAGTATCATTCTTCGGTATGATGGACCATCGCCAAAACAAAATTAAGGTGTTAAATTAATGCAAGACAGTACTCCAGAAAATATGAAAGTTAGATGGTACAGAGAGTAAATTTTGTCATATGATTATAAGAGCGGTTACCCACAGTGCTTTGATGGCATGAGTTGCCCCTGTTATGCGCATTAGTTTTGATACCTTATTGTGTTATCAGTAAACGTATTATGTAAAGTAATCATTGTTCCAAAATGAGTTCTTGAGTCATATGATTCATCTTGACCTCAGATATCCTCGACAATGCAGGTGATCATACTTATTCATCTGACTGTTGAGCATGCCCTGCTCCAGCTAAGACAAGTGCAACTATTCTAACGCATATCACTTCGGAAGAATTGCATATTCAAGTGGCGCGCTGAATCTTGGGTCAGTCTGAGTTTTAGGCTCACCATACAGTCACATCACAGTGAGTTATTTAACAGGAATTGCGGTTTTCCTAAGTGATACTTAAAGACTTGCATGTACACTCGCACTGGTTATGCTGTAGACTTCTACGTTGATGATTCGCTATCACCAGTCATATTGGGATCCCTGGAGTGATGAGATCAAAGTCACAATACTTCGATGGACATTTATTTTTAAAAAATGCTTTATGTTGAATACGTGAAAGGCATTTGAATGAATCAGATAGTAATGAAATGAACACAATTCTTGCCGTAAGAAAATCATTCTTTCACTGAGTTTATATTAGGAATGTAATCAGCTATTTACTAATCATATCTTCATTAAAGCAACAAGAAAATTCATTTCCTAGAGGCTGAATGCAAATTTGATGACTTTTCCATATTCGATGTAAATATATTGAATGAAAATTATGAATGATGGCTTAACGTCACTACTCCCCCACCCTGGAGGCTTGGATGGTACTGACATAGTCAGACTTTTAATTGGATCGTTGTGATCTTTTAGTCCGGATGCCCTTCCTGATGACTTCCAATGACACTCTCGGGGCTCGACCTTTGGACCGAAAGATCGCTGCGCCAAACACGTAACCACAGTGCCATGGAGACCACAAAGTAAATACATCGAATAAATTATTAATAACAATTCAACTCATAAATAAGTGAAATCTTTGCAGCATTTTGAAATTTCAACGGATAAGCTCATTTCTAGAATTAATGGTCATTAAAGGTCATTTCTAGATAATTGTAGAGAGTATTACTGACCAGTGAAATATTTTAAATCTATAATGCAAGTTACACAACTGTAAGAGGTCACAAGTAAAATGTCTGCTTGCTTGTGAAGACGATTGCGGATGTTTAGTCTGCTGGTTAGATTCTTGGATGTGGTGCAAGGGGGTCTGTCAATTATAAACATCTGATTGGAGCTGAAAAGAAAAGTAGCTGATGCTGCCTTTCGCATGCTGCAGAATCATGGTGACAGTGGGGGCAATTGATAAATATAGCTGTAATCGCAATGAAAGCAATAATTACCGATAGCCTAATACTTGTGCTACCATGATATTTTAGTGCCGTATATGATGACAGGCAATATTTTGCAACCTTGATAATATGACAAAATATTTTGCTTAATCATGTTGCGTTGAAATATTGAGCTAAAACACATACTTATACGTCATCGATACACATAATTTCATGAACAGAATGCCAATGAAGCCATGATTTGAAACTTTAAAATAAATTTCAAAATATTTCTTCATTTCAACTAGAATTTCAAATACAATTATTTCAAAAATTTGCATTTTAACTTACAAATTGTCTAATACGCAGCGCCTCATCTTAAATAGCCTATAGGACCATGTACCACATTCTTTCTATTAAACGCCCTCTTTGATTATAGCCCTATCAAAATGCCAACAATGTAAAAAATAGCATAGAAGCCTCATCTCTAATAAACGCCCTCTTAAATGCAAGTCCCCCATCAATCATTTAAAAATAGACGCACATGGGCTCATAGTAGAAAGAATACGGCACTGAATTGCGGGTACTATAACATTACAAAATATCTTTCTCCGAGAAAGTTATTCAAACGTGATTAGTTATGAATTGTCAGCAGAATGATAAATTATTCAAACATGTGAAAGATTAGATTATCATAATTCTTCCGTCAAAAGTTGTCGTGATTCAAACGTTAGGCGGAAAAATTGCCGGTACAAAAGTGAGTGTTTCATGGACTGCTGTAGCAGAATACTATTATTCACTCGATGAAAACGGTGGCGTTCACTGTGTAGGCCCCACAGATATGTACTGGTACAGTTACTTAAAACAAAATGAAACAAATTCAACTGAAAACAAAGCGGACCCAGATGACAGGGAGAAACTACTCGGATTCAAACCATGATGAATAAGGGTAACCAAGAAAAATCATGAATCTTTTTACTTCTTCTGACTATACATAAAATTTCGTAAAATTTGACTTCATAACTCTGTACCGGTATTTACTCAAATGAAATTTCAGCATTACTTACAAATGCATCTCTGCTGTCATGTAGAAAATTATGGTAATCTTCTTTATTTCTTTTCTCTCTTTTTTCGGATACATTTTTTCCGGTTTAATTAAATTTTCATGAATTGAAATATATTTTGTAACCTCTGTCTCAAGAACTTGTGCCTTTCCAAAGACATACCAGTTATTTATCTATTGAGTTCTACGATCAGAATATCTTGCTCACAAGCGTGTTGGAATTGAAATTTCCTGCTAAGTCTGTCAAACTGATGGCTAATACTTTCAGCAAAGCGTCACATAAGCAATAAGCAATACGTTGAATAAATGAAGTATGCTACAAGTAGTGATTGATTCATGAATATCCTCAGTTTCGACCAACATATTTTTTTTAAGTATTTCTGCCCTTTGAACTGCCTATGCATGTACAGTGTATCAGAATTATATAGGCCATTTGCGTAAATTGAACCTTAGCAATGCATGTAAGATGCTGCAGCTAAGCAAAAACCAGTGAGAATACTAAATAAAATGTTTTGATAAAAAAATACGCATGCAAATAAGTAGGTGCACTGAGCTTACAGTGTAATATTGCTGCTGAGTGTAATAATAGCAGTAATACTAAGTAGTAGTAAGAATTTTTCCAATAGGTATGTACACTTATTGCTATGCCCCATTTTAATAGTATCCGTAAAACCTCTAACAAGCCCTCAAGGCAGGCTATTTTCAACATCTCCATTAGGTAGCATTCTGCTTTCAACATTGTCCATGACAAAAAATTAAATAGCAAAGGCCTAAATTAGATAACAGGCCTAATTAAATAGCAAGGATGAATGCGTTGATTATATAGTCTCTTTTTTATTTAATTTTTTCTATTTTTTTCCTTTTTCTTTTTTGTATACTTGTGCGTAATTTTCTGAATATTTATTATTTTGTTATTGCGCTGTTTTTTCTGTACATACATATGTTTGAATCTTTCCTGTCATGAATCGCAACAAGTGACTCTTTGCTTTTGTTGCTTAGAGCAGTGCTATTCAACCGGGGTGCCGCGGCACCCTGGGGTGCCGTGAGAAATTTTTTGGGTGCCGTGGAGAGGAGGGGTGTCGCAAGGGTGCCGTGGGAGAGAGGGGTGCCGCAGCTCATGAGATATCGGTGAGGCGTCCCATTCGACCGATCGAGGTAGAAATGTTGACCATCCCAAGTCCATGAGTTTTATTTGAATTGACTCCGATTTCACACAAATCTATAGGCGCTCCTTGCACAGACAGCGAACCCTGTCTCTTTCCATCATAAGCACTCGGCAGCATTTCCAATTTTTACGAGATGATCTCGTGCTTGTTGCGTGCGCGTGATTCCTTGCAGTTTTCTAACACTGTTCATCCGCTCTGCTGCTGCTGATCTCAACCACCTACACATGCATATCTATGCCGACTTCGACACAAATGCTATTGCTTGGGTAAGTCAACTTCCATTGCCTATTTTTTGTATGTGAATGAATGAATCAATGTCATGAATAGATGAATCTGAGGCAAGGCAATGAAGCCAATAACAGTCATCATTGCAATGTTGCCATTCGGCAAGCACACAGCGTGTCATCGTTCGTCAACCGTTGTCTTTCAGTGATCTGTGTTCTATATTTTGCTTCAACATCAGTGTTTGGCCTACAATGGCTCTACATGTACATGCGCTTCGAACATTTGCTAATAGTGTCCATTTCAACATGTAGCATGCGATTATGATCTTGATTACTTTAATCATGTAAATTGTAGAGCCTCTCAGAGATTGCGTGTCACTTTATTTGTTCCCCAAACTCTGCTTCAAATTGAATATTGTTGCAGCGTCATTTTGTCCTCATGGTCACCAAAGGTTGATGTCATTCACTATACTTGTATTTGCAAAAGTCCGAAGCTTTATTAAATTTGAATGTCGAAGCTTGATTATCAGTGATAATTGACATGCTTGAGATGACTGAATGCATTTTAAACAAGCCAACTGCAAAGTATCAGGCATTTTAGCAGTTTGACGCACGAACATATATAGAAGAGCTGGACAGGCATTTTGACATACATGTAGTATTTGATCACTGTTCGTCTAGCATGGTCAAGATTTACATCATAATTCCAGCATTACTGCTGTTAAATCAAAAATACATGTCCATGCTTAGCAAATTGACAAAGCGAATTCAAACTTAAATTTGATTACCATGACTAAAATTTCTTGCGCTTTCTTGCCCCTGATTTCAAAAAGATGAAAACAAAGTGTTCTTCATTGAATTGCTGTGATATAATAGAGATATACTGATATTGACATAATGCACGAATTGTTCTAATTTCTAGATGCATTTCAACGGCTGAGAAATGAAGTCTAGAGAAGAAGTCAGCAATCACTGATCACAAATCAGTTCTTGGAAAATAATGCGGCCACGTTTTTTAGTGGATGATAGAGGCACAAAACTGCGGTTTGCCACTGGGGTGCCGTGAGTGCATGTATTGATTAGAAGGGGTGCCGTGGCTTGAAAAAGGTTAAATAGCACTGGCTTAGAGACAGCTTTGTACATGGCTATAGGAATGTACTTTATCCGTCCTGCACGTGCTTTATGTAAGCTGAGTTTTACGTCATGTCAATGTGAATGGTGCGAGTTGTTGTCGATCCGAATTGTCTCATCATTTATTACCCACCTGAAGATGAAGCAGGTCTGCGCAACATGTCGCGTGCTGCAATAAAATGTAATTTGGCAGATTGGTCTCTTCACTTTTCTTTTGTCCATGCCTAAAGGTTTGCTTTCTCTTTTTTTACAATATCACCTCACAAAATGTTTTACTAAATACCGGTGTCCTATAACATAAAATTTTTGAATAATCATATTTTACTGACGGTCTAATAAAGTTTAAGATAATGCTAAATACATTTATTTAATAACTGCGAATTTTCGTTGTCAGCTAACATTTACCAGAGCCACATATTTTACCTAAAAAGTTCTAAAATACCAAATTTATTGGTAAGTTGCCTATTGCTCACAATAGCAAACTGGTAGACAATAGAAGGTGGTGCTCTGAGACTTTGCACTACATAGTCAGCTGGTGGATATTGACCTTTTAAAATTCTTAGGGGAAGCTTTCCCCTGCACATATTTGACTGATGTTATCATAGCTGGCAAATAAGATATTCTCGTATTGCTTGCATTCCAACTATTTTTAACTCAATTTCAATTTAAATTGACTTAACTATTGGTATTACGTCGTAGTACAATAGAATTATCAGTTGTCCATTAAATACGATGTCTGGCATCGCAGTTATGTAGCCTTAAGCAATCGCATGTTGATCGCTGATGGACGCAATTATTTTTTATCATTGCTTAAGGGGAAACAAGAGACAGAAAGGATGAATAAATCTCTTGGTAGGGGGTTTGACCACCACGCGTCCCTGGTCAGCCATCATTGTTGTTTCACTGCCATCTGACTTAAAAGTTGACGCCCATCTGCTACCAGAGGGATGCGTTTTGCCTTGTCATGGTTGTGAATCCACAGGGAACAACAAATGTAGATCCCTCTACCGCAATTATTCGACGATGAGAAAATGAAGAAGTTTCTGTTAATCGAATTAGCTCTACGTTTAGCGTGAGGAAATTAGGTTAAGTCAAAAGGCAGCTTTGACGGAGTATTTCAGAGTATTTTGTTTATAAATTGTGAAAGAAAATGAAATTTCCATCTAAATGTTTCCTTCTAAAGTTACGCTTTATGATAGCTTGTATGAAGAGAAAATATAACTGCTATCAATTCATAGATTTAAGAGCATTAATGAATAAATCAGCAAATATTCCATATGTTACATAGCTCTAAATAGGTGAGCTCAATAGGGAATTTTCTTAAAATATAATTCAGATAACAATGGAGCGGCTAGATAAAATGCTTTGAGAGTACTTCAGTTTTTTAGATCATCAAATATATTTAGCAAATTTTGATTCTAATTGAAGACACAGCCTTATGCGGCTTTAAATGCAGACGTGCTTGGATGACTTGATCTATATGTACATGTATGCACGTTTATACGAGTGCGAGCAATAACTGTATGTTGACACGCGCAGGTGTAGACCTCAAGGATTATCGCATACTCGTGCGTGTAAATGCATTAGAACATTGTTTAGTACGTGCAAGTGCACAAATCAATGTCCTTCATATATTTAAGCAATTCGCACAACACCTGTAATTTTGTGCACTGTGAATGTTATGTATACCATTGCTACACGTGAAAGACAGATTTATGACACATCGCAATCGACTGTCACCTAAAGAAGCAATCTGCACTGTAAACAGCACACATTAAAAATATTGACAACCATAAAAACTGATGTAACTCTGCTTTAAATACAATTCCAGCACTTTTCATTTAACAGTGTAAGATTCTTCATTTATGTATTCATAATTTGAGGAAAACTTTTTGTGATTATAGAATCGTGGTTTGAATTCTTCTTCCCTTTGAACCATGCATGTTGTCGTTACATTTTAATTCGTGACCGCAGCTTAATGAACAATAGGCTACACTTTGCAAACATTCACCATTCAATCAGCAATCAGCCTTATTTCGACAATTGCATTTTCTCAATTCTTGATTCTTGTTTCCTTTTGAAGTCACGAGTCTGCGATTATGCTGTTTAGTCCATTGGTCCATGTTCTGTAGAAACAACTGTATGGATTTGACTGTGTTTACATTGTATAAGTTTCGGTACCGATAATTTCTTGGAAAATGGTTGTCGATAAGTTGGAGGAATTTTCGCCCAATGTTCATTTTGACGATTTGGCTGTAAGGGGAATTCAACAATATTGTTTTTCTTATTCACTTTCTTCTTGCATGGCGGTTTTGACTATATTCCAACGTGCCACAATGATCACTTTTTTCAAAGCAATTTAATAATATTGCTTCGCTGTATCAAATTCCGATCTATCAGATGACAAAACTGTCATTTGCTTTTCTATCATTTTGGTAAATTCTTAAATTTTGGTTAGAAATTGGTAAATTTTTGAAGTCAAAAATGCTGGTGTCTGAGGGTTTCTGCTTCATGCGATTGTCAATTCGAAAATGTCTTGCAGGTTGCATTAATCTTCCTTTGGATTTAATAAACGTTATTCGCCTTGTCAGCAAAGACAATTTTGCTAGATGGTTAAACGGTTTCCTTCTCACGGTTATATTCATATAAAAATTCATTATTCCATGAATGTAACACTACATTTTAAATTAGTTCGCACAGTGATCGTTCAAATGCTTTCTCATGTTAATATATTGGTGAGAATTTGTCAGTTTCAAGTCTAAATGTATGTGTGGAATGTTCACTGTCATCTGACTGGTCATAATAAAAGCACACTTTCCATTTAATTCCTTTGATAAAATGTTTTGCTTTCGCGGTTAGATTTCTAATATAGAATTCTTTTAATGGAATATTCTAAATCGAGTAATCAAATAATTTTGTTGGAGATCCATTTTAAATTGATAACGACAGTGCTCAACTTTTGAATAAAGCGGTGCTTTGAATGTCAGCATTAAAGTTATGTAGAGTGCTTATCAATATCTTGCGCATCCATGTACAGCAACACGTTTGATGAAAAATATGTTCTTTCATTACAAGAAGCACTTTTAGCTTTGCGTTGTTTTATACACAAACATTGTGTTGTTTAATGACTATTATCAAAGTGAAACTTTAGAAATGCCTTAAGTAACTTTCGTTCCATGAAAATGATCAATATTTATCGATTTTCAGATGCGAACGTAGTATTGAAAAAATGCACCCAGAGCCGCAGGTCGCAGAGCAATTGTACTATACCACGAAAAATTTGAGGACATTCTTATACGGCTACGAACGATGAACTATATCATATTCAACAAAAATCGATGTACGACCATTTGAATGAGATCGACAATATTCTAATAGACTATTCAACAGCGCTCATGTTTCCTTAACATTCTTGGTCAGCAATTTTCCGCTGAGAATTTTATTGATTGTATAATCTCATGCATTTAAATGAGATCATTTGATAGATGAGGATGAATAATTGGCAACTACTAAAATGAGAGCTAGCCAAAACTCAGAACGAACTATAACTTTGCCGAACCAGTCAAAAAACTGAGAAGCAACCCTAAACTAGGAATAAAAGCAGCTATATCTTATCACTATATGAAATTATTTGCCAAAATTAAAAAGTGATAGAAAGTAGTCTTGAAGAAAAAAAGTGAAAAGTTTCGGTTTGCTTGAGCTTTTCTTCGAGTATAAGCACGATTGTCATTTAATTTGAATTGATCTAGAGCATTAATTGATGCATTTCTATATTTTGGGTGGTTCACTGTGCTTGGAGCTAGTACGGAGTAACGGTATTAATTCTAGTTTCAAGTTTTGAATTGAATTCTTAACTTTGGCAAATATTTTTGTAATGATAAAGCTGCCTATCTTACTGAAGTATGGGGTTAGTTCTTATTTTATTGGTTTCTGAATAATTCTATTTCCTTAGAATGCAAAGTGAAATCGTCCGATTTTATCTGCACGTTAATTCTTGTAAGTAAAAAAAGTAAAAAAAAAAAAGCCAAAAAAAAAAAAAAAACTTTATTTTAATTTGCAGACGTTATATATTATATGTATAACAAACAAAAAAAACTCACGAAACATGCACAATAATGAAATGTTATTATCATGAAACGTCACCAGAACACTTGATAATAGGATGTCAGGCATGCGGTCGAGAGTCGGATTGCTATGTCCTAAGACAGTGAACAATAGAGAATTAGAAATACAACACGCTCACATTCTACTTGAAAATTTTGGTGGTCGCTTACGTCATCAAATTAACTTGTAATTCCGCTCAGAAGAAACGTCGATTCAATTCCTGTAATTCAAAATCTTAATCTAAGAGATGAAAAAATGTTTTGTTTTTCTTTGAATGAAAATTTGAGCTTTCTTTACAATCGGAAGCTATAAAAGATTGTAAGACATTTATTAATGAAGAACTAGGTCTAAAACATCAAAGAAACAATCAGTCAATCAACGTTGATTGTAAAAAATAAACAACGAAAAATGTGTCGATTTTTAAGTTTTCGATCACAAATGAGCTTCAGACAAATGGCAACGGAATGGAAAAGGCATTATTCAAACAATTCTCAAGTGAAACTATGACACACTGAGAAACATAGCGATTATAGACCCTACTCTTGTGATTTATCAGAGAAAAAAAGTAAAATGTAATTAATTATTACAGCAGACAAGATTCTAGTTTCTGAAAAAATAGTCATCCGGCAGAAGATGTTTCGTCACAGTGTTTCCCCAATGTAATGATTTCAACCCACCAACACAGCTCTTCATTTCATTTACCTGGATATTTCCAAAATACAGCAACCATTCGAATTGTGCTTGTATAATGCTAAGCAGGCCATTCACAACTTTATTCACCTTCATCTCAAAAACAGATTAGGTCCGGTCTCTCTAGGCACTTTATAAACAATGCCTGTCTATTTAAGTTTATTACATGATTCCTTATCATAATTATTGAGAGCAATAATCAATATGAATAAATATGCATCAAATGTATATGACAACAAGTATCGAAACATTATATTCTAATCTAAATTTTGAACCACATTTTTTGCAATGAGATCGGAAAATTCTTCACAAATCTTTGCTAATTTTCAGCTATCAATCCTTAATGTTATTTCACTTTGTTTTTACACTTATTTCATCAATAAAATATACTGAAAAAGTCTGTCAAGTTTTGCTTCAGTTTGCCAATCATGCAAAGGGTTCAAATCCAGAGAAACTTCGATGAACTTCATTTATAACACAATCATTCACTTCTTCACATCATACACCACACCCTCAAATTACAGCAATGACGAGCTTTCAGAGAGGAACCAAATAGCCGAACTTAAAAATTACCAACAAAAATTTTCATTTACAAGTATTGACAGAAAAATGCACAGAAAATATTTGTTTATTGCTCTTTTGAATTTATCAAGTTACAATGGACTAAAGTCATCATCTTGATTTCATGGTGTTTGACTAAGATGATTTTCTAAAATTTGATTCATTTAGCTTTTAAATCTCTTTTAAGAGTACGTACAATCTTTAAATTATAAGCTTTCCTAGGATTCTACATTACGTCTCTCCACCTATGGCGATCATTTCTATGGAAACTCTTGATAGACAAACTAGCTGTGTCAGATGGAAAAATTTGGAAGAGATATAGGCCCACGCATGATCTTATCTTCGGTCCCTTTGAGATTAGTGGGGAAACTCTTAAAACTGGATAATTTCAATTCCATAAATTGATTTTACATTCGAAGTTTCTACAAATAATCGATCAAACTTTTAGACATAACCCCACTTGTGAATAAAAGATCGAGTGCGAATTATTTCAAAAGCCCTGCCATTCTACGAATTCTTTAGAGAGACAAAGTTGGATAGTGCAAACCATAAAATCTAACTCTATCATTGACTCACTTCGGCATGTCACTGAAATATGATGAAAGCTGTGCTGCCAAACACAAATAAATTGGAAAATAAACTGAAGAAAATTAACCACCGAGTAATAAAGATATTGAAACTCATAAACTAATCAATGAGAAAAATGTTAAAAACAATTAATGCTAACCAAATGACATGTGAAGCTTGTGCATCGATTTTGTTGGTGATGGATCCGCTAGAAAGTTGCAGAAATTGTCTGAAAATTTGATTTGCCAATTAAAGTGATTGCTGGGCCTGGTACTTCTCTGAATTCCGGTCTTAATGTGAACAATAACTCTAATGACTGCTGTTGTGCCTTACATATATGTTATTCTTTGACACCCTAAAGTGCGACAGAATGCTGTCCCCAGAATGTAGATTTACAGAAATCTCTGCCGATTTTTCTGGGCCTAGCCTATATCGGATCTACAAATAGGTCATTTTTGTCTGCAACAAAGAGCATCAACATAGCATAAGAATAAGAACAGCAAGAGCGTTTTTTCTGACCACCTTAAATCTGTTCATAGTTAGGATAACGATATCACTATATTTAACTTATTAATAAAACATTAAATAAAAATTTAAATAAAACAATTTTCTACGACCGCTTAGTTATGTATTCTAAACATTCTTTGCCGACCCTGGGCACACCGAAATATTACTTAATGCTATTAATTCTGTAACTTTTAAGCTTCTCCGCTTTTTATGGATTAGTTTTCATTATCTTTTGATCATTCAAAAAACGGAAAAAGAAATCTCTCCCTTTTATGATGACTCTATAATTCTTTAGTAAAACATAGCCTTACCCGAATCGTTCCGTCTCTCAGGACAGTCTAAAGGGCCATACTTTTGATGTCATCCTTAAGATATCCTTTTGATATCTCAAGAAATATTCAACATTTGTTGTTAAAATTTTGTGTTGTCATGTCTCAACGTTCATGCTTTGTACTCCATAGATAGGTTAGTTTAAATTTTCTTAATCGCATTCAGTAGCCTATAATTTCATTTTTTGCATCCCTTGATAAACGCTAAGCCGAAATATTTGGGATATGCAACTATACAGGTCATAGAAAATTGATATGAATTTTTTCTAAACAAACACTATTTAACTAACGAAATCATCTGACTTCATCGTCAAAATATTTTGACTTTCGAAATGTAGATCAAAGCGCAATGCCATTGCTATGCAAGTCACCTTGCTTTTCTAATGACACATCCTGTGCAGCATACATGGTGTCTTCCTGGTGGAATGACTCTTCTCGTGAACTTGTTAGAACTGTACAGATCTTCTCGATCTGATCATTTCCTGAATTGAGGCTGCCTCAATGATCGCATTCATTTGGAAATAAGAAATATTTTTGATCTGAGGTTATTTTCAATCTTCATATCTGAAATGATGAGATCTCAGAGTCAAAAGATTATTTCTGAGTGCAAGAAATTGCACTTGAAACACAACGGCATATAAGACTTCGGTCCATAACATGGACTCACTGATTTTTAAAATTGTTCATTGCCGGTAAACTTATCAAAAATTCGTTCTTTCGGAAGATTGAAAAGTATTACTTATACTACTTATTTCTTTTGTGCTTATATCATGTTTATTTATTTTCTTTTGCAGATGTAGATTATAAGCGTAACAACAGCAGATTTTTCTCAACGGCACGGTGAAGGAAGTCATCGATCGCAGATGAAAACGCTTCATTCAATTCACGAATTTTGAATACATGTAAAATCTTACTTTATCAATGATAACGCTGTACTTCTGTTCTACGAATTCTCCCTTTCAGCCCTGTGCATTAATAATTTTTAACAACTTTCGAATCTCCCGTTGAATATTTTAGAATTATTTCTGTTGCAATAGGCCTACTGTGATCTCCTAGCAGTTGCATGCTGACACAAGTTATGTTAAAAGTCATGGCCGAACAATGATCTTGGTATGATAATAAAGTAGCGTTTATCGATCCAAGCCAGAAAGTTTGATAGAGCACTTTAATAACTCATTATCGATGACATGAGTTAAGTATTTCTTGATTCCCAATTGTGTCGTTTAGAGGGAAAGCCACGGATTTCTATCACTTTGACTTAGCTATTTGGCCACTAGCATCATTTACCTCGGTCCTCATCATACCAAAGGCACCGAATTTATATTTCGTGTGCAGTAATTTGCAGTAAATCGAAAATCAATGGCAAATCGTGATCCTTCCTTGATGTATGGCAAAGGATTTGACACTTCTCTTGTGGATAAGAAATGCTGGATATAATTTGAGTCTGACTCTTGGTGAGGTCATGTAGGCCTATGGAATTCGTAGCACAACAGCGATTGTTCATCCTTCAAACAGCTTGAGGTACGGTGAGGTACACGAACCGCATGCCCATTCTAAAGCATTTAAGTCAGGTCATTGCAAACAAACACAATTACTGCATGAGTAGTCATATAATCTGATGAATTCAACTAATAATTGTGAAAATGTGCGAGAGACCCGCAAATCGACAGAATTTAGGTCGAATCGAGTCAGAATAATAGCTTGCTTTGGTTCAATTATACCATTCGTCAAGTCTTTTAGGCCTGCAATAATTAAAATACGTGTTTTCCAGATCCTACATGCTGATTGGCGATAATAAAAAATTCGAAGTCAAATTTTAATGGACTTTATTTTGTTGACCTAATTAGACTGAATCAATACACCTTATAAATCAACCTTATGACATCTCGAACTAGACTATCATAGGAAGTGGGTCAGTTTCTCAGACCCGGCACGTCGAGGTCCGGTAAAACATTCCGTAGTAATTTTAATGACCCTGCGCAGGGATCGTAATTCACCCAAGAAAAAAACGGAAAATCGGGAAAAGCCGGGGTTTGAATGCATAAATTTGAAATATTTACATTAGACTTATAATTTCGAAAAATCAGAAAATTGCGATCCCTGGGCTAGCGTCAATAGTTATCCTTAATCATAAAAATGGTTGATCTCATTGATAATGTGCTATGCTATGCATTGACAGGCGGGCGATACAAAATGTACGTATATTTTTGAGAACTTGAAAAATAGTAGTTTATAAGATCAGTCAACACGAGACGGGTTAGATCCGCGACACGTCAACCCCAGACCTGGGTCCGATTTCATTAAAAAAAAAAGAATCCAGCTGGGTCAAACTCAAACTCATTGCTATTGTCTTGCAAAACAGTTGGTGACTTGATGATAATGTATACTCGAGCTTGAAGAAAATCCTTCAGCATTTCAAACAGGACTATGGAAACGTCACCGCCACTCTGCATATGTACCTATATTCGACTGAGTTCAAAAATCAATTAGATTTCAATAATTAAGTCAGTTATACCATTCCTGTCTTAACTTTCAGCAAGCAACTATACAATTTTTATAGCAACTTAATAATGCCATGCTTAATTTTTTTGATACCGTAGTGATTTTGCGAGTTAGGTCACTGTCATTTCACCTAACAAAGAATTCGGCCGAAAATTTGTGCTGAATTCTCAAAAGGTATTAAATAATAATACATTTATTTTTCGAGGACTCTTTTCTCCATGCACTTTCTAGCGTAATCTCTATTAGCATTCAAATTTTTTCTAAGGCCGAATTCGCAACATATAGGCGGCCTAGGCTAAAATCCGTGAAGATATAATTTTCCCGCACTCAAGGTAAGGGTCCAAGTATAAAAGTGAACAAATGTGAAATACTTTATTCAGCATAATGAAATTCCTACATGGGCTGAGCCGGGATTAAGGACTAAGGTTTGAATTAAGCAATTGCAATTTGCCTAATTTAGTTGTCTCAATGGGTTCAGTGAAATAAGTAAAACAGGTGAAGATGTAGCCTAGATACATAAAGAATTAATTATACACATGACGAAAGAACAGCATGGAATTGATAACGGAGTTGAACACGAGCCTCAAGGAAATTGACATCAAAACTTTCGTTTTATCTCCAGGAATATGCGAATCAAGAAGACTTTCCCAGTCAAAGCGCACTGAAGTTCTACTTAAGTTTTCGAATGTTAGTAAAACTAACTCTAAAACTACAGTTTTACTTTAGTATTTGACGGTAAGTATAACTGCCAGCAGAAAAGTGAAGTTTTACTCTATAGTTTCTTCCATTGAAAATTAGCCTACTTAGTATATTCAAAGTTCAGACTGCAATTTTACTTCAGTTTCCTGCGTGAGAAAGTCACTTTCCCAGTGCAGAAACTGCAATTTTGCTTCAGTTTCCTTTGTTGGAAATAACTAAGTATCTGCCTAGTGTAGAAACTTCAATTTTACTTCAGTTTCCTACATTGGTATACTTAACTATCGCCAGCATGAACACGTACAACCATAAAGTAAGTAGTAGGAGAGTGCGTGTATACAGTGAACATTTTTATATCAAAATATTCAGTTTTTAGGAAATCACGTTCCCGCGGTCCAAAAAATTATTTAAACAGTTTTAAAAAGCTAAATTTTTGCAAATTTATATACTACCGTCATGGCGCCCCTTTGTAAGTAGTATGAAGCAAGTTGGATATCAAAGGAATGAAGATTTAAAGCAAGCATCCTAACTAAGCGGAAATTAAACTTGTTATCAAGGGAATTTCATGAATCGCACTATAATGGAAGTCTTCATGAAAAAGTCGCGATGTTATTCGTGCTTCTATGGCTAAAATTTTAAGTTTTTAATTCAATTTTCACCGGCATGATTTTGTGATTCACAAAATTCATGTTTCATTTCTTGAATCTGAATATTGATGTGGACCCATTTACATCTTTTAAAGTTAATTGAAATCATCTTCTTTGATGAAGTGATTTTGCTCTATCAGTGGCAGGTTCCTTGATATGATCACGCTTAAGAAAATGCACTCTTGAAGTTGAGCATGAAAGAAGCAACCCATCGAATTGCTTATTTAACAAACATTACCTATCCAAGGTTGTCATGACACGGAGGATCTGTAAAATACTATTATTCCTTCTCCATTACTATCATGATCAGTCAACTGCGTGTTAATTTCTTCGAAACTGCAAAAATTTGCATATCTTACACTTGGTAACAATTGTATTCACCTCGAGCTCATTTAATAAAATCGAAAGTGTATATACATTTGGGATTAGGTGATCGAGTACCCGCCTATGGTTCATAAACCTGCACTTTACGATTCCGCTCGACTATCCGTAATTTTTTGTGGCAGTTGAGGCTTATTGACTCAAAAACATCTGTGGAAAAAGTGTTACACCTTTTTGAAACATCTTCTAAAATGCATAATTATGCTGCCTTTTACGGAGGTGTAGGAATGATAACGCGCGTGAAAAGTCTGTCTAAAGCATACTGATCAGCCTCGGATTTGCACTCATAACATCAATCGAATTCAATGACATCGCTCAGGTTGAAGACGAATTTACCTGTCCAATAAACACAAATATATAAAACATCGATTCGTGAAAAGTATCTATGTGTATTGAAGCTCTCAATATTCAGCATGCGACAAATAAACGAACAGTAAGAATATAAAAATAACAGTATTATGCTAGTCATCAATGTGCATCCAAAATGGCACCCGGAGCTTCATGCCTTATCTTCTTTTTGATTGTTTCGCTTAAAGATGCTGTTTCATCGAGAGATTTCCAGAAAAACGCGGAATTGGATGAGGGTTCTTGTACAGAAGCAGGTATTTCGCCAAAAACAGTAATTATTATGCCATCACATGAGCCATCTTTGTTAAGTTTGCCACTGTGTTCTACATCAATTACAAAGTAAGGAATCGTTGAAGGAATTTCAGAAGGAGCCATGTTGAATGTTGCCTGAAAATGAGATCAATCTATTCAAAATGTTGAAGCATCGTATAAAGAATGTGATTCAAAGGAAATGAATGAGCCAGTCTTTGTGATATGCGAAGGTTGGGTTTATTCAAATATCATGCTGACTTTTATTCCGAACGGTACAAATGAACGATCCGTTCCGAATCCATCCAATCCTGAAGTCACGGATTCGGGTAGAACAAATTTGAAGCCTGGTCGGATTATCTCGCTTATCAAAAACCAGAGAAAATTATTTCGGGTTGGAATGTACAGGTTCTGGAAATCTGTTAAAACCTATAAATATTAATTTCTCAAAAAGGTTAGAAAAATGTCATTCTCATATGTAGTGGAGAAGTTTGAGCAATTTGATCAATGTTTTGCCGTCTTACATTGTTCTAATAAAATTGAAAGGAGAATTATAGGGTCCATAGACAACATGGTAATTGTTGCATACTGCTTGTTTATGCTTCTATTTGTGTAAATCACTATTTCAAAATGAGACATGTTAACTTGATAAATTCAAGCCCGAAAATTCTATGGCAGCCGTAGACGCTACTAGCCCTTTTAGGCATAGATGCCAGCAGGGCACAACGCAACGTCTACGGCAGACAAGAAATTAACGTGCTCGAATGGTTCAAGTCTGAGGACATCATTCTATTACTTTGATAACAAAATAGAAAATTGATAGATAATCTTAAATCAACGTGTAAAATATTTCATAGAATTCCTTGAAAACTTCATTGAGTTTCTTTTCATTTTAATCATATTCTATGGTTCCGTCAACCCTTTTAGAGTTAGGCGGTACAGTGGTTAAGCCAGACTATCGCAGGAGTGTACAGCTAAGTCTGAATGTCATTCTTGAAGACTGCCTACTGTGTTTTAAGTCGATTTGAACTTGGAACAATGAGCACTTAAGTTCTAAACTTGCTGGGATTTCTGTAATATGATCATTTTCAGATCGCACGAGCGTTATCCTAATATCATGAATGATTATTGGATCTACAAAATCTGGTCGTGTCGGGCTATGATATTTTCTTATCGGATTCGGGTCGGATTGTCTTTTAGTTCGATGCAGGTTTCAAAATTAAATTGCCAGACCAGAGACTGATCTTTACCGAGCAGAAGAGCTAAATAAGATTTGAAACAGAGAGCGAAAATGCTGCTGTCGAAATTAAACAGTTTGTTCTTTCGTTCCTTTATCGCGTCTAAAAATGCTAATAATCTTTCATAAATGAGACCGGATGTCTTGTACGTACTTAGTTCTCCAAATTGCTCGATGATATATCCGATTGACATCATTAATGTGGCTGCCGTGGATCAGCCCAATCACGCGTGACGCTATCATTACGTGTAAGTGAAAACAAACTCACGAAATATCCGTTCATTTGAAAATTATGAAAGACTTGCCTTATTGAGCGATTCAGCGCGCATTTACATAATGTCTCTTGAAAATGAGAAAAAAAACCTACACTCGAGACTTAAAAACATGGCCCTTCGAAAATTCCTTCACATCTTCAAACACGCTAAACTCTCCTAATAGTAAGCCAATTTTGACAACTTCTTTATAACATGTTGAAATGAACATTGAATTTTGTCAGGTATTAACATGAGCAAAACATGTGTATCTCAGGGAGTTGGCAAACATGAATTGCCCCTGGAAATCTAGTTCATCACTCTATCAACCAGAGCTCCGACTTCGATCAATTTTATATAGAGGTCACTGTCATGTTAATAAAATGCCATTTTAAGTGTCACTTTCATCACAATTCATGAACATTGGCGTATGCGAAAGGACCAACCGGGTCATGGACTCAACATTTGTCTTGATAGCTGATTATCTTTCTACAGAATCAGCATGTCGGCTGATAAATTGTGCAGTGACATGCTGATGTAATGTCAGTAATCATTAACAGCATCGCGTATCCCACCTACATTTACGTATTCATGTAAATAATAAGCTAGTTCTTTCGAATTCTAAAACTCTAGCGTCTAACAAGCAGTTAACTTGAATTGGCCAATTCAGCATTTAAAGTACTTTTGAGAACTACATGACTGAAAAATTTGTTTCGCTCTTTCACACAGTGATGAAAAAATGAAAATTATGGTTAACGCCGCTACTTCCCATACTGGGGCTTGGACGGTGCTGGCATAGTCAGACTTCAATCTTGAGCGTTGTGATCTTTCAGTCCGGATACTGGAAGATCGGTAGTCCAAGCACCACCACAGTAAGTCCACTAATTGTGTACAAATAACTAAAAACATAATTTATACAGAAATTTGCAGTCCGTAGTAGTAAGCTGTGAAGTTTATGCGTATACAAAGTAGTTCATGTTCATCGATATTCACTATTTTAGTAGAGGTCCTGACCCACCTAGATCACCCGCAGCTACGGATCTGCTTTTAGTGCAATTGGCTCCGACCCTATCTGAAAGTCTACGCATGTCTGTGATTATGAATACTTCGTGTATCAAAAACAAAATAACTCTGCTCGTGATATACATCAATATAAGCGAAAAGGAATAGCTTTTAGGAATAACAGCATCGAGTATGCACACATTGAATGCATAAAAGAGAATTCTTTCAAGTTCCATATCAAATACTAAAATTTAAAAAAATTAATTATGTTTTGTAAAAATGCATGAAGTCAGAGAATCTCAGTAATGAGCAGTACTTTTCATATCCACATTTAAGTTCTAGAAGACGAACATCAAAGATCAAAAGATATGCAGATGCTTTAGTCTTAATATTAATCTTAACTTATCATCGAGACACAACGGTGCAAACGAATTTTAAGCATCAAAATTATTTAGGTGACCCGCTTGTTGGAACATGTTAAAACTTTGGCATTACGTTTTTAAGTGATCTAATTACACAGTATATTTAAGAAGCGAATCTGATCTCTCAGAAACCGCGCCCATGTGTGTTTTCCGCGTACTCGCACCCATTTTCCTCATGTCCGCGCTCATGGGCGAATTCACGCATGAATCCAATAATTGTCGATTAAGCGGCATCAAATGAACCGGACTTGACTGTACTGACATGAAAATTGACGTCAATAGGATCGATCGTTGGTGATCTCTTACAGTTATGATGACATTTCAAAATGTGTAGCACTACATGGACTTCTTCATATTATTTTTCAAGTTCAGGAGCCGTCTGAGGAACCGACTGCATTGTAAACGTCAATGTCAAGTCAGATTTTAGTGAAATATCGATGATAAATGTGATTAGATACAAAGGGATTTTCCTCATCATTAGAAGCTTGCACACTATGTGAGAAAATATAAAAGACAAATACTCAATCGTGATGATGCTACCGGTTTCTGCTTTTAATTGTTTTCACTTATCGAATTACTACACCTCTGGAATACTGTCTAGTTACACTGCAGCAACTCACCCTTAAAAGTTCCCTAATTTTCCCTATAGTAAAAATTCTATAATGTACACGTAATTAGGCAATTGAGATGATGTACAAATTAAAGTTCTCATGAAGTTTGGCAGTGATTGGAATAGTTCCACGATTTATAGGGCATTAGGGGATTTGATAAAGCAAAAGCACCCACAGCTATTGCTAGTGCTGTAAACCGGGACATTTTCAGGAATATCAACTCGCGAAAACAAAAATTGGCAAGCATTTTTTGCTAAATTTCTAGTTAAGCAAAAATAAGCGACTCAAGGTCGCGGCACATCCGGGGGAACTGAGTTGGGGCATGATGAACCAATGAAAAGCTTAGAATTGTGCATGTGACTAATTCTTACCCAATGATAGAGCCGGCAACATGTGTACGTGTATCTAAGTGAAAATGCGTGCGATTCTTGTGCCATTATTGTGCATTGCATGAAGCTTTACTTCTATCCTAGAAGTTTTATTAGCAATTTCTACGTGACAAGGTGTCGAGAACTTTCAAAGCTGTGAAAGTACAAGACGCAGATTTGGACGTGAAAAGAAAGTGCTAGCAAAATATACATAGTTATTCTGATTTTTAGCCTTTTTGAATGTCATTTCGAAGCACTGCTTATTCTTAGACAACATGCTGATCACCGCAGCACTAAAATTCACCTCGTTGAAAAGTAGTAGTGCTAAGCCACTTGACTTTTCCAGCATATAAATTCAAAACACAACTGAAATCATCAAAATGTTCATCGATCTGAAAGGAAAGGTCTTACTTACAACAGGCATTGTATCTCTTGGAAAATCTTTCAAGAATGCACCAGGAGCTTTGGTTTCAACAGACACATGTAACTTTTATGCTTGAATCACATTTTTCCAGAACTATATTCGTTGCGACTTTATGACTTTCAGTTTTCACATATTTCTGATGACCAAACAGAAATTTCATCAAATTCGGTCGATAGGAGCATCAAATAACTTAATCCTTATTTGAAAGTGCTTTTAGAAAATCGAAAATTTCTGTCAATTTCTGAGAAAATTGAGCATCTTGATAGATTCAAACCACTTAGGAATCTCCACAAATGAATCTTTGTAATTATCACATGAATAATAGAAGTATGCCCTTGACACTACTCATAAATAACTTTAGAAGCAATGCAGGCAGCTTATGCTACAAACACTGCGGATCCCAAGTCATGGACAGGTCATAATGCTTCACAATATTGTTGATTCATTCATTCACTTGGCTGTAGTTTCTGTATATTTTCTGCACGACATGTAACTAAGACTAAGAATTTTTTGAGCAACACCTCCAGATCAGAGAGGCCATGTTGCAGTGTGTGCGCTCACTCAACGAAGATCGACTTTCGGAACACTGCCAAGCAAACTGTGACTAATTCAGGAGGTTCCGATGAACTTACTGAATATATTTCATGAGTATTGGAAATCAAGTTGTCTTCTAAAAAAACCCCCTCAAAACTCATAGGACAGCCAAGCAGTAGCAGCAGACCACACGTAAATCACAAGAATTTTCAAGAATCTCTGCTTCAGTAGCATTCACCACTTGAACATCCAAATGACCCCAACATTGTCTTAAGATGCTTTGCTGCGACAACTCATAAAAACTTATCGTTTATCGGCTCAAAACATCAAAATTTTGAAAAAGTGGAATTCAAGTTTTAAGCTGCTATTTGTAGCAACAGATTGACTGATTTCGCCAAAATCGACATCATTGGAACGAGCATACACCAATGATTGTGTTGTGTTGTAATTTTCTGAGAGCGAATGAATCAAAAGGACATCAGAATCGGAGGAGCCCAGGACTTCCCCGCGTTTACAGAACTCAACTGTGATGTGGGTATTGGAGTCGTCAAATTGGATTGAACTCTTCCAGAATCAGCAGTTTCAAACATTCCACATATGACAGTGCTACTTAAAATGTCATTAAAAGTGACAAAAATTTAGTAATAGAAAACAAGAAGAACATCTTTCATAAATTAAAAGAAACGAATGACGAAGCAAGTCAACTTGATAAGCGTAGGAAGCACATTGCTACGTACTAAGTGCATCCTTGACATTTTGCATATTGAGTAGACACATCAATATCGAGCATATATCAATTTAGCTGATCTTACCGTGACAAAATGGTCTAATACTGATCTGAAGGTCTTCCTTCCGTTGTTCACAACCAGTTGAAAATATGGAATGACTTCACCATCACTTGTTATTAATACTTCCTTGGATTTTTTCGATCTGAAAAACAAGCTACTATTTAACTAAAAGAAGTAGTCATCTTGAAATGCTATTACATTATAGAATGAATTGGTTGGTTCGAATCCTACCAGCCGCACATCTTTTGCATGGCAATCTGATCTATCGTGTATTTAATCTCATTGTTGTTAATTATAGAATGAATATTAAGACCAAAAACAGTCAGTGAAAAAGTTAAATCAATCTCTGAAATGATCAAAATAGCACCAATTTTACTGAGCAGAAGATGCTTTTATTATTTGACATCAGACGATATCTCAAGGCGATTACATGTGTGCATATTCAAGAATTTCATCAACTCCCTAGCAAAACCGGTATTTCGGAATTTGAGCAATGATAAAACCGGCTACGAATGAAAACGTAGGAAGCAACCTGTAACACATTCTTTCATTGAACACAACTTGTTGAAGGCAACGAATGCTCTAAGTGCATGGATCCGGCATGCTAAAACAGTCACAATTGCCCATTACAAAGATTTTCTATCTGATGAATAAGCGAATGACGCACAAAAGATATTGTGCTTTTCTCTACCAGACGGCTGTCAAACCAATAGTGGTAGATGCTCTCTTCCTCTCCACTGAAGTTGATGGAATGTTGAGAAGTTGAAGATAACACTCCGTTTTCCTGCTAAATTTCACATGATACAAGTGGGCTGAAATCAGTATACTGTTGTCTTTCGATGGCTTTTCGAGCAACAATTCTGAGATTGTTGTTGTCAGATTTTCTTCCATTGTCTTCATTGCTTCTTATGATGCCTCTGCCTTCTCTGCTTCTTCAGAAGATTCATGATCGATCCTGGAAACTTGTAGAGCACCCTCTTCCTGGGTGCAATTCAATCTCTTCAGAAATTCGAAGCAGCAGGTCTTCACAACAACTCTCTTCTCGAGCCCGGCTATGAAAGTATTGCAAAATAATCGATTGATTTGTATAAAGATCTTGACGCATTCTCAGTTTGAAAGCTTTCTTCATATCCATAGTAATATTTGTTGAGAAGAATTACGCAGTAGAAAAATAAACCGGTGTTTGGAGATCGTAAAATCGATAGTCGTTATTTCGAAAAATATAATATTCCGGTATAGCCGGAGACGGTAATACCGGCATTGTGACCACTAGTCATAGCAGATACTAATGGCAGGAGATTGCATTTCTGTCGGATGGAAAAGGGCATGGAGTTTCTTCATGAAATACGGAGTGGATGTCCCAATACGACCAATACGAGTATACAATCCTACCGAAATGTGCAATTTCAGTTTTCTCCCAACTAACTTCCGCAAGGTCTTTTAATTCAATCGGAAGTCAATCGTAGAAGTCATGTGGCATCCTTTAGTAAGCAATAAAGCACCGAATTTGAAATAGAATAACATAGCACCACCAAATCACAAGTCCGCTATGATAGTAGCCCATCAGCAACTACCAAATGGACTTGCAGCGTGATTGGTTTAGCGGGTCGAACAAAAATGTACGGGAATAATGAAAACTGGTCATTTTTGAGAGACTGCCATGAGGACCTTCATTCTAATAAGATGTCTCCGTGATGATTAATGTCACAATATGCTTCCCATGTCACTTGCAAGTAAACACTGTATTCAACAAGTAAATGCACACAATCCACACATATTTGATACATGAGAAAAAACAAATTAGTTTTTGCTGCTCTCCATTAGAATTATTGATGTCATTTGATGTCAAGGTTGCATCGGCATAAGAAGCTTCAAATCGACGTCAGATAATGTTATGGTGACAAAGATTGATGTTGCTGTCATCACTAGGGAATAGATTACTTTGCTAGTCAACAGGTCGTCAAGGAGAAAGTAAAATATGAGCTGATGTAAATGCTAATGTACCCAGTTGGTGGGATGACATTTTGTCAGGATTTAGGAATATGAAAGGCTAATTCTATCACGAATCACGACACACTGATATTTTGTCAGTCTATCGATTATCAAGTGATTTCCTACAAAGTTTTGCTTCGATATCCGACGATCTTGACTTCTTCGTGAGATATTTCCGAGCAACATGTGATGGTAGCAAGCAGTCGGAGCCGATGCCTGCACCATTTTCCACAATGTCTGCATTTCAATTGATTATTCAACTGATAAGGAATCTCATTAACCATGATCTACTCTACTCAAGGCGGTTAAAAATACTTTGAAAGATCTGCCATACCCACGTGGACCAAAGTTAAATCTGTTACCAGCCCAAAGGGGATTTCCAGTTCAAGCAAATGTATTTCCGAGCCAAGAATGACAATTCTCATCATATAAATTATGTAGGGGAAGTCATCATCATGGATTAATTCGAAGAAAATGAGCAAATCGATACGTAGAAGAGTTTTAAATAGAGTTAGGGTCTTACAACTGCTTCCGAACTACAGAAATCTCCTAATTATGTTGATAAACCGTTATTAGCAACTTGCGTAGTCTTCATTACAAATCCTTGTTTGAAACTCAATTATTTGTAGTTTATATTTATCAATAGTGCGTCCATTTTAGTGAATTTTCATGCGGAATGGAATTCTATCAGACATTTGGACAGAATGTGAACATGACTTAGACTCTCGAAGGCACAGAGATAGTGACAATGGCAGATGACATGAGTCTCTCTCCTGATTTCTAATACTTGTGATTTGTGTATTTACTTTTACTTCTATCTTTTAATCCGTCCCGGTTGGTTCTGCTTCATTTTGATTGATAAAGTGTTTCATTGTTGTTGTCATCTGCCATTGTCACTATCTCTGTGCCTTCGAGAGTCTAAGTCATGTTCACATTCTGTCCAAATGTCTGATACAATTTCATTCCCCATGAAAATTCACAAACAGAAGCGGCGTGGCGATGAAAAATGACATTTGTTTTTATTTCAATATTGTTCAGATAGGCGCAAGCTAAACGGTAATTCTAATATTGCGTCCAATAGATCGCAATCGTATTTCATGAATTTGCGGATTGCGCACATTTCACACGTTTCAAGAGGAAGGGTTCGTCTGGTAATTTGAAATACGCATAATGAATGCAACGTCCAATTTCATATTTGTACTGATATCTGCTTAAGAACAAAGCAAACGAATAAAATCATTGACTTAAGAAACAAAACATTTTCATTTCAACGTTGCCTGTGAAGATTACTGCCAACTGAATTCTGAGGGCACATTTTGTATCCAGAGAACTCAGATAATATAGCTGAAGATAACAAGGCAGCAAGTAGGCTACATGATTTCACAATACGCAGTTCAAATCAACTATAAAGTTTCCTTCTAAACAGTTTGAGAGAGGCAGTTAAAATGAAGTAAATATCATTCAAGTATTAATTGAGAGTATAATCCAAGCGCTTTTCCAATCACCAATAAAGTGCATCAGGAAATGATATCTTTGTTAGTGTGGACTGGTTTGATGGTGCAGGATAAACACAACATTTGACCTCTAAAAGACCGACATTTTCTATACGTATTTCATACGGATTTTGGCTTCTGTGAGGAAGGAGGGTGTCAATGATGAAGGATAATTCGATGAAGAAGAAGGAGAATATAAGATTAATGCTTTCCCGGTGCCTAAGGTAGGTGGAAACATGGCACCACTGAACAAGGAGGTTGCCTTTATGCTCAAGTACATACTCATCATCATCATTTTCAATCTAGTTTTACTCCGGCTTCGTCCCACACATTCAATTATTTATTTTACTCGTGTTCCTTTTGTCCATTAGTTTCACTCCAACTGTCGCCCTCTCTGCTCCTTGTAGACTCACCATCTCATTCTCTCACAAGCATTAAGTTTCGCTGTCATCAGTATCACTGGTTTCTCCTTTCAATTTCACAGAGAATCTTCGTTCAAGCAAAAGTTCTCCAACTACTCGAAACTTCTTCCACCAAGTCTCATGCATTCTTATCGTAGTTGCCACGCATAGGCATTTAGTCTGCTCCATAAGAAGCAAAATACCTCCACTGATTCAATACCTTTGAACATGCACTTGCCTTTTTTTACTGCTCACTTTTGGTCATTTTTGGATGAATTCTTTATAGTGCAAAAAGTTAAAGTTCGTGCACAATCAATGGCCACGACCTACCCCCTATTTAATAAATTTTGGATGTTTTAAACATATATTAAGATAAAAAGGAAAAATTGAACATAATGGAGGCATGTGGATTCACTTTCTCCATTAGCGAGATATTCTGCTTTTATTAATGACGAATAAATTACTGAAGCTCAAAACAAAAATAAACACAGTAGTTGATAGGATGATCGCATGATTAGCGAGTTGACGATCAGTTATAGCATTGACGCAGCCAAAGAAGGATTAGCGTTAGACGTCATAGATATGTTATTCTAAGCTGATTGTTGTTATACACTAAATAATTGTGCAATCAGTTGCATAACAAAAGGTGCGCCCTGGAAAGCGCACGTACCATTGTCAATGTTATATTCTACTCATCGAAGAATGAACGAATAGATGGAGGAAAAAAGTGCGATCCACACCTCGTTAACCTACTCATACAGCTTCAATGCGACAACTATGCAAGCCCTTTAACGATCAGGAACACACAATAGGAATCATTCAGACAGATAAACTAAACACAGGTCAAACTGACGAAATCATTAGAGATATTCCTATCAGGTCCACAGACAATAAAACAATAATTAGACGTAATGAAACACAGACGATGGTGAACATACTGCTGCGGGCAGCGCTGGTGCTTCACTGCTCTCCCTCTTAACCCTTTCCATATTCCATACCAGTGGTTCTCAAACTGGGCTCCTCGGTTAGGGACCGCAAAATTGACGGCAAGATGTGCCATTGAGATACAGGAAAGGGAGACCGCTGACTGTTCCTTAAGTGAATGAAAGGAAGCGTGTTTGTTTTTCGTGAAATGTGTCGCAGTGACTTTTGAACTGAAATAGCTCAATCCTATCCCGATGTCAGAAAGATGGCTCTTAAAGTGCTGATTCCATTTTCAACCACATGTGACTGTGAGAGAACGTTTTAAACTCCACTTGCGATGAAAACAAAATCTCGAAACAAACTAGATGTGACTCATGATATGAGAGTTGCACTATGCAAACCCCAGCCAAACATGGAGGAAATGCTGAAGACGAAGCGGCTGCACCCATTTCACTAAACTGTCTGTAAAATTGATGAATGTTGATATTTATCGATTTGGAATAAATAATTGTTCACCAAATAATGTTTTTTCACTATCCTTAATGCTAGCGGGGACCGTGAATCATTGAGAAATAATTCTGAGACCGTCAAATAATAATTTTTGAAAAGTTTGAGAACCACTCTTCCATATCAAGCTCTGAAAGGCCTTCGGCATCCATGTGAGGGGACCTCCTGTGCTCAGTATCACATGAATTTCTCGGGGCAGCAGTTTGGGGTGTGAACCTTCTAATGATGGTGTTCATTTGATCCAACTCGCTCATCTTCGCACCATAAATAGCAATTCCAAATTCAGGATCACAAATTTTGACCTTCTTCTTCTCCTGGCTTTTATCCCACTCATATGCGGTCGCCGGTGCGGATTCTCCTCCACTCGTTTCGGTCTCGGGCGTCCTACTCGTCCAGGTCCGCGGCTCTCAGGTCCACCTCTGCGCAATCACACAATCTTTTCCTTTGCCTTCCTCCTCCCGACCTTCATGTCCATCACTCTCTTCCCTACATAACTCTCACTCCGTCTCTTTACGTGACCAAACTATCACAGTCTTCCTTCTTTCATGTTCCGCCCATAGAGGTAGAATATCTTCCCTGTTATAATAGGGAAGATATATTCTACCTCTATGGTTCCGCCCAGCTCACCAACCTTATCTTTCTTCCCGATAACTTCATGTCTAACCTTATCCAGCAAAGTCAAACCGCACGAAAACCTCAACATCTTCATCTCCGCCACCTCTAGCTACTTTTCTTGTCCTTTCGTGATCGCTACCGTCTCCATGCCGCTCTTACAATAACTTTGTGGAGATTTCCCTTCACCGTACTTGGTACTCTCCGATCGCAGAGCACTCCCGACACTTTCCTCCAGCTGTTCCATCCTGTCGATATTCTCCTCTATCTTCTTGAATCGTTGAACCAAGTATCTGCACTCCCTCGCTCTCCTCACTTCACCTTCTTGTACACCTTCCCCACACACACAAAAGTACTCCGTCTTCATCCTACTCACTCGCATGCCTCTGTCATCCAACGACTTCCTCCATGGTTCCAACCTCCTCTCCACTTCTCGCCTTGTTTCAGCATAGATGACAACATCGTCAGCAAACATCATGAACCAATGTGCCTCCTGCCTCACTTTTGCCGTCATGCAGTCCATCAACACTGCAAACAGGAAAGGGTTGAGTGCAGAATCCTGGTGTAACCCCACTTTCACTTCGAAGCCGACACTTGTCTCGGCCGATGTCTTGACCTGGGTACTGCTTCCTTCGTCATATCTTTCACGATGCGTAGATATTTCTCTGGGATACCCTTCATTCTCAAACGGTTCCACACTTCTTTCCTTGATACTCTATCATAGGCCTTTTCCAAGTCTATGAACACACAATGGAGCTTTTGTTGTACCTCTCGATATTTTTCAACCGTTGTCTCAACGCAAAAATAGCGTCCGTCGTGCTGCGTCCCTGGACGAAGTCAAACTGTTCCTCAGAGATGCTGACCAACGCTCAGTCGCCTGTCCAACACCCTCTACCAGATTTTCATTATGCGAAATCATCTTTATTCCACGGTAGTTTTCACAATTCTGTATATCGCCACTGTTTTTATAAATTGGTACCATGATGCTTTTTTCTTCAATCGTCCGGTATCTTTTCGCCCTTAAATTTTAACCAATTCTTGAAAATTCCAACATTTTCCGGATTTTGGCTATGAATCACCTTACGGGTTGCTGTTTATGATGTCAAACTGGTGGAGTGTACTAGAAAGTTACTAAGGAGCACATAAAAAGATTGATAAAATTGATTTGTGCAAGTAATGCAACTAAAATATGCGTACATGAAACATGGAAGATTTTCTCCTACGTATGCAAATGAAATTGTGTTCTGCAGTTCTAAATAACTTCAAATGTAATTATAAAGATGAGAGACGACTTGCAGATACTCAGACATTTCAAATGACACAGGAAAATATACAAAAATCACTACTTGAATGCGTCGTTAGTAAATGTTTTTAAAAATAGCTTTTCCATAGCATTTGAATTACCAACCCTTGGTTGGATTTCTACGGTGTAATGGACGATCAAGATATTATTCATAGACGAACATTTTTTAAATTGTTGCATTCACATTGAAAGGCGAGGTCTTTTACAAAATGTCATCACACAAAATGTTTGCAAAAAGCGGTAGAATTCAGATCTCTAAGTGCTTTTCTAAATAGATAACAATTTTGATTTCAGTGGGCTAAACGCGATAATTGTCATATAAAGGCTGGAAAATACGCTTTAAGTAAAAGTCCCAAAAAAGCGTAGGTCGGTCGGCGACCACAGCGGATACCCTTCATCCCTCGATATGGATAAGGGTTAAGGATGAATATACAAAATTGATCAGTGTTAAAAGGTGAATAAAATTCCGCATGATAAGACTTGCTTACTAGTTGCTTAGCACATAACATGGAACACAAATGCATAGAAGAATGTATTTAAAGTTCAATCGCATTGTGAATTGTTTAGACATGGTTGAACAATTTTTGGAAAAATATTAACTATGATTAAACAGACCGCAGTGCATGAATAGTTCCAACACGGTTTGACTCACGTGATCGGCCATGATACATCTTACGCTGAGAATCTGACCATCGCATTGTCATTCATTCTAGTTCACCAGGAATGGAAGTTGGAAGTTGGTGGACAATCGATCATCGCCACTTGCCTTAATGTCAGCGGTCACAATTGTGACGAGTTAT
The DNA here is from genome assembly GCA_907163375.1 of Prostheceraeus crozeri. Lineage (NCBI taxonomy): Eukaryota > Metazoa > Platyhelminthes > Polycladida > Euryleptidae > Prostheceraeus > Prostheceraeus crozeri. Next base: position 165,191 of record CAJQUW010011384.1, on the reverse strand, counting down.
TTATTCATTGATTTGATTCTGCCAATTGACACAGTCGCACAAGTGGCTCGTAGCTCAGTTGGTTAGAGCACAGGTCTAGTTAACCTTGGTCGCAGGTTCGAATCCTACCAGCCGCACATCTTCTGCATGACAATTTGATCTATCGCTTATTTAATTTCATTGTTGTTAATTCAAGACAAGTGGAAAAATTGCAAATACAGCCTTTCAACTCAATTTTCTCTTGGAGGACTTCAGATGATAGATGCACTTCTCTATGTCAACTCTATTAATGATTCCACTTGTAGTGCAGTTTATTCACAGTAACCTTTCCTTCTTAATCTGTCAGATTTTTTCGATGAAAGAACATGAGTGAAATGAGTGAATCGATCGAAGCTCTTTTTTATTGAAAAAGCATATCTTGGATGAATAACAAGTGGAGGAGAAATACTAACTGCTCAATAGTATTCTTGTAAATCAACATTTTTGCTACATATTTTAATTACAAGGTACCACTCATAACGCCCTAAGCCATTACGTTGAATGGAAATATTGACCGACTTGCGACCCAAACCGCAACATGTTAATCTTCATGAGAATTATATACGACTATCTCTGAACACCTAATCCGTCCCAAATTCTGCCATCGTGTCAAGCAAGATTTCTGAATGATCTTGTCACTGTATTCAAAGCACGGAATTGAAACTATACTCATGCCGCATCCGACTTGATGCCTTTTAGGAAGTTTCCTTAAAAGAATGAATTACTCGATGCTTCTTCTGATTACACATAAAGCGAGAAGTTCAAATCTAAGGCGGTTTACAACATTTTCGTCATCAGTGAACCTCTTAATGATGTATTGAACTGAGTGGGAACTAATATGATGAAGTTTGGTGAATATGAAGTTTTCCTTCATCCATTCAATTGTCAAATAAACTGGATAAATGAATTGCGTTTCTTGAATCAATAAGGTGTCATTAACAAACGTTTCAAATATGATCTGTCGTGTATTTCTTTGAGAATTTACGTCATTCAAAAATAGCTGAAGGCACAACATCTTTTGAACGATTTTCATTCTAATAAACACGATTGTATGCATCAGATATCTGCGGATTATTTCATTTCTATTTAATTTTATGATTACAAAAATTTCCATTTAATTGCACCCAATGCGTGACTGTGAAAGTTTCCCGCCTTTTGTTGGTTCATTTTGTTGGTTAGAATTTTTGGGAATATGCGTCTACAAAGTAGTTATTTGACTCAATGAAAACTCATCTACGAGTACAGGTGAGTGATAATAGTGCGGTACTACTATCCTTAAGTACCACTGAAAAGGTTGTGCCCGAAAAATGACTGAAACTGTGCCTCGAAGGGCCGAAACCGCGCTCGCAACTGACCCGAGCCTTCCCCAGACCCGTGTTCCTGCTTGGAAAAAGGATGGGTAATAGTCATGCCCGAACCCGGGTATCCGGTCAACCCCAGAACGGTTCTCATCGTCGCCATGATCTTCGGGAGATTTTTATAGTATTTCCGTGCGAGAACGATTATTTGAATATTTAAATTCAGAAATGATCAGATTTTCTGTTTTCTATTTTATGGTCAAAAGTTGACAAATAAAAAATGATCACAACACAGCAGCTTCAGATCCCTGGCCTTCGTCGGTGAGATGTCCGCGCGTGTTGGATGTGCTGCTTTTATGTGATACTAGACACAATGAACAGCCACATTAATTGTTTTTACTGACATGACATTGACAGGTCTTGGAAGACTGACAGCTATGTTGCTGGATAAAGGGTATGTCACCAATCCGTTCTTACGATTTATTTCTGGTCTCAAACAACTGATTTGCTTAGTACTTTTTCCTACAATCGAGCTATTTTTCTTTGGAAGAAATGCGATCTTCAATCAAGTTGCCCTGCCGATCAGCATATTTATAATCTACGTTTATGATGCTTATTGAAATGTTCTGTAAAACCGCTAGAACCGTTGCTTTTCTTTAGGGCGCTCATATGCTCATTATGACGAACTCTAATTGGGCGACAAGCTTTACCAAAGTACTTAGAGCTACATAATGAACAAGTATATTGATAAACTACATACATATTTGTCGCTGCAAGACTGATCACTTTTTAAATCTGAACATACGGTATATTACCTTCACGTTTGTTTTGTGAGATGAAGCGAAGTTTGAGGTATTCTGCCAGGATGGTATTCGCTTTACTAGTAAACCTATAGGGGACATTGAATTTCTGCATCAATTTTCTCACTTTTTTATAGCCATTGTCACAGATAAATGGTACAATAAAAGGTATGTTGCTATATTGATTTTTGCATTTTCTTTCATTCTTAGCTTTATTGCTTTGAGCTATTTCTCCCTCACTATATCCGTTATTTCTGAAACTCAACATAGTCCGTCACTGATGAAATGTATTTGATTGTGCTTCTGTCGAGCACCTCTCTTCAATATCAATCATTTGATTGATTCTGTCTCATGTGTGCATTTGCGTTACTCGCATCTTACCGATAAGATTTACACCTACATGTTTCTTACTAGACAATATCGTGAACATTTTCAGCACCGGATGGCAAAAGGAAGATGCGATGCAGCAGAGATCGCTTGTTGAATTGAATCATTCGGCTCCGAACTCTTGGTTCTGACGTCAGTTCTTCATAATGAGTATATGAAGGCCCTAAACAACAACAACGATTCTAGCGCTTTTACAGAACAGTTCAATTAAATCATTTTTGAAAATACTAAATCCCAGCCACATTATCAACCATCTGACACCAACTGTTCTTCCACGCTCAAAGCATTTGATGACACCCAAGCAATGTACCAAGGGGCGTTCGACCTCGTTCATTCCTTACTGCACTAATCTTTATAATCGAATGTACATTTGAACGACAGTTATTTTCAATTGACTTCACTTTCAATATTTGCTTGCCATGCCTTTGTACTGTTTTGATTTTCATTCTCATCGAATATACAATTTCTATTTCTATTCTATTCTGTGCACCCAGTTGCTTTCAGTCAAAATTATTGTGAGTACAAATTAATGCGAAGAGATCTAAGTTGTTCTCAGTGAATTTTGCTAATAGTGTGATCAGTAACCTGTAATTTTTAAAACAATTATGTACTTTTTTATTTTGATGGCAAATATCTATAAATCTATTTTTGTTCCATAATGAAGACTTACTCCTTTATGAAGATCAAGAATAGGCTTAATTTTGCTGATTTCTGTGAATTTTGTTCATATCGTGGTTACTCTGCAAATTTGCATATAATAATGTCTAATGCATTTCATATATGATGTTCTATACATTCACATACTTTTCTATGTACACATTGTGTGACGTGTATTGTGCATCAACGACTGCTTGTAAGTGCCACTATGGTTATCGCCTTGGATTTTCTGTTATATATTTGCTTCAGAAAAGGCACACAAATTTTTACTCATCCATGACTTATGGAGAATTCTGAATTAAGACTGTACGACGCTGCTGTACATACAATCAGTACAATGATATCAGGTGATGACTCAGTGGTGCGTTTTATGATACCTTTAATGTATTAAGCACGCATTGTTAAGGATATATTGAATCCAGTGATACGCTAACAGCATCACCTAATTTAGTACGTCCTTGTTACTGTCAATAACCGCTTCGTGAAAGTTTGGAAAACAATTCAATTAGGATATCATGGCTACATTAATTGCTGCACGTTGACTACCACGTTTACAAAAGATTTCAGTGTCTCAGTGCAGTCATAGAGGACATTCTAAATTCCATTGTATAACAGAAGGTGAACACCGGGCAGCCAACGGCTAGAAAAATGAGAATCTCTCTAAGATGCTTATGGCTTATCCTTTGACATAATACCATCATTCTTCTAGATCAGAATTAATCATCTCCCTGAGTTTTATGTGGGTCCCATGGTCAATTTGATGACTACTTATCAAGCGGATTGCCGAAATTTGCCACGTTGACATTACTACATACATGCAAATAACTCTGTACATGCACATATAAATAGAATACTGGTAATCATCGTAGGGTAAAGTCGGGTAATATCGACAGTTAGAAAATGTTTTAGGGCTCTAACGGTTGTATTTCTCGGTTTTGATGCGAACTGTGATATTCAAAAAAATCTCTTTTTAGATGAAAAGTGCGCAAAGTAATAATAATAATAATGAATGTATATTTTGCCAAATGAAAATCGATGCATTACATCAAATCAAGAAGTGGTTACAAACAACTGGAAGTTAAGTGAAGAAAGGTTAGATACAGTGTACTTGTAGAGCAGTTCGAGCATTTAGAAGTCGGAATTAAAGCTTTGGTTTTGGACATTCGTAATTGTAGGTTTCGAAACCTTCAGAAAGAACGAATCACCACGTCGTTTCGTGCGACGATAAGGTAGCAGGAATCTACCAGAAGATGATATCGGAGGTAACAGATCATTAAGAATATGATTTTCTGATACTGCCAGTTCAAGGAACCTTAGTGACAGCATCTGTCGCCTTTGAGGTAGCAGTCCTTCCGACACTCAGCACCACAGATGACACGATGAACACGCTTCTGAAACATATCAAGCCTGGCGGAGTCGCATGAAGACATTGTTAAAAACAACGGAGATCAATACTCAATACAAGAACGTATGAGAGAATTATATGTCTTAATAAGATGATGACTAGAGAAACCCGATTGTTTCAACACCCGCAGGGCATATAAGCGGCGGGAACATACAGACAATACGTTATCAAAATGGTCACTCCAGGTCCAACTTGAGTTCAACGTAATCCCAAGAATCTTAAGTTTATCAACGTTATTGACTGATGGAAGTTTTGGTAGTGTATTGGTGTTCTTCATTTTGATCGTTATTGATTTGCACTTACCATCATTTAGAGGAATTCGAATAGATTCAGACCACTTTACCATTCGATTATGATGATAAGACATATTTTCCAACGACTGAGAAGGATTGCTTAGAAAAGGCAAAATCAGTGTGGCATCATCCGCATACTTTACGACAGAGCAGGTGGGAGAGTCACACCCGAATGAACCGATAGACATTGCAAATAAATAGGGACCAATTACAGACCCTTGTGGAATACCAGAGGATACTAGAGTACAAGAGCTTAACTGGATACCAACTCGCACAAACTGTTGCCTATCTGTCAGATACGATTGAATCCATCTGACGAAGCCGATAGGAAAAGAGCAATCAATCAGTCTTTGAAGTATAATGTCATGTGGCAATGTGAAGCAATGCCAATAATAAGTGAAGGCAATGTGCGCAGCCTATTACCGTATTCACATAATATCGACCTATTTCAGGGAATTATCAACGTTCCGCTTAGGAAGCGTCTAAAAGAGCCAAGTAAAATAAACTGAAGACATTCCATACTATATGAAACGAAATTTTACACATCTGTTGTGTCTTTGATTGTCTGAAAATGCGAACTTCATCACGTTCCGCTGCGTTACACGCTTGCGCTATATGCATGGAAAATGTGCGGAATTCTCTTTCGTCTTTAACGAAGATGGAGCAGCCTTTCTAGACTGCTTTCAGTTTATGAAACGTCAACCAATCAGACAATCAAAGAAGCAACAAATGTGCAAACTTTCAGTTCGTACAATATCTAATGTCTTTACTGTATTTTACGTGGTCTTTTTTAAGTGTCGATATTACACGAACATCATTACAGTTTACACACCATGGTTTTCATTTATAATCATAATTTGAATCGATAAACTAATAAAGTCGAGTAAGAAGAGTTTATTTGGGTATCACAGTTCACATCTAAATCTAGAAATACAGCCGTGAGAGCCCGAAAATCTTTTTACTGTCGATAATACCCGATTTTACCCTATGCAACAAAGAAATTATACTTAGAAGAAAAATGGTAGACTCGTGTAGTGACGCGACAAGACCCGATTTCATACAGAGCGTTTATAACAGCCGTGGAGTACAATGCATGCACAGACAGACACAGATCAGCACATCGATGTGAGAACTAATCACAGAGAGAGATCACGACCATGTGCTACCATGCTACCACGTGCGACTAGTGGATATTTTGACTGTGAGTCGTGACTACAAGTACTGATCAAGTACTGTTGCTAAACAGATATGCTGCATAGTCATCAATGGAGGTCGAGAAAAATAATGTGTATCACATAAAATATTTTTCACGTGAAGCGACAAAATTTAGGGAAAAAATTAAATTAACGATCTACGAAGCAGCGCATATTCTCAAGAAGTTCATTCTAACTTAATATTCTTCTCCCCGTTCATTTGAAACAAATTGAAATAGCTGTTTAATCTTTAGACGCAAAGGCCAAGATAAGCATCATTCCGGGAACAATTGGAATGCAACAGAAGGAAATGTTCTTAAGAGATTTTAAGAAGAAGCCCAGATATTACAAACCGTAAAAGCTACTTTACAAGGAAACGGAGATAAAATAGCTTCTTCTCTAACACGCCACTGATATTGAATCTTATTTTGTATCACTGCGGGGACTCCTACCGGAACTCACGATTATTATTGCGCTTAAATATTGAAATGTAGCTTTTGAAAGTCCATTTGAAACAATGGAAGATTACTTAAGCTAGCCTACAGTCGTTGCACCGACTTCACACATGTCCTGCTCTATTCGTTTACTGAGTCTGAAGGCGAAATCCTTATAAAGTTCATGGTCAAAGTATACTTAACTGTCAACAGCTATGTCATGTTTGCAGTGAATCTCAATCGTTTTTCATTTCCTTTCAAAACTACAGTCATGCAGGATACTGCCATAATGCACAAGTTGGCTGGTACAAGTGCTAGCAGCCTTGTCGTCGATATATCGTGCCTACTCCCTGGAAACGGAACTTGGCAACCAACTAGCCGAAAAGGGGAAGCACACATCAGATTGAAATTAAGCGAAACTAAAACGTTTTTGTGAATCACAACAGCACATTCTCTAGGAGGTTGCAGACATTCTTCAACTTCAAGGATAAAATTGCATGTTCATTTTTCCATAAAATATCACTAATATTATTCATAAAATAATACCTTGAATCAAGAGAACAACAGACCTCCAAGCACTACGTGTAGAGCACCAAAACCAAGCATTCGGTCAGCATCTAATCAATATCACGTGATCATAAGTCTCTCATTAAAGACAGGATAAACAAATACATGAAAGCGCCTATTTGCGGTCCCCCGCTTGCTCAATCGTTTTAAGTTATGATGCTGTGTTGCCACTCGGTAAGATCTTGCAATTCGAAAGCCTATGGATGAATGGAAATTGATTTGACAAAATAAGGCGAAAGTTAAGTTGATTCTTGATCGATGAAGCGAATGGAAAATTGTGGAATGGAGAATTTCTTACTCAATCATTAATTCCGTGCGTGACATTCTCGAATAGCTGTGACAGAACTCTTCAATTCCGCTTCCATTGGTGCTCACAGAAATGAATTTCTCACAATCTAAATGAAACACGAGACAATCGCAAATGTTATATCAGAAATTTTGGTCCAAGCTTCTGGAATGAGACTGCCTGACACGGTGACATTCAACTTATTGATTTTATATCATCTCATTTCATTTTATCTTTATGCTTTACACGTACTTGGAGTCACACGCATGAACTTGCAGTGAAAAATAATAATTCAGAAATTCCTAACTTGTCATAATGAAAAACAGCAATGTTTCATCAAAACAAACTTATTCAATGATGCTACTTGCATTGATCGAAAAACTATTTTCCATTCTTCAGACAGAAGACATCTAAGATCATTCTTCAAATATCGAAATCAAAAATAGAAACTCGAGCTTTGAGTAAATGCTGAGTCGAATAATGGACAAGGGAGTTGATAAATGTGACTTATCATAAGAAAGCAAACTTTGAAAGTCTTCAACATGGATGAAAACAAACGAATATTCTTGCACGGCATTTGAGTGTCCAATTGATCCTATCAAGCATGGTGCCACCATAAGAAACGCCCTGATGCAAGTCTGCGATGTCGCAGGAAAAGCGATTTTGAATCTAAATAGACAAATACTGATACCTGATAAGTTTATTTTGACAATTTTGCAGGAGACAACAAAACATATTTTTAGATCCAAATAATTGGGTGCATCATCTCATATTGCATTTTGATTAATGCTCAGATAAACGTGCATAATATTCGTTTTCTAAAAACAGAGAAAGGTGAGTACCTATCTTAGTTTCAACAATTTCTCAATAAGAACGAATTTTCACAAAGCACACGTCAGCTGCAGCAATTGACCTTGAATATCACATGCCAGGTATTGAAAAATGATTGTTTGACACAAGAGCCCTTCTTCTGCAAGTTAAAAAAGGAAAATAAAGATCTTGTTATACCGAGTTTTCGCCTTAGACTTTCAAACTAAATGATAAAAAGGATAATATAATTATAAACAGATCGAAGTAATTAATCAAAATGCAAAATCTTTCATGCAAACTGAACACACTGTATACAATGCATAGAAATGTCTTTAGACACTTTTAGTCTGCATGTCAGCTTCTTGAATTCAGACCAATTATTCAAATCTATTTATTCTGACCTTTTCATCATTTACCTTGATAAAGCCGACTGAAAATTAGGTGAAACAGGATCTTGACTCTTCTTTTATAACTTGAGGAAGAAGGACTACCAGGCTAAACACTCATATTTACATACACCACACACAGCTTCGCAATGGCCAACAAGCTACAGAAAGTCACATGTCAGATATTACTGCGACAACGACAAATTGCTGCAGTAATCGACTGTCATTTCACAGCGAATCTATCGCAAGGTCAATTACATCGTCTTTAATACCTTAAAACTTCCGAATTGTATGCACTCATACAGAGGTTTAATCAGCAGTGAGTGATGCCATGAGTGCACGCACATCATAAAACAAATTCCTTGACGAATAAACTTGACCTCATAACTGCAATATCTTTCAAATAAACCGATCAACTTGCAGCTAATAGGTCCAAGTTGTAAATACTTGTGTGGAACTGTACATTTTTTACTCATCTCTGCCTCACTCAGTTAGATGTGGGAGGCCTTCACACACTCGCAACAATTTTAAGGTTAGTAACCTGTAGTGAGAGCGAATAGGGGGAGGGGTCTCCTGATGATGGAAGACTTGAACTCTGGACCTTCAGCAATTCCGCACCTATTAACCAACCGAGCTAACCAATAACCTAAAGAGTTGTCACATTGAAGAACTCGCAAAGCGGAACAGATAAGACTCAATCTTATGAAAATATTGATATGAATGCAATCGGTACTTGAAGTTATTATCGAAATAAAGAAGTAATTGCGATATACCCATTTCACGAGTCAAAAGATTAACAGCAAAGTGCAAAAGGGTTTTCACACGCATGCGAATTCGATTGCGAATCACGGCGAATTAAAATTCGCAATTGGTTCGTAGCCATATCGCAGTGGCATGCGAATGGTTTGGAAATTTCAAAAAATTCTCCGTCAGTTGGCGAACTTTGAAGAACTGTGTGAACCGTTGCGAATTGATGCGAATTCTTGTGAGAATCTAGGACGACTGGTGGCGCATAGGAAAATATTTTTAATTCGCCGTGATTCGCAATCGAATTCGCATACGTGTGAAAGCCCCTTAGATTCGAAGTTCCCACACATGCCTGCATTGCTGACGCATATGACTTATCACAATGTCATCACCACACACGACTCTTGTTTACTGCTGCTGTTGTTATCATGTATCATGTGTCATCTGGTATCATGTACTTGCAGATGAATTTTCCTATTAGCGCACTGTCAACTTAAAATAGCAAAATACTAAAATTACACGCGCATCAGCATCTTTCTTTACCATATTTAAGTATTTAGGTACCCTAAATGCCTGACGTTTGTATGCAACAACCGCTGCGCTGTGATCTTCCCGAAATTTTCTCAGCAGGTCAAGGAAACAGAAGAGCATAAATGAAGGTCACTGCGATGCGTGAACTACGCGTACATCTACTAACAATTGCAGATGAAAAGAAAGATGAGAAAACAGAGTTAGTTCAAAATATCATCATAGCTTTAAAATAATAAACGGTTTGTCATAAGGAGTCATATATACGAGTATAGACATTCACAAAAAATTGATATAGCTGCAAGTATATTGGAATACAGACTTTAGACGCATAAAAAGTACGGCAGAAGTGTATGCATAAGTAAATCATTACAAAGTCAATGTAGTTTCATCCATGCACGAGCGAAGGAGTCACTCAATATCAAGGAAGTAAAGAAAAATTTTCTCTTACGGCGCTAGGTCTTTTAATAAATGTACATGAGTCAGATCAGACTATTTATATTAAAGCTTCTAAGAGGAATGAGCTAGAACAGCCATATTCCAACTCCTAAAAAGTATTTATGATCAGTGCATGTTTTCTCCATGGCTTCGGTAATCTAGCACTGTACCAACTCAGTAGTAAAAATCATTGTGCAAAACAGTGAGTTCACAAACAATATCTTGACAGAAACAATATGTCATGAAAAAGCATTTCAATAAGCATGTCATGTTCCTAATATGAATCTCTATCTAAACTCTGCAATGTCATAAGCCGATATGTAGTCTGAAGCAATAAAAAGTGTAATTTTGAAAAGAGTTTGGCTGAAATACATGAACATTCCACAATGTGGTACATACGCCAAAATGTGGTAAGTAGATAAACGATCACAGTAATTATGCTATCTCTCCATTGCGAAAATCAGCGTGATTTTTGAAGGCTAAGATGCAGTCATTTAACACTATAGGAGCCTCAATCATCTATCGACAAGAATTCATGCGCAACTTCATTATGCGTACGAAATGCAACTACAATTAATTGAAATAAATGCCTCCAGCTATTCGACCAGCTGCTTGACATTACTTTTGCTGCCGCTGACAGCCTTTTTCCCTCACTTGTGTTATTTTTTACCAAATTCCATCACCTCCAATGCAACAGGTTTGTAATTAGGAGCATTTGACCGAAAATCATCCTTTAATCATTTTTTAGCTTAAAGACTTCCTTTATGTTTTCCATCTTCAAATTTTCAATTACTGAACAGCCATCTCTCCCCGATGTACTATTGACTGCGGATCAATATCAGCAGCAGTCATCACCAACATGAATAGACACCAGAGTTCATTGGAGCAATGCCTAGAGTTCAGCGTTTACATATAACGCTCTAAGACGCTCACGACAAAGAAATTCTTGCATATTTCGTCTTATTGCCATGTTTTAATTCATCAATTCATTGAGACTTATTGCGGAATAAAACATTATTAAAATATATTAAAATTATTTTATTATATTTTATGAAATTTAGTATAAAATATAACTTTACAGTTTCCGAAGATTCGCGCTTGTAGCCAACAGTGCTTCAAATAAAGTATGCATCCGAGATATACGATTGTAGAAAATCTAAAAGGGAACGGTGACATGCATGCAACACTCAACAGACATTGCCTTTGCTGGAACGAGTCAAGAGTTCGGACATCATCTTACTATGGATAATGGGAAACTCCACAAGTAGCTTCAATGCAGTGGCGGGGATTTTTCGGCGGGAAGATCCGAATTCTGCTTCGAGGTTATTGAAAATACATTCAAATTATATTTTTACCGGGTAACAGCAAAAACCGAAGGAGGTGCTGCTCCGTTTTCTGATATTGACGTCAATGTTTTCAAATTTTTCCACGCTCACAGAACGTCGTAATACCGTGATGAAAACTACATTCTCTCTTGATCACCACTAGCATTGCCAAAATCATTTCTATGCATCAACTTTCGAAATATTGTTAAGCAATAATAAATAAAATATGAGATAATTTCTATATTTTCTACAGATTCATAGATGCTAAACAGAACATACTTGAAAACTGGGAAGGTGCGGGAACGGAAGGAATGTCAAGTCAAGACAAGTGCACTAGTGGAAAATCCTAGAAAAATTTAGTTTATCAAAAGTCCAGAACACATAAATAAAATTAATCCTTGTGATCCATATCCTCATATATAGAGTACGATACACATAACATAAGTAAAACAAGCAAAATGCAAAATCAAAATGCCAGGGAAGGAAGAACTAATTTTCATTTTGGTACTTCTATTCTTGCCCCACCCATATCTTTGTTCCTGATCTTCTCTTGATCCTAAGAGAAGCCTCATCCCTACCATCGCATAGCGTTGAGTGTGTAAAATTCATCTGACTTGTAGAAGTTTTACAGCCTCAGAATTAGACAACTGCTCGTCATTTGTCTGTAGACAACAATCTCACAAAGTTCATAATCACAGCTGTACCTTGTATTCTAACTGAGTATCCAAGGGACCAATCCTTCATCCCAGGGTTCAAGCAAAAATTGTCAGTGGTGTTGTGCTTGTCATTGTCTTAGCAACTGATCACGTCTATTCTAATAAATCCAATATGACTAGGTTTGACGAAATTTGATGAATTTAGAAAAATTGGAAAATGTGGGGGTGGGGGAAGGAAAGAATAGTTTATCCAAAAGAGAAAATGCAGGCCTAAAACAAAAGACGAAATGCTGACCAAGCTTGCTAATAAAGATATACACATTCTGAAAGAATTAAATTCATAGAGTCAACAGGGAAGAGCCATGTAGCTGCAAAAACCAAAAACCCCAATCTCCAACCCTTACCATATGGCGGGGCCAGACTAACCAAATTAATTGAGCGATTAGGAAGGTCTCTCTATACCTGAGAAAGTATCGCTAACAAAATGAAAATACATGCTAAATTTTGACATTTTGCGACATAAGGATTGACGAGGTGAAAACAACCAAGTGTGTAGACAAGAAATCTATTTCTTTAAGAGTACCCAAACCTAAGATCTTCTCCAGAAGCACACGCAGAGCTAATGCACTCACATGCTATAATGTGAGCTTAGAACGCGCACGCACTGTGAGTCGCTCGAAAAGCTTTTTTGTTCGCACGGCACAGCTTTGGAATCAGCTTCCACAGACCACTTTCCCTGACCAATACAATCTTGATGCTTTCAAGAGGCGTGCGAACAGGTTTCTGATGGGGGCAGATTAATCAGATTAGAATATCTGTTTTTTTTTTTTAATTATTATTATTATTATTTAAAATAATACAATTTGTTACTTTTCATTGAGTAACCCCTAGCTTCGTTCATGGCTCATAGCTGTGCTAAGGGTGAAAATTCAGTAAAAAAAAAAAAAAAGAGGATTTGATGAAGAAGTAACTAGATGACACTTTTCTAGAAGACATTGAAGATGCCGATAGTTCCAAACACGAAGGCGGATGCATTAGAAGAAACTCTAGCAATTCTAAACAATTATAAATAATCTTGAGAAACACAATTGCGATATTTATATTTCTGTTTTCATGACTGCATTTTCTTCTCCCATCTTTGTGTTGTTTGACATTTCGATGTGAAGCTGTGATCAGAGCTGGATAAAAAATCGGTCTCCTGTTAAATGTGTGTGTTTTCTTCATATAAGCTGTTAAACAGGCAATCCAGAATTTAAGTTGAAGACAATTCATTAAAAATATATAGAAGAATATCCGAATGCAACCAGTATTTCATTACATCATGTAGATTTGAAAACCTTGCCAAAATTATGCACTATAATGATTAAATTTCGATGAGATTCAGCTCGCTTCGTCCAGATAGTCTCAATGGATTTGTTTCATATGTTGAGCGTTTAGTGATTCCTTCTTTTCTAAATAGCTCTGTTAATTTTGAGAGATTTGGGTCTATTATCGATCTTAGAGCATGAAAACGTAGGCCAATTTACTTTTTTTAAAATCAAGTTAATCCATCGAGATAACCATTGAGGTTCGAAAGGTTGTCTAAATTCGCATTGCTTCGTGAAATATATTGAATTATGAATATTTCCATGATAAGGTGAATCAAAATAAAACTTATATTACTAATTAATTATGTATAAGAAATACACTTTACGCATTAATGCAACACTAACATACATAATTGTAATTGATAATCTGAACAAAATTCATAGGCCCTACTCAGCTAATAAATAATGATCAATGTTTTCTGTATTAGACATGTTTTTATAGTACTATTATGAATTTTTCCTATTTTGCATTATCCTACCCACCCCTCCCCCCCCCCAAAAAAAAAGCAGCGAAACTATACTAGCAGGGGGTAGAGCTGTCTGCTAACAGTAGCAAATCAAATAGGAAAGGATTAGTACCTCAAGTGAGTACACTGTTATCTCCCCAGCTGGACAGACTCGAGGCCTGAAACCTGTTCTTTCGGATCAAGCGCGATCTTCAACCAGCTGAGGCAACCTAGCACCAATTACCAACAACTAATTCATACTAATTTCTCGTGACTTACCTGACAAACAAACACTTCACATGAATTTGACGATGATCATTTGAGGTAGATGGTAGAAATGCCCAATTCGTCAGACCTCGGGAATGACAATCTTGTGTAGCTTTGATACAAATCCTGATATCAGTGCCTCTTAGAGGATAAGGCAGCTCTCTCGGCCGTCCGTTCAAAACCATATCCAAATCCAGCCAGGCTGATTGGAGAGATTCTTTATCTGCATTTTCGAGTGTTTTCAGCTTTCCACCTGCAAAATTCGACCAGTAAGGCACAATAGGACAGATAACTTCGAAGGTTGACCATTTGTGGGTTACAGGATAGCATCATGTTACAAATAACTTGCTTCGAGTCTTTTTATAATTAGGATTTCATGAACTAAGTGTTAATGGTGTTTTCGGATGTCATAAATAATTCAAATTAATAAAATTGATCATTATTTCATAATAATGTGTACTACCAGCCGCACATCTTTTGCATGGCAAATTGATCCTTTGTTTATACAATTTCGTTCACTGTTAATAACTTACACTAGATATTGACAGTTAAGGTGAATCAGCTAATGTATATCTTCCACCTTAATTCCGAAAATTCTGTCAAAGAACATAAACATTATCTATCCGACTAAAAGTTTCTACTTTAATGCATTTATTCACGCTGCGGCGTGCATGTGATATCAAAAATTCAGTGTTATCTGAACTATATCAGATATAATGATGAGTGAAATTCTCTTCTTTTTTACTGCAGACGTGGAGAGATCGCTTTCGCTTTATCAGACCAGCTTAACACTAGCAAACACTAGTTAGGAACAAATTGAGAAAATCGTCGTAACGAATTACTCATAAGCACCACAGGAATGAAGAATCTGTTGAATGATTTAATATCACATTTTCGCTTCTCCAATACTTCATGAAATAATCAGAAATAAATTGACACAGATATAATTATTTCACACAGTGTCTCCTATTGAATCATATACATGCAGCTTATATTCTATCAACAACACTTGACATAAACTGATCTGTCGTGAAATGTACACATTTGTTATTGTCTAACTTTCAATGCAGTTATAGTTTGAAATAAAGTTTCTCAGAATCACAATCAAATTGACAACTGATCAATTCTTGTCTCAACTTTTAGGTACATTGCACCGCTAGCCGTATACAAATTAGTCAACGAAAATATACAGAAATAAAAAATGGACAGAACATTCAATTGCTCTAGGGGAGCATATTAATTTGAAAGGGCTTTCAGTTCACCTAAATTAAAAACCTGAATCTGTAAAATCATTCACCTAAAAAATACCTAAATCGATAAATATATTCACCTGACATGTCACTGTCTATTGATAACAAACATTAAATTTCAAAATACATGTCAAGTCTAGTATTAGATCCAAGTCTCGCCGAATGAGGCAAGGCTGTCTGCGGCCTTGTGCTACCATGGCTGGCGCTAGTTAACCTAAAATGAGAACGGTGGTGCTAGAATTCAGAACACTCTACACTTTCGTACCTCATCCGACTGAGCTATTCTACCGAAAAGCTGTTGTTCACCCAGACAATAATCTTCCGATTGCATCAATGCTTCGCAAGTAAGGAGAGGTGTGTTTTCCAGGATTTGTTGACCATTTAGTATAAAACCTCACGTGTAACTTCGCCATAATGTATAAAAGGACACAGAGCGAAAACATCACACACTCTAGAGCTCCATGACCCTGGTAAGAATGACTGGAATGGGAAAAGGAAATGGCTCATCTAAATCCGTCAGCTTGGTTGTGAGAGAAAACGCAATGAAAGAACTATGAAATAAAAGTTCTATTACAAGTCACGACCATTTTACTAAAGATTATTTGAATGCCAAACAACTAAAAGTTCCGCAAAGATCGAGCAAAGTATCAATAAAAACCATCTTGAAGTAAAGTTCATGTATGTTGAAGTGCACTTCTAATGTTTTAGATTTTACAATCGATCATATAAATTGCACAATTCCTTCGTCATGACTCGCAAAAATGCTGCGAGTAAAATCTACAAGATGTGAATCGATGTGTCACACATCACGTATTGATCAAAGCGAGAAGCTAAACAAAGGAAAATTGTAATCATGTAGCGTAAGTGGTACTGGCAACACTATTCAGTAGTCGCAATACATATAATTCTGTAGCTGTTTGAGGCTGACATCAGAAGGGAAGATGGAGGGGAAAAATCGTAAAATAACAAATCGAATGTGAGCAGTTTTAATCTTGATCGTATGCCTTTCAGAAAGTAGTAAAAACAGCTTCTTTTTTATGTTCCTTGAAAGAAATCAATGGTTTTTTTTAAATAGTAATGCCTAATTAAACATAGTATTTAAATTTGCTATCTTTATAATTATCAGTCCTTTCTACTTCTTTACTTTCTGCATGTGTGTTTTGTAACCAACTGCATTTCTTTATAACTTAACCTCTTTATCTCGTCTTTGTGATAATAAATGATTGATTTATATGACAAATCATACAGGAGGTAGCTTCAATTCATCATTCATTCTAGATTATTCTTCCCACACTACTACATGCGTTCGAGTAAAATGCTTGAAACAAAATTTAACGAGAAAACAATCGCATTTTGTTATCAGTTGGAATAGAATACATCACTGGTACTTCTGCAGATCAATCTCTCGTGCTTGAATAGAACTATTCGTTGAACTTTATTGATGTCCTTCGACCTCTGATCTTCTCAGCAAAACTCGGTCAGTCAACCAAAACATTGAGATAGCTATCAATCTAAGTTCAATGCAGATTAAAAATGCTGCAATAATCGTGATGCATGATACAGCACCATCGTCAGAGCATACGATCTGTATATAAATATGCGATCTGCACACTTCATGAATCGACTGATTTTCCTCATGATTTCGTTCAATAGAAAGTCGAGGCCATTCTCTCTCGTCAATCTCTTATAATTATCAGCTATACGGCATAACCAGGATAAATAACACAGAGAAACCTGTTTAAGAAGCCTGCAGAGAAACCTTCTTTCAAATAGTTCGGGCCTTAATGGGCAAGGGTTTGCGTAATGACAGAAAGCATAATACTTAGTGAAAGATCGTTGCTTTTGCTGGTTTTAATTAACCTGATCTTGAAATCTGCAACTCCGAGCTCTGTTGATCTATCGTCTTTGCTCTCCATGCGTAATTCTGAACAGTTTGTATTTTATATGTAAGTAGATCTTTTGCGAATTTTCATTTGACCTACACGTTGCTACTCCATGCAGTGGATGGTTTGCTGTTTAATTGACATCATCAACCGGGATTTCCAAGTACAATCTTGGACCTGAAAAAACGAATACAGCATGTTCAAAGTAATTCTGACACGCATGCCCGACATAAGAATCTTTGACAGCAAATAAATTTTAAAGTGGCCTCCACAGAAATTGCAACAACATCTTTCCTTGAAGATAGTTGCATGCATTGTGTTAAATTAAGTATTCCTTCATTGACTCTCTGTCGTATGTCCGTCAAGCTGGTTGTATTCTTTGTTTTTCAGCATATGCTCAGTATGAAGTTGAGGTCTGCGTTCGTGGCACGTTTCGTGTCGTGTTGACCCTTGTCATTCGTGTTTGCGTTTTTACATTTCGAGTCGTGTCTCATTTTTGTGTGACCCAGTGGCACAGAAGTAAACGAACCCTAAATGATGTTAACAGTTGTCGAGTCATCCTTGGTGAAAACGTACTGTATACACGTGCGTACTGTATATACATGTACATATACGTACTGTGTACCCCAACACGTTTTCAAATTTGTCTACAATTCGTAGAAATGAATCAATCATCACAAAACTTCAGAGACACGTATTTGAGTATATTTTCTACCCATACGCAAAATTTTATCCAAATCGGACAAGTACTTTTTGAATTAGAGATGATGACGTGAAGTAGAGAATGTCAGCAGCTTGATCTGACTTCGCCTGACCTCATCGTCTGAGCAGATAGCACTACGTGAACAAAGTCATGTCGCGACAACTCTTGAAGTGATAATGACCCAGACCACCTCCTTTCCATTAATATGCCTAACTTAAGAAAGGTGTGGTGCGGTAGTGGTCGTGGGAAGATTATAAATAGCAGAGGATAAGACGAAGACAGAAAGAGTAACAAAAATGCACACCCGAGTAACAATAATGCGGGTACTTCCATTCTTTCCACCCCCACCCCCCACATTTTCAAGTTTTCCAAAATCATCACATTTCGCCGAAGTTAGTCACATTGAGTTTTGAATAGACTTGATCTGTCACTGAGTGACAGTACAACATGACTGAGAAATCTTACTTGAACCCTGGAATGAAGGATTGGTACCTTGGATACTCAGTTACAAGGTACAGGTGTGATCATGAATTTCGTGTGATTGTTGTCTACAGACAAATGACGAGCAGTTGTCTAATTCTGAGGTTGTGAATGTTCTGCAAGTCAGATTAGAGTAGCTTTACGCACTCAACGCTATGCGACGTTAGTGAGAACAAGAAGGAGCAAGAGAAGATCGTTGACGATGCAATACTTCCGGGTGCCAACAACAGAAATATGGGGGGGGAAGGAAGAATAGAAGTACCACAGTGCGTCGAACAGACTAAGTCAGATCAAGCTGCTGACATCGCTACACTTCCAGTTGTCGTCTCTATTTCAAAAGGACTTGTCGGATTTGCATAAATTTTTCTATGTATGTTTTACGAATTTTAGAATAATTTGAAGATGTGGGGGGAGATAACCCGGAAGTACCCTAAAGTGAATTGCAATCGCTTTTTGCAAGCCCTGTCGGATGCCACGAAATCATCAACAGCTCAAATTGAATTCTATATCCCATAGAATTAGGCTGCCAGTTCGTCCACTCCCGTCCGTCAGTACAAGTCGCAAGTTGATTGAGTTCATAATCGCACAACGGCTGTCTCTGATACACCACTTGATGAGAAGAGTTGCGTAACAGCTTTTCTTACTTGAAGGAAAGAAGAAGACTATGACTGACTGAAGGAATAGACGAAGCAATATCCGATGAACCCATGGCCTATCAACAAGGCATCTACACGTACCTCTCTTCACCCACTCTCTCCGATAAGCACGTGCGCGGCAATGTGACTGTCGCTGACTTTCCACGCCAGATTCCACGTGCATTGCGTCGTTGCATTAGCTAGATGATTACACATACAGTGTCAGTGTGTTTATTGCGGACGTTCTCGGTACTTCCCTTCATGCGTGATCTCCGCATTAGCTTGCAATGATTACATAACTTTACTAGCATTCAGTTAACAAGGCATCGCTGGAAGTGAAATCGGTCAGTTTCCATTGCAACGACCTTGAGACTATCACGAAGGTTGCTTACACAACACTATCGTCATGAGAAATGGGGAATTTCAGTCAACGGATGATAGAAAACGCTGCAATCCTTGCATGGATATCATTGATCATTTATCACTTCTGTCAAAACAGCTACATGTATAAAATGCCTGAGGATATCATGGGAGAAATATCAGCGATTCGCCTAATGAACAAAGAAGCGGAAGGTGTGGGAAAAAAGATCACAGGAATGAGAAACACATATCAAATATAGAGTTGCACATATCAAAACCGCTACACATCAACAAATTGAAAAAATTGAATGATAGCTTGCTTGTGAAGAATTCCATAATTATAATCCAAACATTGAACACATGCAAACGTAGATCACGATAGCGCTATTTTATTTTACAAAATTCATCAAAATAATAGGGATTTTGTTTTGATGAAAGTTCGATAAGCAGTTTTTTTCAATTACTTCCGAATAACATTTCATATCAATTTCTTCTTTGCTTTCAAGTACTCCAAGCAATCTGAAATTTCACACCAAAAGGTTGTCAAAGTGCATTCTGAATCAACTGAAAGTTGCCATAATTTCAGCAACACTATTCAAATTCCTTGGTGGAATAGTGATATGATAAAGCATCCTCAGCAGTTCTGCATTTGTCTCTGTATAACTGCGTATCATTCCATGATTACACGAATGATGGCAAAAACAGCTGCTGCCCAATTGCCCCGCATTCTCTATCTCGACAATGTTATTCAGCCCGCCAGGTTGAATAGTAGCCTCATGTTTGTAGCATTGAAGCTGATAGTATAAGCGTCGACAATTTAGTGCCGATAATTAAGGAGTCTTGCGATAACGCACATAATATATGTGTTATTGTTGCTAAATGTTATAAGAAATGTCCAAGAAACAAGAAGTGGAATCAAAATTAACACTGATTGATATCGTTGCTTATTACAATATGTACTTTGGAATCAAGCCGAATTACTAAGCCGTAAAACAGTTTACTAATCATCATAAAAATCGATGGAATCAATTCACAACTTTACACAGAAAATAAATAGGTATTCAGTGAATACTGTGAATACTATGCACGCCACGCCACTGACACAGAATGAAATAATGATGAATTACAGCAAGAAAGTCAAGTCTCTGATAAATTACTAAGTTTTCTAGAAAGTCACTGCCTCGAATCGTAGACATTGAACGTTCAACTAAAAGTCCAACGTCAACAATGAACCCTGCGTACGACCGGTGCAGGTAGATACTTCAGTGAAGGAGCGACCGGGGAGTGACTTCATCAATGAAGGAGGGAGTCGGTAAGGACTTCACCAGTGAAGGAGGGGGTCGGTAAGGACTTCATCAGTGAAGGAGGGAGTCGGTAGGGACTTCATCAGTGAAGGAGGGAGTCGGTAGGGACTTCATCAGTGAAGGAGGGAACGGGTAGGTGAAGGACTTCACCAAAGAAGGAGGAAACGGGTAGGTGAGGGACTTCATCAGTGAAGGCGGAAGCGGGTAGTGACTGCAGTGAAGGAGGAAACGGGTAGGGACCTCACCAGTGAAGGAAGGAGCGGGTAGGGACTGCAGTAAAGACGGGCCGTTGAAGGACTTTACAATTGAAGGAGGGAATGGGGAGCGACTTCACCAGTAAATGAGGGAGTCGTTGAGGACCTCAACAGTGAAGGAGGAAACGGGTAGGGACCTCATCAGTGAAGGAAGGAGCGGGTAGGGACTGCATTGAAGGAGGTGAAGGACTTCACCATTCAAGGAGGGAGTCGGTAAGGACCTCAACAGTGAAGGAGGAAACGGGTAGGGACTTCACCAGTGAGGGAGGGAATGGGGAGGGACTTCACCAGTGAAGGATGGACAGGGAAAGGACTTCACAAGTGAAGGATGGGCCGGGTAGGGACTTCACCCGTGCAGGATGGAACTTGTCCTCGCATCAATGAGGGAAAGAGTGAGTAGGAAACTCACCAGTGAGTGAATCGTTGGAATTTTAGCACAATTTTTGAAGACGCTTTGAAGATATGCTTGTAAAAAAAGGTCGGAGGCTCCAGAGTCAGATAGTCAGATGCGAATGCTTAGAACAGCAGTTTTCTTCAATCGACAAAGTTATTGCTTGTGATCAACAAAGGCTGCTTTGATGAGTTAAATAAAGGAACTTTGATGTCGATAGTAGGGATGTTAATCCCGGAAGTATTTTGTAATCCCAGGATTGGAATCCCCATTTATCCTGATCCCGGGATTATCCAGGGATTGGGAATTCGTGTTTTCTCAATTTTCTGTGCTTACTTTATTAACTTTCTTTTTACAACAATGCCAAACAATATTTAAATTGGATAATTATGCTGTTAAAATACACATATTCTAAGGTGCGTAATACAGCAAAATTTAACTGACATAGAGAAATGGAATTGCCTCTTAATAATTGTGTTTTAAGATAATAGTTTAAGTTTTATTTAATAGTTTTAAGATAGAAAAGTCGAATCTATTAAAAAATTTCTAAGTATGCTATTTATGAAAACAATCATATTCCACATGATTCGATTCAGCTTTCAGTAAACAATAGACAATCCAAGTGACGCTTTATCAGTCACATTTGAGAAAATCTTAACAGAAGAACCACTTCAGTACGCACAATTCAGACTTCTGTCAACTCACTAAGTCTATTTCTTACTTTAGTGAAGAACGCACCTGCATCACTGAAAGCTCTTTCGCTGAGCAGAGGGCACTTGAAGTCAACTAAAAGCCCAAAAAAAAAAAAATATTCCCGATAAACTCTCGTGACAGTGAGGTGATTGATGACCAAGGTAAAGCCCACATCCCTTTACATTAAACATTCTTTGAACTTAAAAGAATGTGCGGCAAAGGGTAGTTGGTGCTAATGGAAAGATTTCAAAATGAGCAGTGGACGAAGACGAAGAGGGACAGAGAACAATGCACACACGAGTAGGGTTTTCAAAATCCCGACTTTTTCTGATCCGGGGATCTCGGAATTGATCCCGTGATTTTTTTGCGATCCCGGATCCTCGGGATTAGCAATATTAGCTCCCTGAATTTGCTAATAGTATGCTTAGGCAAGCGTAGGCTGAGCCATATTATGCGTTTTTTTAAAATTTAACGATTAAATGTGCAATACAGCTTATGATATCAGGTAGACAGCTTTCCTTTCACGTGCAGATATAAACTATAACAATAACTAGATCTGGGTATTGTACACAATATGGGCCTACGCAGTCGCATTGAAACCTGGTATGTGATTTGCTTGGTATGATCGAAATGCAAATACCGCGACTTTTGTGACGTCTGGTAAAAGACGCGATATTGTATTATCGCTTCAAAAATTCATTAAATATCAGTGCGATTGTACGCATAACGCTCTCTCTCTCTCTCTCAACTGCCTGAACATAGTTTTATTTTTTGATATCAATGAAAGTAAATATTTTTTGGCATACTGCACAAAGATACGCTAAAATTAATTCTACTATATGATGCAAATGCATAAATGAGTAATACACACCTACAGGTAATTAAGACTATCGTGTCCGATACATTTTTGATAGTTTAGGTCTAATATTGATGATGAAAAAGGAAAGGTTTCAAATATTGCAATTTGTAACAATGTATTTTATCTTCATTGTTATCTCTTTGTTATTCCTTCTTCATACACCCTAACTGCCTAAGAACAGATGTTAGCGAATCCCGTAAAAATACTATCATCACAGCATTGCGGGATTGAAAACCTTACACACGAGTGACAATAATGCGTCGAACAGACGAAGTCAAATCAAGCTGTTGACATCACTACACTTCACGTTGTCGTCTCTAATGCAAAAAGTACTTGTCCGATCTGCATTAATTTTTGTATATGGGTAGAAAATGTGCTTAAGTACGTTTACCTCAAGCTTGGTGACGATTGATTCATTTTGCAGATTTGAAAATTGGGACAGATAACCCATAAGTACCAAGCGTTGTTATACGTTTGACAGAACTGTCGAAGGCAGAACAATCAATGACGAGTATCTAATCAAAATCTAATTAAAAATCCCGGAATTTCCTGTAAAATCCCGGGATAGCAGGATCGACATCCAAAGTCGATAGCATGCTTTCATAAGCTAAATATGTCGAGTGCAATGTATCATGCTTCCCATGTTTGTCGGTCTCAAGCGACTCAATTTTCTCTCATCAGCTCCTCTAGCAATCCATGCATAGAGGCTAGAATTAACTGGTTTTCCAGTACAGAATCTGCTCTCGAAAAGATATAATCTTCATTCGGCTATCACCAACCATACCCATCACTTATTGTAGTCTCAGTAAGGTTTGATAGAGACATGGATTTAAAAGTAAGCTCACAAAACTATGCAGAAAAGACTGTTTTAAATCATTTTTCAGAAAAAAGTTAAACCAAGACGTGATCAGCTGTCAATTTATACGTAATTCACAACGTCATTTCAAACTGCTACAGCAGATCAGACAATAACAGTTGTGCACATTTCACAAACAAATCAATTTATTTCAAAAGCTGTTGATGGGGTGTACAAAATACATGATTCAATGTATGTCCATGCATCAATCAATTACATCAAGCCTACAAATGAGTAAATTTATTTCCGATTATTTCATGGCCTATTGAAGAAGCGGAGATGTGGAACTAAATCTCTTAAACGAGTCCTCATAACTGCGGCAGTACGGCTATAAGTAATTCGGCACGACGATTTATATCAATGTTTTACTAACTCAGTATTTTGTTTTCTATCAGTCAAGATGGTCCGATAAATCGTGAACGATTTCTGAACGTCCACACTAACCAACACAGAGAATTTTAACGCAGCAGCACCACAGGGCGAAAATCTTTCGGTTGCATCCATCTTCTGCTTTCACCCATCATTGCAGCCGATACAGTTCAGATAACATCCACGACACTATGTGAATAGGTGTGATAAAATATCTATTTTTAGTCGTGAACACAATATTCAGGTGTTTTGACAAAAATTAACGAAATTTAGATGGAAATATATTTTGGGTGATTCAACCTAAATCGTCTATGTCTACTTATGATAGTGCTAAATTCTCAATTCTGAAATTTCGTGATCGCGAGATTGGAATTGTATTGAATTGTTTTGCAATAAACTTTCGATTGGCTTCGTAGAAATTTGGTCAAATTGCATCGCAAACTGCGATGCGATGCCGATATCTATATCCGATTATATCCCTTTAATGAATCATGTTTATTAAAGACCACTGGCTTCTTATCACATTAATGGTGGTTGTTTTAATAAAGAATATCTGTAATACAGCATTCAAATATGTTTCTATTCTGAACTGCAGCTGTAGTACTCCGGGGAAAAATAGTAACTACTGGTTTCAGAACAATTCTAAAAGTAGATTTGAAACATTTTATGTCAAAAATGTCGCCTTTCGATGCTGTAATAATACAGCTATTGAATTCATATAAGAAACCACAATAATATCATTTCGAAAAATACAACACGCGGTAATTGTGTCTTACGTTGATCGGTACATTTTCGAACACAAGTCCATGGACAATCTATCAATTCCACTTAAATACCAGCTAAGGGCACCAATGAAAGTGCTTATGTTATCAAAGCCGGTATTTATAAGTTTGCATGCATGAATTTGAATTTCATGTAGTAAGTCATTACTTCAAAAAATCTGAAAAACACGAAGCTTTTAAACAGGCAATGTTTCAATAACTCTACTACAGACTTAACCAGCATAGGAGGGAGCGGGTAGAGCACTTCAAAATACAGGAGAAAGCGGGTAATTTCCTTCTCATTTATGAAATGATATGCCGTATTTTCTCTCGTAGACCATACCTGCAGTGAGCACTCATTGATGCTATCATTCTAAATCCTATTGATCAAATTTTATTGATTGAAGTAAATATCATCACGATGATCACAACATTTTTGGTAAATATTTCTGTTCATTGATGATTATCAACATAAGCATTCCATTTTTGCCTTAATTCATGTGTACAATTTGAAATTATCAGGAGACAGTTGTGAAAGTGATCGCTAAGTTCTATTGAAAAATTTCATCAAATTTTCTCCTCAACAGCACCCCTACTAATTTATACACGAGCTATACTGAGAACAACCAAACACCATTGTAAATGGGAATGTCGCATGTGACGACCTTACTAAATTTCAATGTTCGGACTCTTTTGCTCTGTAGGTGTCTTTATCAATTCAGTGCATAAGTATTTGTAAATAGAAAGACCGACACATAAAAAAATTCTGCTCATAAGTTCGGACTCTCTTGACACATTATTATCATACAACGGTGTGTGTTAGTTGTGATGCTGCAAGTGATTACACAACAAAGATATGCAAGGCGATGGGATTTAGTTTTTTCACATAATTTCAGCTCAAACAGAACCCGCACAAAGATAGCAAAAAAGCATGCAACCAGCGGTTAGTATTAGGCAAAAATAGCTGCAGCAAGATGTGGAACGAAACACTGATTACCTACCATTGATCGTTCCCGTAAAAGTAAAGCGATACCATGCGTTCCCGTGTACTTCAACGAGTGTCAATGCCTCAGGAACAAATGTGTGACCAGTTTCTTCTAAAACTTCACGCTGCACCCCTTCCTTGAATATAAAGAACATGATATCATTTTGGATATGCACACACATCGTGACTTTCGATACTTATTTATTATTTATTAGTGCCATCTTGCGAAAATATAATACTGTCGCATGTTATATCTTCTATAGAAAACATAGTAATCATAAAGATTGCAGAGTGCCAGTTCGCCTGTCACTCTTATGATTATCAGCCGCACGGCAAAGCCAGGATAAATAAATGCAGAGCAGCCTGTTGTGCAGTCCTTCGGCTTGTTCAGCCATTCTAGTTATTCTAAGCTAGTTTGGGCCATTCCGAGCCGTACTGATGAGCCCTTGTAGGGCGAAACGCAGCGTCTACGGCTGCCAAGGAATTGTTGTGCTTAAATTGTTCAAGTCTGAGGACATCTTTCTATATAAAACGTAACAATGGACGCATTGCATGGAATACTACAAATCTAGTCTATCTGCAGATTGCTAAAATGACGGTTGCAAAGCTGATTCAAAATAATGCTGAGAAAAATTAATTGAGACAATTGATATGACCTTGCGAATGTTATCGACATTCAACAGAAGATCTTGATGATGCCGCATTAAAAGTGATAAGGTACATTGTAGCTTTGCTCTATACTTGTTTCGCTAAGAAGAAGACGACTATACTTAAATAGATGCATTGAACTTTCAAGTTAGTCTTTTATTAAAGTCTATCTTTTTTTAATGAACGATGATTTTGCAAAATACAAAACAATAAGTTTAAATTGTAAAGTCGCTACATTTCTAATGAAGCAGCATCAATTGAAATGAAATTGAAACAGCAAATTAAACCATGAAAGTCTACATACGTGCAAAATGGAAAAATGTCAGCAACCGTTACTAATCTTGTCAGTCATTGAAATATGCATTCCATGAACATTTGGAATTGAATTTAAAAGATATCAACATCTAAGGTATGGTACATTAAGGCAAGCAATGAGGTTGCCAGTTCCTAAACGATGCAATATACTTGAATTAAAAAAAAAGTCATCAGATTAAACATTAAGGAACACGGCTTTAGTTTACTCACTCGAATGCGGATATGAGCTGGATACATTCATGCATTAAGAGGATCGGTTCAGTGGCCAGTACTTCCAATAGATGGTTTTTGATCTCAACTTAGATCTAGCTTGAATCAAATTTAATTTAATTTGGTTTTGACTTTTGATTTCAATTTCATTATCACGAGATCGTGAATGATCAATACAGAGATTATTTGCAAAGAAGAATAACTTACGTACAAAGTTTCTCCTGGTTCTAAACGACCTGCAGGTAAATACCATAATCCACGACACGAGCGCTTTGCCTCCTGTATCATTAAAACCTTTTCATCTTTGATTACAACCGCAGCAACAATGTAGCAAACTGAGAATTTCAAAGTCACTGTATCATCTGCAAGAAAGTACACAGCATCGAATTTTACATCCGACGAAACTCACGAATTTCAGCGTCACTGACGGATAGAATATCACTTCAGTGAAGTATATTTAGTGGAGTGAAAAGTGTTATTCAGGAGTTATTTCGCAAAACTTCAGCTCAAGAGTTATCACAATCATTCTCCGGTAAACTCACATGTGATTTAAAGTAACTGCATCATGTACAGACACATGGAGATTCCGATGCCGTTATATTCAAATTCTGATCTACACCAAACTTAAAATTTGCCACCATAGAAAGTTCCGAAATAGTGCCCTCAGCATCCCCCTGTCTGGCAAAGCACAGTCGTGACTTACTCTCTCCCTTTTTCCACCGTCCCCTTGTTCTTCCTGCAATGACCTATCCCGGCAACTTAATTTGTCTTTTTAAATATGTTTGGTGAGTATAATACATGTGCGGTGTATGAATGTGAATAAAACTTCCATGCTTTTTGATATTGCAATCACAACACCTAGCTTGACTTCACACATACACATACATGTATCTATACATGATTTATCACTTAACTAATTCTTCCAGCATTATCACAGATAAAATATACATAGTTATATTCTATGCTGCGACGAAAAAGCTTTATACTGAAAAATGTCACACAGTTCGTCAATTTAAGAAATGCCACATTAGTCGCTTTGTTCGGAAACAAAATCATTGACAGATTCGAAAAGGTAAGGATAATAAATTACAGCTGAAAACCATGCCCTACACTCTATAGTAGCACCTGGTGAATTAGGTATCGGAGGCTGGTGTGAAGATAGGACACCACACCTCTACAGAAGCTCCATCCCACGGACGTCGGCGAGCAGCTATGGTCTTCTTCTGAAAGTGACGGCGCAGTAGATGTCGCCGTTTCTCCCAGTCATTCCATCCCACGGACGTCGGCGAGCAGCTATGGTCTTCTTCTGTAAGTAACGGCGCAGTAGATGTCGCCGTTTCTCCCTGTAATTGTTACGCCGACTGTCGACTCCCCTGTCGTTTGGTTATACTCCTATTGTTCTTATCAAAAAGAGAAGACACACTAAGTTGATGAATCGAACTATCACTGGACGGTAAAAATGTCACATGCTGTGAAGCGGTGAATAACTGATGAATAGAACACGTCTCCTAAAGAATTTCTTTAATTTTTGAGTTTTTTGCCAATTGCTCCTTCTATCAAGCAGCAAAAAAGCAAAATTCTGCCGTAATAGGGACATTCCGCATTTACCGATGAATAAACAAGATTCCGCCAAATAACTCTAGCGGCGGAATCTCGTGTTTGATCATGCAAGCACTTCAACATATGATTATACTCTATATACTAAATGACTGCGTGCAGTTTCAGGGACTCAGGGGCTCCTCACCTCCCACTCCCTAAATTTTCATAGACGTCTCCTGCATCCCCAATTTTGAGATTTTCAATGCGAAATCGTTCTATATAATGAAAGTTCTCTTTACGCTGTCCACTCAATA
Organism: Prostheceraeus crozeri; assembly: GCA_907163375.1. NCBI lineage: Eukaryota > Metazoa > Platyhelminthes > Polycladida > Euryleptidae > Prostheceraeus > Prostheceraeus crozeri. The sequence goes on along the minus strand of CAJQUW010011384.1, from coordinate 136,074 downwards.
TCTAGCTATGTTGAGACCCTAAAATGATATCAGTAATTTAACGTCATAATGAAATCCATTTGGATTTTCTGAGGGAATAAATTAGAGTTTCTGCGCAATTGGTTTGAGGAACAGGTCTAATTAACATTCATGGTCGCAGGTTCAAACCGAATACAAGGCGTGCATCTTTTGCTTGGCAATTTGATTTACTGTTTCATTACATTCATCGCAATTAGCATTATGTGGTAATGACCAATGGCAGGTCTGGTAACTTAAACTGGAGGTCACTCTGCGAGGACTTGATCCGTCGACTGACATCAGTACCCATTTACGCACCTGCACCTTGGTTGATTAGAACAACAGACCTCAATAGCCGGAGTGGTCATGGAATCATATCCTACCAAGCTAGATCCTCTGCATGGTGATTTCATCTAACCATTCATTGTCTGTTTCATGCAGCATTCTAAATGTTGCTAACTTGTCAGCTCAATCAAAAGCCATCAAATATCTATATCACGAATGAAGATACTTGATTGATGATTCAAAGATTATAGACAAGGTCCTAAGTAATGTTCTTTACGGTCAAATAAATACCCTGGCTGATTACAATGTAATAAAATCTATCAAAATGTGAATAGAAACGGATGGAGAAAACTTGTTTGCTGTGATGCTCAATTGGCCTCTATATGAGAGACTTTTCAAAATGATCGACACGACAAAAATATAGAACCTGAATTTTTGCCCACCATTGATCTTGAAGTCCTCAGCACACATTTTTCATTGTAGAAATTTCCATTGATAGGCGTAGACATCAGAAAAAAAAATTATTGATATAGACTAAATGTGTCCTCAAAAATACGAGTGTTTTCTTAGACAGAACTCATTCCATGTCTTCCAAGATTCATTTGTATTCAAAAATTTGATAGATAGAAATAGAAGCTTAAATAGAACATCTCTATGCATTTTCCTTTAACTCAACCCAGAACTGATTTTGCTGTAAAAGTTGGAACATCTAGTGTTGAAACAACACGTAACTGAAATGAAGGGGGAGATGTCAAAGGGGCTTCCACAGAAATCTAGGGACAAGCGCTTAAAATTCTGTTTTTCATACTAGATGCGTTTTCTGTTTACTGTCGCAATTCTGTTTATTGCCGCAATTGATAACACTATTATCATGTTTTGAAATTGTGGTATTGCTGGCTTTAGCAGGGATTATTAATCGTAAAAAAATTTCATGTTTATCACTCATTACCTGATTTTGATTCCACTTCATGCTTGTTCATGTGTCAAGCTGCAATGTTAAAGACATCTAATGAGGAGAAAGTGATGCTCTGTCAGCTATAGCACAAAAAGTAGTAAGCATTTTCGAGAACTATGGCGTGTGAATTTGAATTTATCGTGGCTTACCAGAATGGCAAGCATGTTTTTCTTAAATATAGGACAAAGTAATAAACAATTTGAGACATGACATATAGGAGTTGTTAAATATACTTTGAAATAGTTGTGGTTTCATGTGAAAATTATCGCAAATTTAAGTGTTATACAACCCAAAGAAAAGATATTCTGAATAACATACTCGCGGATAAAAAAACGAGGACACCAGAAGAAGTCATCTTTATTAACAAATTAAACGTTAGATAAGATGTGTGGCCACCACACTTCTGCATGCACTGTTGTAACCGGTTCGGGACACTTTTCAGCAGGTCCTGGATGACATTTTGAGGTATCGTGTCCACTGGTCGCTACGCAAGTGTTCTCAAATGTGTTGGAGGATGCAATTGATCTTCGTGATCATCGTTGTTCCTTTTTATCTTCACCATCAACTTTCGATCCTGCGCTTGTCGAATAAATAGCTGATAGTCGAAGTACGATCGGTATTGCAACGCCAATTGGCATGACATGAGCAAAACTCAATCTAATGTCAATGTGTTATTAATGATCGCCACAAGAGTTTATCTGCCTGAATGAGTGAAAGACTGTCATGCCGCAGTTTTCCGAGTTTGACAAAGGTCGATGTGTTGGCTAACTGGAGGCCGGAAAGTCAATTCGTTAGACTGTATTCACTCTGAACGCATCGAAATCGACGGTTGAACGCTGGTGGAATCCTATCGGATAGACGTGCACTTTCGACGTAGGCAGGGAAGCGGACGACCGCGCTTGACATCTCTTGCACAAGATAGAAAGTTGGCGGTGAAGATAAAGAGGAGCAGGTTTTCTCTAGTCTCTCGCCTCTCTAGAGAATGGGAACGTGCATGCGGTGTCTCTATCTCTGTGCAAATGGTCACATGAAGTGATATGATGGATGGACTCTCTGCGCGTTGACCTGCTTAGCGGATTCCGTTGTCTCCAATTCACAAGCGTCGTCGGAAGCAGTGGTGTCTTGATCATCTCAGTTGGAGTTCAGAATGAAATAGAGTTCTGTGGACAGATGAAAGCCGATTTTGCCGATGGAGGAGTGAGACTCCGCAGGATATCTGTCTCACATAATCATTTCCGTCGACATTCCTACTGTCCACGAACATGATCCCATTCTCCAGCAGTATGACGCTGGACCTCACGTTGGACGCATCGTTCCGGAGACGTTGGAGCAATCATCATCCGTCAAAGTGTTGCAATGGCCTGCACGTAGTTCAGACCTGTCTCCAATAGAACACCTGATGGATGTGATGGGACGTTCTATCACGAAGATCAACTAAATCCTTCAAACAGAGTTGAGAACACTTGGCCAGCGACTAGTGGACGAGTGGAACACGATACCTCAAACTGTTATCCAGGAGACCTCATGAAAAGTGTCCTGAACCGGTTGCAGCAGTGCAAACAGGAGTGTAGTGGCCACACATCTCATTGAACGTTAAATTCGTTAATAAAGATGACTGCTCCTGGTGTCCTCATTTTTTGGCCACGAGTATATAAATATAAGCTGGTTGTTATTTAATAGTGTTCCTACTTATCCTGTCGGCCATCGTTTCACAGTCACGTCATCATTGACCGATGCCTGAAGAGTTGCTACATCTTTTCGATCGGACAGTTCATAACAAATAACCTCGTAAATTTCGCGAATTCTACATTTTTAAGAAATTTTCCTAACTTTGTGCATAAAGTTCTAGATGTCAAGTATCCTGCTGATTGTATTTATAAGAGGGAATATCCTATGTGTAAGATAAATAAGCAAATATTGAGTCTTAACGAATTGAGTCTGAGTCTTCTTTGGAAAACGGAGATGTTTTGATAAACTTTATTTGCGCACTGAGTGAACTTGTTACCTGAGATAGATGCACGATGAGACTATTATTTTGTAATTATTTTGATTTTTGAAATCGCAAGTAAAATATTGTCACAGTGCACATTGCTCTTTATTTTGCGATCTTGTAAAGACGACAAAATGTTTTCTAGAATCGCGCGAGATTTTTGTGCGTTAGGTCAACGAGTGTAGTGTCCAGCAAGCCTGAGTGAAAGAGGCGTCCAATTAACAACTTTGTGAACAAAACTAAATCGTCCGACCAAATAAGAACTATGGAGACCTACAAAGCAATAACTAACAAAGCACAAGTATTATGCAGGAAGTTAACCCGGCATAACAACGCTTTTCCTTCAATATTTTGATAACTTTGATGCAAAAACGTAGCGTAATACACAAATCAAGTTGTGAATACATTGCAATTGCGAAGTTCCTTACCGCATATCTCCCACTACTTCTAAGGTAGACCAAGGGTTACTGATTCACATATTGCTGAGAGCAAAACATTTCTTATAGAGCATTTGTATTTTAAATATCTATTTTTATATCATATGGGCCTACTGTAAATTATCAAATGAAATTAATGCAATCTTTTGCACAAATCTTCAGTGCACAAGACCAGTTTCTGTCGTAAGAAATTTGACCGTCTGTTTTTTGGTGAAACTAGGAATAATAAATATGAGGTTACAGAATGCCAGTTCGTCTAGACACATGGTAGAAAGATATTTTCAGACTTTAATAGGCATACAGGATTTCCAGTTCACCTCGGCACAAAATTGAAAATGCCCTTAGACGTGAACAAATTAAAGTAATACATGCATTTTCTAATACATGATTGAGTGCGGTCAGATAGACGACAAACACTTAAGCAATTGCAAGATATTTGATAAGTCAACTACATATCAGCAAGGTTTATTAAGTCTCAAATAATTTATAGTGCTTGACTAAACATCTGCAAGCAGAAGCGAATGTTTTGAATTAGCAACTTAAGCAACTAGCATTTTTGAAGTTGTCTTTGATGGAAGTAACACGAAACACATATTTCTAATATGATCCAGGAGCTCAGTTGAAGTGGACATTGAATTACCTACTCAATTTTCTGTCAATATTTCATAAAATAGTGCGTGCGAATAATGTGTCAAGTCAAAATGGTCCTCGGTGCAAAATGGTCTACGAAATAATATTTCTAAAACTGTTCAAGGGAAAGCTACAAGATATAATGTTAATAACAGAAACGATTTCAGCAACATCTAAAACCTAGAATTGTCAAAAATTTTGCCAGAAACTCAATAGCATGTGAGTTTAAAAGTAGGCCTAAAAAACGATACTTCTGTGAATTCGCTGTGCGTGGTCGACACAAACTTGTTAACCTGTAGATATTCTGTTCCATATTATAGCCAAAACACACAAATTTCCATCCACTTTACAATACAAAGCGATATTCATCTAGATTTCTGAGACTAACCGTTCATTTCAATGAAAAGTGCAAGCAGAATTCTTGCATGTCACATTCAACAGATGTTCGACCATATTTTGATGTCTTCAGCAAATAATATATCGTTTCCATGATTAGAATATAATGATATTTTTCTTAACGACATTCGTGGATTTGAGGCTCTATGAAAACTGTATGTATTTCTTCCATCTGCAAAATCAGTCACTCACTCCAAGATTTAACGACCATTGCCCTCCGTGTTTCGAGTGTCGCACGTTGTATAAAATGCTAAACTAAATTTATGAAAGATGGCAATTAAGTTATGAGCCATAATTCCAAAATTGTACTCAAGATATTCGAATGAAGTACAAAATTTTCATGCAGCATGCCTATACTGTAGTTTTCATATAAATCAGCTCAAAGCGTGTAAAAGATCGTACTGAAAAGGTAGCCGATATCTAGTCTTCGTGAAAGTTTTCCTCGTATTTCCAACGACTTATCACTCGCACACTGGTGTCAGAACGTTTCCGCTTACGATGATAGCCAATGAACATGATAATTCAGGCAAGCCAATCGTAACAAAAGAAAACAAACAACCGATTTTAATTTATCGACTTTCTTGCCTATTCCCAATTTATCTTTTTCATTTCTCGAACCAATCCCGATTTGAATGTAGTCCATCTAGACCTTGATTACTCTGACAAGCGCTAGGTCGAAATTATGGACGACCAATGCAATAAAAAGTAAAGCTTCCTGAAAAAGTCACAATGTGCAGAATCATGTCTGCCGATATGGTTGACAGGCTTCATATGTGCGATGGCATGATGAACAAAGAGAATTATCTGCATGTTTTTCAGCATCGTGTTGTGCCAAATGGCTGAAATGATTCCTCAGTAGAGCAGAAGCTGCCTGCATTCCTGTCATTCTACATGCAAAGTTTGCCAGACTCTCTTGAATCAGTCTCAAATTATCGCATTACAATGGCCAAGAAATTCACCAGAAGAGATCATGACTGAAACGCTTTGTTGAAACCCACCCAATTGAAATACGTCGTGGTATCTGAGATCAGCGTATCCGACAAGACATACCTGATTCAAGAGACAATCAAACTGTGCATTGTCTCCGAGACATGCGAAAAGCTTATTGACACCCCCTCATAAAGAATCCAGGTTGTAATCCGATACGAGGATTCAGATATGTTTTTGTAACCATCGAAATTGTTGTTTGCTGAAAATTCGATGTTTTTCATTCATCAGTGTAATGATAACAGGAAAGGTAAACAATCAAAAATTACTAAAATATTGATAAAAAGCTAAGTTTTCAAGAGTGTTAGTAATAATATGAAACAGAGCAGACTATAATGTCTATTTCTCAGATCATTTATATTCCAGCATAAGTAAAATATCAAAGCTTGTAGGAACGTTTTACGAGTTTCACTGATATATCGAACTAAATATCGCGTAATTTAAAGGAAAATCATAAGGCTGCGTATGCAGATATTTTAATGCGCACGCACATACACTCGCAGATTTTCAAGCCTAGTCATCCTTGGCGATGTTTGCATCAATAATGGGGTGTCAAACGATAATTGTCCATCACACCCTGACATTGAAAAGTTAAAGCAGTGCAGCTGCAATACTTCAACCATGTGAACAAAGTATCATCGCTTCATTGGAAAGCCATTACAGAGAAAGCATTATTGAGAAATTACTTCTGCATGTTGACGACAGGAAAGACATTTCAACGTTCGAAGTTTCTATTCTTGATGCCCTCTACGAATCGAGTGCGGCATGGAATCTAGTTACATCCGATACAATAGCGAACTGTTTTCATCACAGTGGATTCAATGACATTAATAATTCTCTACTCAAGACAGACGAAGACTTCGGAAACATTTTCGAGAAGCTACGCACCTACTTGCCTCTTAATCATTCGCCTGACATGTCAATTGACGGTGTTCTGATGAGCGAGATATCTACTCAAGAAATCATTCACTATGTCTTGGGATCAAGAGTTGATGACGACCACGACGATGACAGTGATTGTGAGGTTATATCTTCACATTTTTCAAGAAAGGCTAAAGCAGCCCTGGCAGTCATTAGGTATCGCAAGGTAGTGACAGCTACACACGTCTTGGGTGAGTTGTGCTCTTACATCAACTCAACAAGTCTCAATTCAATCTAGCAAGCAATGCTTGATAACTGACTATCAACTCTAAATCTAAAATGTGATTCACTTATGTCATCTCGCACGTGTTAATAAAATTATACTGTAAGGCTGCATGTTTTAATTTATATAAATAAACTAAGTGGGGTTGCAAGCCATGTTTACGCATACTACAAATCACAGATACTACGGAGCTATGAAATATTCCCCTCGCATTTGTTTTAAACGTGCTATACTGTATACATAGTTGCACTTAGCAGATTATTTCTGTAATGTAGCATGAATGAAAATCGTGTTCTTTCCAAGAATACAAATCAAATTTTTGCTATTTTTTTATCACAAGATCGCCATCAAAGTTTACCATGTGATACGAATTGTAGACCTAGAAAACCGACAATTATCTTGCAAGCAACGTGGCAGGCATAGCCTACATGTGAGAAGTTTCTGTGGCACAAGCCTATCTTTTAGTTTGCATCAGCATCATTCGTTTGGCAGCAATTTATAATAGATTGATAACGCCATAAAACAAATGTGTCTCCTACAATGACTGTATTTGCAAAAACGTATTGAAGCGAAAATTGCACTATGTACAAAAACAATGCATGATCTAATTATGAATGTAATATACAGTACTGAATATGAGTTTACGTGAAAAAATCGCTAACACAATAGGATAAAAAACATTTTATAAAATTAAATTGTTGATAATCAAGCCATTGTAAACCATCGTTAGTGGAAAATCTTGTGCAATCTACTAACAATTCAATTTATCAAAACAAGAACTCGCAAAATTCATCACTACAAAACAAGGAACGTAATGCGCGTGCATTACATGATGAGTGACCTCTGAAATGTATCTGTGGCACCCCAAAAATAGTCAAGAAAGAATGGTCCAAGTAGCCTATTGGGGCCTATCTCAGTATATTCGACGAATCTGTTCATATTTATTTCCATAGCGTTTTCAACAGTCATAAACGGTTTCACCTTATATGTATAACTAGTCATTCGTGATTTCTAATTTTAAGATATGCATCATAGTGTTAAAATCCATATGTACATGATAAGCGTATGCAAGACAGTGCTCATGAATGTAGTACAATATATATTCACACTATGATACAACTGTAAAAATATCTACATACAATATCGAATGTCATCCAAGAATACACAGGTGCGAAGAACCACAAATATCAGAAAGTAGCAACGATAAAACATTGTCAATTTGACTCGAACACATTTAACTTTTTTCGTAATTCTTCGTTTTCATCACGAACTTTATTCAATGATTTTTTCAGTAATTCGTTTTCTCTTTCCAGAAAGGCTGCTCTCATGGCAATTTGATTCTCTTTGACGCGACGAGCGTCTCTTGATCGCTTAGCAGCCATGTTGTTCTTAAATCGGCGTGCCCAATATTTATCATCCTTAAGATCCTCGGGAACATAGATTTTCTTTGATTTCTTCATCATAGGCTGAGGCTTCAGTTCATCTGCAGTAAATCTGCGATTCCTCGGATCAAACATATTCTGCCCAGGAATTGATGCCAATGCGATGTCTTGTGGGTTAAGTGAGAAGTCGACACGAATTTTAACATTGAAATCATTGTCGCTATTAGAAGAGTTATTGCTGATGGAATTAACCTCATCTCTATCATCAGACTTCTCCTCATTCTCCAATGCAAAACCATTCTCGGTCAAAAACTCATCCAGATCCATGTACTCCAAATTAAAGTCATTTTCGGTTCCAAGGGTCTTGTCCCATAATTGTGGACCTAAATATGCAGACAATGTATTTTGACTGACGTCATTCTTCAAAATATCGGCACTACATAGCTTCAGATCATCATTAGTGTCCAGAATGCCGGGTGATGGAAGTAACTGAGGATCTTCAAGAAGCTTTTTAAGAGATATACTGCGTGGAAACATTTTCGAGCTCTGACAACTATCAATTGAGAATAGCTAGTTGGCAGATGTAGGAAACAAATCCATTTAAATGATAATTCTACTTATTAAATTTTATTAGTACCTCAATTTATCTTTATTTTAAAGAAAGTATCAATAATGACATCCAGAAAATGAGAAATTCATGCACTCATAAATGACATTCGCGAACGGGCTCAGAAAGCATCGATCGTAAAAATGAGATCTTTGTACGAACAGAAAAGACGATGGGCTGCTGCTCTCCTTTGTATTGTAGATTCAAAGTTTGATCATCAGATGATAATTATTTATCAGAGAAACTCTATTCTGTGGATGTGCAAGTATTTCATCGAATAGACAGAAACATTCTGCAGATTAAATCATGGATCATTCTCACTTAATGGTCACTGTTTCGAATTAGCCGTGCGCTGTAACTGATGAAACAAAAGAAAGTCTTGAAATTTCAAATCACACTAACAAAATGTTGCAATTAAATTTGTGAATAGAATATATATTATAAAATTTGAACATAGTCAGATCTTAGTGTATTTCAAGAACACATTAAATTACATGTTATTTTTTAATCTTACCAGTAAAACAAGCATCAACTTTGTTCGATGGATTGTTGGCTTGCTTCATAGCGTTCATTGCTGAATTCAAAGTATTTTCTGTAAGCCTTGGATTTGTCTTTTGTTTGAGGTATGGTCATTTTGAAAATCATGACAGGTCGTAACCGAATTTGCATTCTGTATCTGCTCTACGTTTGCATCATACTGAAGTGCGTGAACTAACATTGAAAATGAAGATAAAAATGTGAACATTGAATATGCAATCTGCGTGGCTAGCAATGCACACCCAGCGATAAATCATCACTAAAATTCGGAGGACAAACAAGAGATGCTTTCAACACAACTTATCGTTGTTTTGGTACTACCATTTGTCATTCTAATCAATACAGTTTTGGCCGTGTGATTGAGAAGTACATAGTTGATGAACTTTGTCGCGAGGTTCAGAATGTGAAAAAACAAAAGATGTTTTACAATCTCAGCCCAAAATTATTCCAGTGCGAGTATATTAATGGAAATTCAAAAACGTAGATCATGTGCGCCATATCTCGTGAACCAGGCAAGGGTAATAAATTACGTTTGATATGCAAATAAAGTGATATTTTTCAAATCTCAATTGTTGACAAACTCGTACACTAAAAACTTTTTAGGTAGAGATCAACATTTTTCTTGTTTTCCACCATTGAGAAGCGTGCATGTCAGCGATGGTCAGTACTGTTGAATGTTCACTCAACATACAATTCCCGTATTTTGCTCGTCCACAATGCGTCACAGTATAGCTAATGTAGCCTGCGAAAGTGACTTTAAACACTTAGATTTGTACAAAGAGTGCCAGTGACTTTTCTAAAGAAATTTATGACTAAACCATGGACTGAACTTAATTTCAAAATCTGATTTAAGAACCTGCAGTTAAGTAGCCGAATTTGAAATTCAATTGAAAATCTGAGTATGTAGGCCTAATTGTAATCAATTTCATTGATTGAGATGTCTACAAACTTTGTAATGAACTACATTTCATGAGTAATAGACACAAGTTTGAGCGCATTAAATTTCGTGAAATTCGACCTCCTTCATACATAAATTTGTGAGGAAATTACGTTAGCTTTACATTGACTCAAGGGTGTTTACCAAAGGAAACGTTGAGCTTTCGCTGAGAGATCTATATAGATGGTGAGTAGAATTTTGAATTCGTTGATAGAACAAGTTGAATGTATCCGGGACCGAAATCATCTGCTTCCCTATCAACCACAAAAGTCGCCCAGCGGTCGCCGCGACAGCCCTTGGCGTCGCCGAAGTCGAAGTCGCCGCCGCCCGGCGACCCCTGGTGGCGGTCGCCTCGACTGTATGTGGGCGACCGTTGCCCGGCGACCGCTGTCAGCAGTTGCCTCGAGTGGCAACGGCGACCTTCATCATATGTCTGGTTTTAGCATTTAAATAGCCTCCATGATGTCAGAAAGGCAATATTCCGACTTCGCAAAACTGATAAATTGCAAAAATTTCGGCAATCAGCTTCAGAGTTTCTAATTAAGACTCAAATGTAGAATGCTTGTGGAAAAATATGCTTCAGATGCAGAAATTCGAACGCATTTAATCAAACTAGATCGATGCATTTCCAGCGAGAAGGGCCACATGAAAAAATTGGGGCCAACAAATTTTTCGAAAATGGCTTATTTGGAAGTAAAAATGCATGATCATATCAATTTGTGACCGTTCTCATCGAAAAATGACGTGAAATGTGATGTCTTGAAGTCGAGGGCTGCCCTCCCCCCCAATTTTCACGTTTATTTTTTTGACAGGGAGTGGTCGTGAGTCGGCCCTTAAATTCACACGAGCTAATTTTGAAATAGAACGACCCCAGAGTTGTCACACACATTCAGCAGCGAATTTGTTGTGATTTCTAAGAAAAACGTATCTCGGATCCATAGTGGACTGCCCTGAAACTGTCATCGATCGGCTGTCTGGCACATCTAGGCAAGTTTTTCCTTGAAATAAATAGCCTTAGCTCATTTCTCTCAGTGATTTTCGCTGCATGATGATGCATTCAATCGTGAAATGTTGCGTCAAACATCTTTGGTTGCGATGCTTCATATATATTTGCATGACGCATCGATGGCAATGAAAAAAATTGCTCAAAATTCTTGACTTGACCGTGAACTTTATATCATTCTGACCATGATTCTGACTATGCCTGAATTTCACCACAATTGTCAATTTTTTGGTCAATCAAGGTTGCAAGTTGTATTATTGTTCATTCATTAAATTGTGAATGAATGGAAGAATCCTCAATGAGTGTTGCATAATATCTCGGTCGCTTCAAGCCTGTGATACAGTGAGGGAGAGAAGAGATAGAGAGAATTCTATTAATAGAAGAGCGCTTTGTCCAGTCCAGCCCGATAGCAGATAACTTTCTCGTGCGCCTTCGATAGCGCAGCGCAATCGGAAGATCACATTTCAACTCGAGGGGTGAAATAGAGGTCATCGCTTCATTTCACAAAGAGACATAGCGCAGAATAATCTAGACGAAACATTCGTGTCTCTACTTTTGGAGTTGCCTGGCTGACACCTGTGGACATCGTATGTGAATTGATTGATCTTATTAATGGATTATCAACCAAATTACAATATAGAAAATGCGAGGAATATCTTGAGCCGAAAATATTGATAGAACGGATTACTTATCAAACGAAATTCGTATCAGGTAAGTCGAATGAAGTGATGATAGATAAATTAACCCTTTCATTCATATCGTTGCCGAACGGCACAGCAACTTATTCTCTCTGTAAGTGGCAAAAGCAACGTCAAACTTGCACTGGAAATGAAAATTTAGCAAGTTCTAGTAATAATCTAACCATAGAAATCAATCTAACGATGGATTTTGTTAAAGTTTTTCTTACAGACCGTTTTCTTCAAATATATCAGCTGTTTTCAAGCACGATTCTATACAAAAATTGGAGGTAAGTAAATCGAGCAATTTACAACCAAATAACGCCACTGAAGTGGGAAAAGCTCGTAAAAACTGAGCAGAATACGTTGCAGTTGCACGATACAACGTATTTGGTTTAGGAAAATTCATGTGTGCTTCATTAGACTAGATTACATCTGTATGAACCAAACGGCAACAACATGACATTGTAATATTTTTTTAATTTTGGGGTCTGTTGGCAATTTGTATCAAACGACAACAGCATGAGTTAGAGGGATCAATAATGATTTGTCAATTTGACGAGCATGTTGTGATAGGCTATATGTGTTGGCACATATGTATTCCTATCTAAGAAATACCTGGCTCATCGCGGTAATGTACATGTAATAATTCGTACTGCACGCTATAGTTACATTATATCATTCAAGTTCACATATGTCTGTAAGTTTATTCCATGAGCTCCTCTATTTGTACTAGTGGTTTATCAGACTGATCGATAGATTAATCAAAACAAGATCGTCAAAAAATAGAACCTGAAAATTGTTCAAGGCGGGATTCGAACCCATGACAGCAAGCGAGTGTAGATGCATAGCTGGCAAGCGATCTCAGTGCGCCATCATCACATGACTGTTGGCGCTGTAGGAAAAATGGTTAGATCATTTATCACTTTTTTACACGATTCCTTATCTAGCTACTTGTTTTCAGGCATTGGTCGGGGAAATCGTGAAAGAGGGAGAGAAATATTCCGAGAAGAAGTAAAGAAGCAGCAATCAATCAATTGCAACCTTCTGAACAATCTACAGGCCTCTTCATCCCTCGAGGAGACCTCTCGGACGATTCAGAAGTGGAATTAGAGGAAGAAATCGAGGAGGATAGCGATGATGACTCTGATAATAACGTGATCAATGACATTGACAGTCCTGATGAGGCACGTGATGATGTACATGCCTACAGATGGAGACGTCGATGTAATGGGTTATTTCCAACTAGATTTAGTTGTACGCATTCTGAAAGTTTCGAAAGACCTGGCTCTCCGTATCTTCAGTTCAAGCAATACTTCCCTGATGAAATTTTTCAATACATTGCGGACCAAACTAACCATTATTCGGTCGAGAAAAGTGGAGTCAGTGTCAATACAAATACCCTAGAAGTGGAGCAACTCTTCGCAATCTGGATATACATGGGAATCTTCTCAGCGCCTAGTTATCGTGATTACTGGAGTCCTCTGACCAGGTGGCCGTGCATAGCGGACATTATGGCTGTCAACAGATATGAAAAACTCATGCAATTTTTTCACCTATGCGAAAATCGAAATCAACTGAGTCCTGGAGATGATGGCTATGATCCTGTGTTCAAAGTACGTAAACTATTTGATGTTGTTCGTGAGAAGTGCCGAACTGAAGTTCAGACCGAGTTCCAGAGCATCGATGAACAAATCATTCCATTCAAAGGAAGGCACACTCTCAAGCAATACTTGCCAGCCAAACCAAGTCCCTGGGGCTTCAAAATGATAACAAGAGGATCTTCATCAGGCATCATTTATGATTTCATACTGTATTCAGGAAAGTATACAGAATTGATTGACCCAATATCCAATATGAGCACAACGGCAAATTGTGTAGTGCAATTGTGTAAATCAATCCCTCCGGAAACTCAGAATATGAAGTTATTCATGGATAATTTCTACATCACATTTGACCTAATATTCTACCTCAAGGAAAAATTTTGTATTCTTACAACAGGTACGGTGCGGAAGAACAGATTACATGGCTGTCCTCTTTCCTCCGAGAAAGACCTGAAAGTCACCGGAAGGGGATCTCATGATCAAATTGTTGATGCCAATTCCAACCTCACGGTTGTGCGTTGGTTGGACAACAAACCAGTGACGATCTGTTCCATGTATCTCCAGGCAGAGCCCTTGACATTGGTAAAGCGATGGAGTGCGAAGGAAAGGAAAACCATCGAAGTTTCTAGACCAAATGTTGTTGCTGTCTACAATACACACATGGGTGGCATCGATTTGTCGGACAAGCTGCTTTCGATTTACAAGAATCAACGAAAAAGTCGGAAGTGGTATTTTCGAATAATTTACAATCTTGTCTGGATTGCATCTTCGAATTGCTGGCTTACATACCGCGGCGACCTCACGAAGGAGGATGATCGTCCAGGCAAAAGGCTGAGTTTCAAGAACTACCTACTGCAGATCTGTGAAGGATTGAGCAAAGTTGGAAAAGCTTGCCGTGTCAGAACAGGACGACTTTCCCAAGCAGCAGACCAACCGATGCCAAAACGGAGGCGTGCGGCGGACGAAAATGTTCCTCCTCAAATTTTGCGTAAGGACCACGTGGATTATCTGCCGGAACACACGAGTAGAGGCCGGTGCAAGCACTGCACAACTGGCTTCACACGTTGGAAGTGCAGAAAATGTGGTGTGCATCTATGCTTGAACGCAAACAATAACTGTTTCGTCGATTTCCACGAATGATTCCGGAAAGTGGTGTGAAGTGATCGCTTTGATTTAGATTTTTTCATTCGGTGTTTTACTTTTTATAATTCTACGAAATTTACACTAAAGGTGTAGGCCTACTAAACAAGATTAGTGAAAATTTTGCAAATTTTCTTTTTGCAGGCGGCAAGTCATTTTTATGGTGAAGTTGTACATAAAATTTGAGAGAACGGGAAGTAGGCCTACATCTTTCAGTAAAGTCAGTAAATAGCATGAAATAATCACTACCGGTACTCTATAAAGTGATTTGAACAATGAGCCTATAGTTGTGGCACCCATAGAATTGGCATCATCCTACGAGTATAGACTATATAATATCAATGGATTGCAAAATTATGCTCGTTTTTACTGATGTTATACTGAATATATTCATAGTACGTGTTGCCATATGACAACAATCAATAAATCAATAAAGGAGAAGTAGAATACCCTAATTTTTTCACTCAACATCTTTTTTAAGACATATTTAATTGATTACATAGGCAAAAAAATTTTTTGATGACAGGAACTTAAGTCATGAATGAAAGGGTTAGTAAATAATAGCGGTTTACCTGCGCACTATACACATCATACCAAGCACTGAATTGACTGAAATATTTCAACAGATAACTTTTGAATTAGATGTGATGTAAAAAATGTTCCTCTGGTTATAAATGTTTGACTATAGGTAAAGCAAGCCAATTTTTCACGACCATTCAAATAGAATCGTGCGGACAGAATGACATCGTTAACTAATCGCTTCACATGAATACAGTAAATCCAGTCGAAGCTCGTTAATTCGGACACGGACAATTAAGACTTCGGTCAATTAAGATCATACGGCCGCGGCATTTTTTGTATATTTGGCGGCTTATATAAGTTGCTTTTGAATTTAGACTTTCAATAATTAAGAGATAGTAAACCTGGTATTTATACTCTTAATTATCGAGCTTTGACTGCAAGATACTTTGCACAGCGTTGGCGCTAATTGATGGTTCGCTGCAATGAGATAAAGTCAATTCTGGTAACGTGACATTAGACGGGCGTGAATTAGACGGACACTAAGGGGTAAACATTTTCGAGTAAGCTGCAACGTTTAAAATATTTCATTTAACCAACCTCATTCCCATAGAGATTTCACTAAGTTATCTCATTTTTACATGTTACCACTACATTGCATCATCGCGATTGGCGTACCTCTGTATAGCTGAACATAGACGAAGCTATTGCTGAATTTTCTTAAATTCGCGTGCTTTACGTGCTCAACTTCATCGGCAAATTAGTCTTAATTATTTTTAGTAAGCTTATGAGTCTCATTCGATCTTCTTTCTCTTTGAAAGAAGATTTTAATGTTTTACAAAAAATATTTTGCAATTTTCAGGGATATCTGTGAAATTGATGAGTCGATAGCTTGTCAATATAGATTAATTGATATTGTTGCTTGAAGCAAATGATTTCGTCAGATCGAGAAAGCCTGTCTTAAGTCGATTGGAATTAAAGCGTCTATGCCGGTTTATAAAAAGTGTCTAATCTTCGGAAGTACTTCATCCAGGCTCGTGAATATCCCATTCCTTGAACTGCGAATATAAAAGGGCCAGTGCCACACTATTAGGTTTAATCGTTTTGAATCTGTTCAAGTTTTATGTGCGAATGTGTAGCACTGTAGCCTTCAGAATGCAAATTTAAACAGATATAAGTAATGAGAGCTATGCACAGTTAATTGGATTTTTCAATCGTGGCAGAAATCTTCAAAATTCTTGTTTCACATATCTTATCGGCTACAACGGCCAGAATTTTAGCTGAGCTGATATTTTCTATCTGAAGCCTCGTCTAGCCGTAAACCGTTCGCTCGCCTTTGGCCATGTCTAGTCACAATTTCTCCTATGGCCATGTCATCAATTCTATTAGATAGATCTCAGAAGAAATAGAAGAGCTGTATTAAACTTTTTGCATGTTAACATTTTCTAACAAATAATCTGATAGCTGTTTCAAGATGCGAGCGCTGCAATTGATCACAGTCCAGAGAATGAATGTATTTCCGGTTGCGTATCAATCTTCATAACATCTCATTCTATCAACAGGAAATTGAAGAAATTACCGGGTGATTTTCGAAAATATTGGATGAGTTGTTTCAGACCTCCAATTCTGTCTGATAAACTTCACAGCCTATAGTGATGTTTTTTATTCCTATCCTGCAGGAGCGCATGATATTGACTAATTCTTTTAAGAGACCGGTCCACTTATTCCTTGACTTACGACTGTCATTCAACGGTTTCGTTGCATGAATAGAGAGAAAGATGAGTCGCGCAAATCTGAGCCAGAGCACCGAAATGGCATTTCGCTCACTCACTAGCTCGCTATAACGTTCAGAATTTGGCAGTGACTGCTTTCTGTCTGGTTATTGAAATTGGCCGTAATTCCTGTGGCTCAGCAGATAGAGCTGGTCTAAACAGTGTTTCTACATCGAACTTTATGCAGACTTGCTTTTATGCATAATTAAGGTTTATATTGACCTGGGGTCTAAACAGTGTTTCTACGTCGAACTTTATGTAGACTTGCTTTAATGCATAATTAAGGTTTACATTGACCTGGGTGACTGGTTGACTACTTTCTATATTAGGCACACGTGAGATTTTCAATTCAAAATGAAGGCAGACTGTCACTGTCATTTGCATCGCTCAATGATTGTCGGCATTAAAAGAGCGGTACTACCCACGACCTGATTATCAACTGAATCATTCAAATGACTTTTGCAGACACAAATGATTTACTGGAATCACAAAGCCACTCACATCGTTTTGAAATTATTTGCTCTGTTTGATTTAGGTATACCACAATGAAGTGGAAATGTACTGACGTACGTGGAGAAGCTTCACCATTTTAAATGCAGCTTTATTTTTCAGGCAAAGCAGTTCTCACTGATCGGAGGCAACGGACTAAACAATTTATGCCGTCGAATATTTTGAAGGACTTTGGCTGCGGATATTTCGATGAAGTATTCATTTCACGGCAGGAACAATAAATTTCCATTCAAGAATTCCCGAATTTATCGTGCGGTATCAAACTTTCTAGACCTCATGTGACTGAGAAGGAAATAGAGGCCTCTTTGCAGAGCGTACTAAAGCACGCAAAAGATAGATCTGATGGAAGGAGCCACCAACGCTCCCCTGCAGCTGAGTGATTGTGCTTGATACCTCTTTTCTCAATAGGTGACTCAATTTTTCATCTCTTGTATTTGGTGTTATATCCTGGTTATCTGTGTAGCTGTTATTGTGCATATAATCTAAATAGCAGGAACTTTATTAACAACATCAAACTCGCATGTTTCTGTCAAAATTTTAACTGGAAAATCGATGCTTTTTTCTGACAATTTGGAGTCATCAAATTTCAATGTTATTAAGAAAGTTCCTGTTATTTAGATCGTACTACATATGTCTTTCGATGCCTTTTCTTAGAACATTTTGTAACCTCCATAGAACATTTGTATTTTTCGATCGTTTATTTGTACTTTTGTATCTTCAGTGCTTATAAATACAATTTTCATGTGTGCAC
Organism: Prostheceraeus crozeri; assembly: GCA_907163375.1. NCBI lineage: Eukaryota > Metazoa > Platyhelminthes > Polycladida > Euryleptidae > Prostheceraeus > Prostheceraeus crozeri. The sequence goes on along the minus strand of CAJQUW010011384.1, from coordinate 117,814 downwards.
ATTAAATTTTCATTGAATCGGTGCAGGTGTATTGCAAAATATCGTATTCTGTGTAATTTCGTTTTATCCTACTACTTTTTTTTACTACTCATAGCTAGGAAGCTTATTGGTTTTCAGTGGAGCCATACTGATGCACCTGCATCTTAGGGAGATAGCTAGTGTTTTACTAATTAATAGCGCAATGGGAAATTTCAACTGAAGGGTAGGGGCAAATCGGTAGAATCGGCGACCGCAGCTACCTACAGGCGACCGCACCTCATCTGCTAGGCGACCGCTGTTAGACCTCCGGGCGACTGCGCCCCGGCTCTTAAGGCGACCGCCCCAGGCAGTCAGGGCGGTGGACAAATAGGAATCCCCGGCGACGCTGAGGGCGACCTTTAGGCGACTCCGAAGGCGACTGACCATGGCGGTCGCGGCGACCGCTCTGGTTGATAGGGTTATATCTTGGAAATGTTTTTCTAGTTTGTGCACTTTCGTCAAACCGTGCGTGTAGTTATGCATTGAAATACCATAAATACTCATTTTCTTTGGCTGTTAAGCAATGCTTGGAGTTCATACGACTTCTTGATTAGATTCAAAGTCGCACTGATATCATATCTGAAAATTGTCCGGTAGATATCCTTTATCATTTAAATGTTCATTGTTCGTGAAATTTCTATATGCGCATAATTATTCCATACAGTACGCGCCATTTAACACTAGAAGACCGAAGCGCGTCAATTGACGCAAAGTCAGTTCATTTTTCATGTTTTTAAGTTACTCTGTGACATTTATCCAATGAAACTTCCTGACTTTTAATATTTTCCTTAGTTCTTACTATTCGAAAAGTAACAGCCCTCTCGGACATCTATTTGACATAGAAATCTCTTGACTTCCTAGAAAGCCTGAGTGCGTCAATTTGACGCATTGTATTCCTAAAGTCGGATAACACAGTATCAAGTTTTCTTATAGCTATGCAAAGCGTTAAATTAAACTCCAAAGCAATCCTTTAGGTGTCATCAGTCAACTGAAAACAAAATAGATTCAATAGATATCTAATGTCAGAGCGGCAACAAGCATCCGCATAGATATATTGAGAGCAATCTTCGTGTTCATGAATGAATTGCTTGCGGCAATATATAATTGTCCTCTATCTGTGTCAGGATTTTGAAAATGATCGATCAATAATAAAATGTTCATTTCAAGCACTTTAGCGTCATTTGACATACAAGGAAAACTAATGGCTAGACGAGCAAAACATTCCGCTTTGAGAGCTTTACAATTGCTGCAAGATCTCAATACAGACGATAGTGACAACGGAGACGATGAGAATGAAGCAATCCAGCTGAAAACATTGTTGACCAACATGACGTCGATGAATCCTGCAGTAGTGACGATGACTCCATTGATGATATTCCGCCGTTATCTCATCGAATACCCGGAACAGAAATCGATAGTGAAGGTGATACTGACAGGCCTACGTCCGCAGCCAGTCTCGTTGGAAAAGAACGGCACTGTCCGGACCAAACTTGCTAATTCTCCTTCAAGCAAGGTCGACGTGATGCCCAAAAATATTTTACGACGTCAACCAGGTCCAACGTCATATGCAACTTCACGTTTAGTGATCCCTTGTCGGCTTTCCGCTTATTGATCAATGAGCCGATGCTACGAAAAATTTGTAAATACACAACATCAGAAGGCCAGAGATTCAAATCCGATTGAAAATTGACCCATCTGAATTAGACACTTTTTTTGGACTTTGGATTGCTCGCGGCATTTTGGGATGCAAGAATTCTTCCTCCTTCGAGAATTTTGGTCCAAACAGTGGGGAAATGTATTGTTTACCGACCATATGAGCAGAGATTGGTTCATGGAGATCAAAACCTTTCTTCGCTTCGATGATAAGACTACGAGAAAATCAGGACAGAGAAACAACAAATTTTGCTTGATTTCTGATCTTTGGTATGATTTCATAGATAGATGCCAGATTTCTTTCTATCCATCTGAGTATCTAACTATTGATGAACAGCTTCTCCCATGCAAAGCCACGTGTGGATTTCTTCAATACATGGCCAATAAGCCAGATAAATTTGGGCATCAAATTTGGGTTTATGGTGGATCTTCAGACCAAATATCTATATAACGGTTTCCCATACTTAGGATGAGACTCAACACGTGTTGACAGTATTTCTACTGGTGTTGTGATGAAGTTACTAAAACCGGTAGAAGAAAATGGACACTAGCCTTTCATTGGCTAAACAACTTGCAAGCAAACATACTTCGATTATCGGTACTGTCCGATCAAATCGACGAGAGCTGCCTCCAGTGGTCATGAAAAATCATCTTTGCATCATACCGATGCACTGAAGAATGCCGATTCATCAGCAACCATTGACTGTTTATCAGTGCAAAAAGAACAAAGTTACAATACTAAGCACTCTTCATCATACGTGACTATCCCTACTGCTGACAATCAGAAGTGCAAGCCTGAGACAGTTTTACTATACAACGCAACAAAATCGGAGTCGATGTCTTAGATCAAATGTTGCGTCTGTATTCGGTGAAGCCAGCGTGTCGAAGATGGCCAGTTCATGTGTTCTCAAATATTATGGATATTGCTTTAGTCAATTCTTGGGTATTGCACAAAGAGGTGACTAAGACCAACATGAGTCGACGCTCATATATTCAAGAAGTGGTAGAGCAACTTCTCAAAAGCAAACAAGTCGAGGAAAAAACTCTAAAACGAGCAGTGCCTTTGACAACAATCAAAGAAATGTACGTCAAAGATTGACATGCTCATCTGGTGAATGTAACCGCAATCGTACCTTAGATCGGTGTCAGCTTTGTAACCGCCCAGTTTGCGGACGCTGTACAATTCGAATGTGCAATGAATGCAAGTAAGTAGTCCGGATGTTCATATGATTCTCTATTAGTTCTGTTTGTGAAATATGAATCCATTTGCAATTCAAATTATTGATAATGACTTTTATTTTTTCAAATTGGGAAATTATGCTAAGTGTTACTTGCGAATTGGGAATTTTATGGTTTTTAATATTCTAACTCAGTAGTGTTTACACATTTCTAAACTAATTTGGAATAGATCCCTACCATATAGAAATCATTAATTACTTCATTATTTATTGCAAAAGTATCTCATATAGCCTACTTATATCATACTCGTAGTTTTGACTGATGTTATGATTATGATTTTAGAAATGCGTCAATTGACGCACTTCAGGCTTTCTAGTAAGATTGAAATTTCAGGTCTTCTAGTGTTAAGGACACCTGCTTTTTCACAGTTATTATCGTCTGCATTTTACAGTTACTTCAATTTGAACTAAATGCTGCTTGATTGTGACTTGGGTCAAAAGTTACTTGGCCTGTAGTTTTCGGCTCTGTTATTCATTATGAAAGGCACTAAATGGTCGCATGTATAAATATTGCGCGCCAAATTACTTGGAACAGAGACGACTTTATCGCAAGATAAAAACAAATTTTTAGTTTTAAGCAAAGCCAAAGTCATGCAAATGGATAATTTCATTTACAGCACACTCAAAAAAACAACTATTCAATCGTTAGAATTTTGTATGGCCAAATTACTTTGGAGACTTGCTTTTTTATAATCTGTCTGGTGTAGATGTCAAACGTCTTCAACTGGAGTGAAATATTACATTCTTGTGCTTAGAGTTTTCGGTTACTTGACCTATATTTACAGCATTTACTTGACTTCATTGTATGAGCTCTGTTTTTCATTTTTCAACGGCACAAAATGTGGTCATTTGTTAGATTATTGCGAGTCAAATTACTTAGGACAGCTTTCTATGGTTGTTTTGGTGAGACATAGCGTCGAATAAATAGGCGGTACGAACAGATTTCTACATTAATGTAGAAATCTTATTTTAAAAATTTAAATCATCTTTAATGTTAAATGCATTAACATTTATAAACGCTTGCATAGCTTGAAGTTTAGCAATCTTTTTCGACGAACGTTGATAAGACACTCTTCGTGCGGAATGCCTGGACCAGATCTGAGTACCGAAAAAAAGACTGAAATTGTGACATTGCTTCGTCTGAAGACATCATCGATTCGTCAGATATCAAAGATTACTGATATCAGCATGTCAACCGTGGCCAGATTGAAGAATTCTACGTCTCTCTCATCGCGACGACAAGGCAAGTGTGGACGGAAGAAGTCAACGACTCCGAAGCAAGAGCGACTGTTGCTTCGAAATTTGCGCCGTGCTCCACTTAGCGATGCTCACCAACTGTACTCAGAATTGGAACAAGATGGTGTAAGGGTTTCGCTGAGAACTGTTCAAAGACGCTTGCAAAAATATTGCCGCTCGGTGATTCCTCGACGTGTGCCGAAACTCACTCACGCCATGATATGCAAACGCTTGGCTTTTGCCAAAAAACATGCTGATTGGTCGTTGGAACAATGGCGACGGGTGTGTTTCAGCGATGAAAGTCTTTTTGAATGCAAGGGCGCTGAAAAGAGGCGTGTTTGGCACATCAGGGGAACTCCCATCCCAATCAAGCAAACTGTGAAGCACCCTACAAAGGTGATGGTGTGGGGAATCATAAGCACCAAAGGGCCTGGAAGATTATACATTGTCGAAGGCAATATAAATGCTGCTCAATACAAGACCGTGCTGACAACAGGAGATCTTCCGCAACTGCATCAATGGTTTCCAAACGGTGATTGTATTTTTATGCATGATGGAGCACCTTGCCACAAAGCAAAGGTCATCAAGCAATTCCTAGACTGTAAAAACGTCGCCATCCTGGATTGGCCGGGGAATTCCCCAGATTTAAATCCCATCGAAAATGTCTGGGGCATCATCAAACGTCGGATTGCTGGTAAAACCACAACCTGCAAGCAAGAACTGATCTCCTCCATTATTCATCACTGGTTCCGTGATGCAACCCTCCCTGAGAATCTCGCAAAGTATCGACAGTAGGCCTATGCCACAAAAGAATTCGCGCAGTGATCGATGCAAAAGGAGACCATACAAAATTCTGACGATTGAATAGTTGTTTTTTTGAGTGTGCTGTAAATGAAATTATCCATTTGCATAACTTTGGTTTTCCTTAAAACTAAAAATTTGTTTTTATCTTGCGATAAAGTCGTCTCTGTTCCAAGTAATTTGGCGCGCAATATTTATACATGCGACCATTTAGTGCCTTTCATAATGAATAACAGAGCCGAAAACTACAGGCCAAGTAACTTATGACCCAAGTCACAATCAAGCAGCATTTAGTTCAAATTGAAGTAACACTGTAAAAATGCAGGCGATAATAACTGTGAAAAAGCAGGTGTCCTAAGTAATATGGCGCGTACTGCAGTAATGAAGGTACCCCTTTGTCAGAATTGGCTATACAGGGTTCCGACGTCAAGGAAATTGAAGTTTTTCAGACACCTGTAAAAGTTGGGGAAATTTAAAAAGCTTAAGTGTCAGGGAATTTCACATTTTTCTTCAAATGTCAGGGAAATTTGAAATTCAGGATGCGTCGGAACCCTGTTACATGTAAACTTTCTTCTTGCTTCAAACGTTGGAATAATGACAATTGCTCTTCTTTAATCAGATTTTGTTGAAATGTTCTTTACTGCAGTGATATTTCTTCATCTTTATTTGTAGATAAATTGTCTTCATGGAAGTTATGTATCAAGCAGAAGTTTTCTACAAAACGATGACGCATCGTAATACAGAACTTTTAAGTTTGACTTTCGAAACGGTGTAAATTTACAGCCCTTTACTTTTTACAAACTTTTTTCCGATTTATAGAATTCCTTCTTTCAAAAATTCATTATAAGCCTTATATCTGTCTTCTATCATAAGAGGAACCGCTGTATTAAAATTCAAATTATTCTCAGTCCCATCACAAGAGATGTCGACAGAAATTTTGCTTATTAAAGAATTATTTTGATTAATGTGCTTTGAAAATCCATTACCTTGTAGAAAATTGTAATCATAATTATTCAGGCAATCGTTATTTCGCGCATTGAAGTTGAGTCTAATAATCTCAATTGAGTCTAAAAAAAAAAATAGATAAATTGAGTCTATCATTGAATTCTGTATTCTGATAACATTGAAAATTATTTCTGCATCTCCTTTGTTCTTCAGTTGTGTTTCCTCTTCATCTAATTTTTTACTGATTTCCCCTCTTTTTCGACAAGACAGTCGCCTTGTCACACATGCTTCGCAAATATTGTTCTTCGAACAGTCAATTAAAAAATATATTCTGCCTTCATTTCAGCAATAGCTTGTAACCGATTTATTTCATACTTAACTGCAGTTAATGATAATGATTTTCGTAATGCTTGCTCCTCGCTTGAGAGGGTGGATTTCTCCAATATTTCTTTGGAATTCTTGGTATTTTTGTATTCTCGTTATCCAAATTTTTTGCGCATATATTGGCAATGACATTATTCCGCAACGTTTGACAGATGAAATGTTGTATATATATCTCAAAATTCTGCCACACGTTCCTGTTTGACAACTTTTGGATAACTTGTTGACTTCCGCTTATAGATTGTCATTCGTTAAGTTCATTTTTTGCATTAGTATTTCTACTTGAGAGCCATGAATTGTTTCCATTTAGTCATTCACTGAATGGATTAAAGTACTTAAGTTTTCCATTCTTGTCATCAATTTTTCGATAGTGGTGGTCATGTCTTCATAACTGCTATGCATTGCCATCCCCGTTATGGATATGTTGACCATATCGATATGTTATCGATAAATTAACCAAGAGATTGGAAATACAAGATAAAATAACATCCGATAGTTCAAAGACAAAAATAAACACTATCACGCCTGACCGGTTCGGCCTGGTTGTTATGTGCTACATTTATGTGCTTATGTGCTGGATGCCGGTCAGTTTACTTGTGTCAAACCAGTGATTTATTTAGATCCCGAATTCGTGTACATAGACTGAGCTGGAAAAATTCCACTGAAATTTTTTGATTCCAATTCCAGAGCAGAAATTTCAATTCCAAATCCAATTCCAGTCGAAACAGTTCAATTCAATTCCAGCTTAAGATTCAATTCCAATAATTACATGTGGCGTACAGTGTATTATGTTAATGTATCTAAAGCCTGTTCGTTTCAATCTATGACATGTGCCCTTCCTGTGTGCCGTTCACTACGTCGTTCCTATGTGCGTTCATAGTTCATATTTCTTATGTACATGTATGTATATAACCGGTCAGCCTACGCCATTTTCGTTTCGTAAACGAGATATTCAATATCTTGTGAAAAAAGGAAAGAAAAGAAAATTAACGGTCAGTAAAGAATCAAACGCAGAGAGAGAGAGAGAGAGGAGATGCGAATAAATGTGTTGATAAAATGACATAAGAAAGAAATTCAATGTGCGAATAACGTGATTGATAAAAATGATGCCATGAAAACTGATTAATGGTCCATGTCGGAATGAGCGATTAAAAATTCCGTGATAAGAACGAAATGTGGTCGGGTCGAAAGCTAACGAGCAGAGATTAAAGGAAACTCTTTCAATTTTCAAAAGAAAGTGGATTTATCATCAAGTGTCAAAAATAGGTAATTGGTATAAATTAGAAACGATGAGAAATTGACACAACAACAACATACGACATCTTCAGTAGTGGTTAGAAGGACTCCGGGCTCTCGCAGTGTAACTTAGCTACAGAAGTAACAACAACAACTGCCCGCCAGCGAACAACAACACAGCAGCGTAAACGGCAACATATCAGCGAGCGCGATTGAAGATTGACGACATAAGTGACACTGATATTTATGAGAATATTTTGGTATAAGTGAGTCCGATCGAATTGAAGTGAATTCAACATTATTAAGTGAACTGTAGATTTTCAGTTTTTCTTTTATCGTTGCGTATCGCATCTATAAAACTATAGTCTTAGAAATTAATGTTGTTAATTGTTGTAATTGGAAGTAGAATAATATTTCATGTAATTGCCATTTTAATTGAATCATTAATTATTAGAATAATTTGTTGACACTGTCTATATTGTGACTTGAACTGACAGGGTTGCTGCCATTTAATGCAGCGCTAATTTTCCTCTTTCCAAACCAATTGTTTTTCGTGTGTACAGCAATTAAGTTAATCTCTAATTTTCTTGTTTATCCTATCAAGAACTAAATTCAACAGTTGTTTTATTTTGATTAATTATCTCACTTGATAAATATCTAAATAACAGATTGAACTAAGTTGATTGTCTTTTCATTGTTTGCTCAATCGCTGAATTAACATTGTCCGGGGCTGTAGGCCCATCGAAGTCAAAATTAATCTATGTAGATCTATCTCTCTTATCTCTGCGTGCAGTTAACACAACGGCCGAGTACTGTGATTTCAATTTTTGTACAAATAGATTTATCACAGGTCTATCGAAAAATTGGTATTGAGGTCAAATTGAATTGGAATGGAATTGGTCTGTCAAGGTCAATTCCAATTCCAGTGGATTTAAATATCGTCAATTCCAATTCCGACTTTTCCAACTCTGCTTAGACTGTTAGTCACTGATGAAAACTACAGAAAGCTCTTGTCAGCCGTCACATCTTCTCATGCTCGAACGATGATCTATTTTTTAAATGCATGCCGATGTTAAAAACTTCCGAATAACTGTGGTAGGACCCATCATGAAGTAAGAGAACGGTTATGCAAGAAGATTCTAAAGCATGCGATGCTCTCAATAAGGAATAGTTTGACTTTAGTACAGGGCTGTGGAGCCGGAGCCTTAAGGAGCCGATGGTTTTGGTCAGAGCCGGAGCCGGAGTCGGAGCCGATTTATCACAAAGGCTCCGGCTCCAATAGTTTGAGCTTTGATATAAATCTAGAATTTTGAAAGTTATTAATTGGCATCATAAAAAAATTAAATCATTTGAAATCTAAAGATATGTCTTTTAAGTATACCAATGATCTGTCCTCCACGATATCCTTCTTTGCAGTTGCCGCCTTCTTTTGTATTATATTTATTATATATTTACACACATGTGTAATATTTTTTTATTGCATATGTTTCGTAAGACTAATTTCCATATTGACAACGTATTCTCCAAAATCCATTAATTTGAAGACTTGTTATATGCATGCTAACTAGATGATTGTAGATTCCTAGAGACAAGTCGCCAGTCATTTATGTACAAATTTCCAGTTCAGTCAGCAAAGATAATATAGCTACATTTCTTGCGCAATGTCTTAAATCTAATACGGTTACTATGTAGGCTATCATCTATCGGTATGGCTACTGGCAGAAGCTACTGGCATCTGTGCCAATGCCAATTTCCTTAGATTGTATTGTAGGCTCTTGTGCAGTCCCCCCACCTACATTTTTCAAAACAATCGATTATTCAATTTGATCAATTTTGATTGGAGGGATAACTCTTCACACTCACACGAATGACCTGACTACAAGTCCTCACATGGCTATAGCAATAAGCGATCCCCAGCCACTTCTAGTAGCGCCCTATTATTTTAAAGGTATCTCATTCACAATGAATTTCCTTTGACTTCAAAATTCAAAGGGTATATTTCAATGCGAAAAACCCGAAGGCAAATTACAATGTTGACTTGCTGACGAAGTTTGCGACCATGACATCGCAATTACCCACGTAGATTTTTACAACAGCACGGAATGCTTCACTCAAACCGGTGATGCTGAAACGGACATCCAATGGTGCTGCATCTTTTGACCAGAGAAAAAATGGGGGGGGGGAGGACTGCACAAGAGCCGTATCGTGCAATAATATTTCCCCAAATGTCATAGACCTGTGGATTTCAAGAATTTTCATTATTATTTTTTCCGTCTGTCAACACCTTATGCTGATATCATGCTGACTTATATGTAAACAATAAAAAAAGACTGAGACGCTCTCAATAAAGGCGCCTTCTGACCTCCCTTTTCTATTGTCTGTGACATTAAACCGCACGCGCATTCGAAAGCTAGCAAAGTAGATGGGATTTCTGCTCGGTGCTTGCAGTCAAATTTTTATTATGCATAGCACCCTGCAACATACTGTGTGATACTCCGAGTTCAGTTTCATCAGCCTAACCATCATCAGAGGAATAGTGGTAATGTGTTATATATAAATTGAATATAATAATATACATGAATCATTGATGAATTATTTAGTGCAACTTTACGCCATAATGAAAAATACGAAATTAATATAATGTAAGTTAGGCCTTAACTTACTAAGTATGCTGCATAGAATTACAAAACTTGTCCTAAATTAGATATTTTTAATTTTTTTAAGTATAATTTTCAATTGTACATTTCTAGCCTACACTGCAATGAGGCTATCTAAATTACAATTTCTACAGATGATGAGTCGTGGGCTACCCACCGATCATATTATTCATGGACCAACAGACTATTGAATAAAGGCAATAACAAATAACAATAACAACCTAAGCTAGCCTATATACACTTTAATATTCAATAAAGCAATTGATATCTTTATTGATACGGTATATTTGGCTATATAGCCGATACCCTTTCATGTTCGAGTAGATACAGGCCCTATAAGCTATTTAGAGGCATACGCTATCCAGTTTCATATTCAAGATTTGTAAAAAAAGCTTATACTACTATTCGGCCCCTGTGACAGCTAATTAGGTATATCATCATCACTCATGTGGTCTTATTTAATGTAGCCTCGTAGTAGACTGGTTGCAGGCTAGGCCAATTTATATTTAGCCAGTGCGGGAGATCTTTATCTAATTTAACCAATCCTGGCTATAACTTTATTTCATCTTTCAGAGATAGTCAATTCATGCAAAAATATATGACAAGTATGTTATTTGTCATTATATTAGGCTATTATCATTTTTATTATTAACTTAAGTCGTTAGTTAATGAAAACTAATTTGATGATTGTAGCAAGCCTCTGAAGGCCACACCGTTATCCAAAAACCCGTTCAACGGATCCAGGATAACCAGCATAGATAGAACCTGAATTTGAAGTCGGAGCCGGAGCCTTTCACATCAGTGTCGTGGAGCCGGAGCCGATGAGATAACGCATCGGCTCCACAGCCCTGCTTTAGTATTATACAACATTAGGCATGCTATCCTCGAAATCATTTCGAAACTTCATGTGAACTTTGATTTATACTAAAACACAATAAATTTGCCCTTGAGAAGCTTACATAACCAGGTGAAACCGGTCGGGACTGATAGTGTTTATTTTCATCGTTCAACTACCGGGTTTCATTCTTTATTTATTTCTTAGTTCTTGGTTAATTCATTTAAAACATATCGATAACGGAGATCATGGTGGTTACTAAGATTTGACTAGCACTCGAAAAATTGATGACTCAAATGGAAAACTTAACTACTTTAGTCCATTCAGTGAATACCTTCATAATGGAAACGATTATGGTTCTCAAGTAGAAATAATGCAAAAAAATGAATTTAATGCATAACAATCAAAAAGCAGAAGCTAAGAAGTTATCTAAAAGTATGCAAGTAAGAACGCGTGGCAGCAATTTTGTTGATGAAAAGCAACTGCAAGGTTGCTTTTGACTTCATATCGAAATTTCCACGTACAATATCAGATGAGTCTATGTAAACGGTTCATTCGCAAGTTTCGATGTCATCTCTTTGTATACTAAAATTGACCATCATCTTGGAAAAACAGAGATCGAATATTGAGTAAATAATAATCGTAACCTGGTGGACCAACGATTTAGCATTGATTTCATCAAAGAATGCATTGACATTATCTTAAAGAATATATATTTTAGGTTCGATAATGAATTCGTCTTACAAATATCTGGCACGATCATGGGCACAAAAATGACGACCTACGCCACTCTAACAATGGGATTCGTTAAACAAGAAATGGATCATTTGATGAAAGCTAGTGAATCACCTATTAATTATGATTTATTCTGCAAAGCATGGCTGAGGTATCGCGATGATTGTTTTGTTACTTGGGACAAATCATTTGGAAATGTTGTCTAGTTTCATAATTTCCTCAATAACATGAATGAAAACATCAAGTTCTCATGTGAAATTGATAATCAACTCAGCTTCTTCGACGTTTCAATTTATCGACGTGGAAATACTGTCCAAAAAGACATCATAAGTCAACGGATTGACATGTTTATCTATCTTTCAATTTTGGTCATCCTCGACATTATTCCATTATTCCATTAATAACACATACACATTATTCCACTTACACTTGCGAATCGCACCAGCAAATGAGAAGCAGCACTGAAGACTTACAGAGATGAAATAAAGACTTATAAAGCTGGACTATCCAAGCAATTTGTTTAACGATGCCAATATAAAATCTGATATCTTCTCATAAAGCATAACGGAAAGTAAGGGTGAAATCATATCGTATGTGAAAAAGTACAATCCGAACAAACCCAAATGTCTTGAGCAGTCGTGCGTTTTTCTACTTTAAAGCCAACTCCTCCCTTAAAATGCTTGTGATGCCTAGAAATTGATAGACGCAATGTCATTCGTGCATATAGCAAAAAATGGGAAAGAATATTTGAAAAAGTAACATGAATTGTTGCGGTTGCAACTCAAATGTTGTGGTTGCAACCGTTATTATGTGGAACACTTTTCGTGGGAGAATCTGAGTATATTCATGATGCCAGATATAGAATTCTACACGTAAGCAGTCACATAGCTCAATGTGTTCAAATTCATCCCCCATGTTTTATGCCTGTTTAAAATTTTCCCTGCACAGTCGTATCGCGAACAATAAGAAAAGCTATGCATAAAATATCTGGGACCCACACTGAATCGTGACATGTAGTATAACTCATGTCCATGCTACTGATATCTGTAATTGCCATCATGACTTCGTATTTCTAATCTCCATTGAAATTCCTGATCTATGTATTTTAGATTTCTAAGTACATATATATGACTTTGCGCGATAATTTACGACAGAAACCGGTCGGGCGTCTGAGTCAAACTTTTGAATGCCTTGAGAAAAAACTTTGACATGCCCAAGTTTTTCTTCGACAAGTCCGTGTCGCACTTTTATTGGATATATATATATAATATTTATATATTACCATCTGAGAACTTACGTAGTCGATTGCAAAAATCAATGTAGATGATCTCACAGATATTAGCCAAGTGAATGAAAATACTCTTCATGACTGTAAGCATTTCTGTACATCAATCAATTCCATGACAAAATTTTATCAAACATTCGTGTCAATTTATTCGTTCGATAAAATAACCACACCAACCATGTGCGAATATGTTCCATCCTCATTTCCTGACATGAGTTTCTTGTTTCCTGAAATTTGAAATCCAAACAACAAATAGCACATGTGTCAAATGTTTCATATGTACAAGGTGATCACCATTATTACTCATGAATGACAAAAATTCAACTATTGGTTTGCAATGAAAAGTTCAATTTCTCACGTAACTCGGCATTCTCTACTTGAGCTTGGGATAGAGATTTCTTCAAAACTTCATTTTCCCGCTCCAAATATGCTGCTCGCATTGCGATTTGATTCTCCTTTACGCGTCGTGCGTCTCTAGATCGTTTAGCAGCGTAGTTATTCTTAATGCGTCTATTCCAATATTTTTCATCTTTCAAATCTTCAGGGACGTACGACTTCCGAGACTTCTTCATCATCGGTTGTGGTTTCAGTTCTTCAATGGAAAATTTACGCTTTCTGGGATCAAATATTTCGTGACCAGGTATTGATGCCAACGCAAGATCCTGTGGACTGATACTAAAATCAACGCCAATGTTCATTTTGTTGTCAACACCAACATCAGCGCTTGAGTTGACATTTGATGAATCTGCCAATGAATCCACCTCCCCTTGTGATTCACCAGGAAAACCATTCTCAGCTAGAAATTCGTCAAGATCCATATATTCCAGATTAAATTCATCATAATCTAGCGTTTTGTCCCACAATTGAGGACCAAGATACGCCGACTTGCTTCGATCACTATTGACAGGATAGGATCCATCCTTTTTCTTAAGATTGAAATCTTCTTCAAACTTCAATTCACTTAAGTTCTTCAATTGTGGATCACTCAAAATACTTCTGATAGATAAGTCTTGGTTGAACATGATATCTGGTTAGTAGGTATCTCCACCCAAATACTAAGAGATTTCGTAACAGAATGAAAGGAGCTGTTCAAATAGCAATCATGGACTATTTGCTGTAATAGTAGTACCATTACATATTTCGAATAAATAATGCTCAGAACTATTAGTCCAGCTACGCAATGAAAAATGTTCGCATAATGTGACTTAGCTTATCCCATTTTTCAACTTATGATGCATATCAATCTAACTGCATAATAGTACGACAATCATAATAAGAAAAATGGTAGTTAGATGCACTCAACAGTTACTGTCATCTGCCATAAGTATTGAACGCAGACAGTTACTGCTACAGGCGCTAAATGTATGCGTAATGCGGAAGGATTTCAGAAGCTGTATTCGATCAAGAATGTATTGAAAAACAAGCCATCTCGCAACTCTTGCGTCTGCTATTGCTGCATTCAAATGAGTTAACCCCTACTGCAGGTCTTCCGGGATTGAAGGATTCAAGCGAACGGCACAGCTACTTACTTTCCTGAATACCCTTTGTGGATCACTTACAGGTATTGAATTGTTTTGATTTTAATCTTTGTGCAACTTTTTTCAAATTTAGCTGCTGTCGATCCTGTCATCCCAACTAGGACTCATGCCAAAGATAGACATAAATAAAACGTGTCAAATTCATTTCATGTAAAAAAATATCGGGTGTATTATCTGATCTAAAACGGCACAAGTGAAGAGATTGTCACGACCTTAATTGCCAAGTCATAGAAGAAAATCAAGAACAGAAGGTCAGGCCTGGCAATTAAGTAATGACGATTCACGACAATGAAGATAATATGAGTCATCAAAAGTAATGGGGTCACGCTATGATGCAAGAAAATTGAAATTAATGTGCTCGTGAGAATGATTGGTGATGAAGATATGTGTGGGATTCATTTGAGGCAAGGCTGCATGATCAGTTTTTCAAATAACATGTGAGTTATATACAGCAGAGAACCTGTTATTTGAAAAAAGTGCATTAGGAACAACACTATCTGAGGATCGATTAAATTTCGGAATTATCTAAAAAATTCCCATTAAATATGTAGATTCCAGTATCTTATGTAATTTTTGAAGTAGTGTGACCTTGAAAAAGTAGCGCCTGCTTCCATAATGACTGCAGCTAAAGAATCAAACATCCTTCACTTTGCATTCAATCTCATGGCAATAATATGAATGCTATTGGACAATAATCAGTCATCATCATCGATCAAGACACTTTACTGAGAAAAATTGGCATTTTCATGATCGATGGAGCCGTGTATATAACGAATTTCAAAACTGACAGCGGCGATTTTTCACTATCTGCTATTGATAAGTTAATCACGCTGTGTAGTTCCGAATTGCAACAGATGAAAACATTTAATATCAAATTGTGGATCACACTCTGACTGCAGTTGTTGCTACATGGCGATATGCAGCATAGTAAATGGTGTGGCGAAAATCAACGAGACTGTTACATGGATTTTGTATGGGAAGATAAATGATGACAGAAACAGATCTCTAGCATGCTCGCTTCAGTTAGGTTCTCACACGGCAGAACTGCTCTCCGCAGTCCCATGTTTGCAGGAGCACGTTGCTCATTCAATTGCTCAATTACGTTGATGAAAGCATAGATTTTATTGCTAAATTTTTCATTTTCATATTCTTATGAAACCTGGAATCATCATTCAATATGGGACCTGGTCGCCTGCAATTTTCATTCTAATCCTAAATTGGAATGTTTGTTTTACCGAAAAAATGGCATTTATTCGTACTTTTTCCTTGATTCTACTGTTCGAATTCCTTTTTCGTGTAAATCATGTAATAATTTCTAAGAATTCAGAGTATAATCAATTTTCATCCTAGAATGATTAACTGATTTCACACTGCTAGTCACACCGGAGATGAATGAAATAATGTTTTCTTGCATAAGCGGCGAATGCTATTACTGAGGATGATAAACTAAACTTATTGACATAAGTTGAATGAGTAAGCATTAGTTAAAGGAGTTCATGAATTAGCAACTCATAAAAGACTGGGGCTTTGACCTACCGATTGGCTACGAATATCCTTGATTTTTGCCGTATCTGGAATTAGCATTTTGTTAAAAATTTGCGGTTTGAAATTAGTGAGGTGGATTCCTTATTCTGGGTAATTCTCAATGGTCTGAGGTACTATAGTTTTGACGTTGAGATTGTTGACCAAGTGTTGCTGTATCACCTGTGAAACCAGGGTTTGATCACAAACTTTGGCGGAGTCTATCAGAAGGAAAAATCGTGGTGGAACCAGAACATCACGAACTACTTCCATTTCGAAACGATGCAGTTCCGAGACTAAATTAAAGAGGGTGCACTGCATTATGCACTTTCTCCCAAGCTGATGAGAATGGTAAGGTTGGCCACGGAATCTGAGGTGCTGCCCACAATTGTTCAGAACATGAGTGAAGTGGTGCAATTAGTCACAGGCACAACACCGGCGTAGGTGTGGAGTGCGCCAGCGAAAGTCTAAGTGCAGCCATGTGTGTAGGAAATGCGCCGGCCAGAATATGGGTGTTGTTGCAGCCTGCATGGCTTCCTGAAATAGTGCGGACCTAAACTTGCCACTCTATCAAGCGACGCTCCAACAGCTCGATGCAGGACTCAGGTCAATGCAAGCCACTGTGTCTCTTATTGTTGCTGGTGATCTTTTCAGCTCGCTTCCTCGGCTTCCATTAGATATTCGTCGTCGAGGTTGAGATAGAGTAAACGGCTTCTCTCCTATGAGCTAACACGCTGGAATTTTTGGGAGAACGAAACTAGGCAGAAGCAGAGAATATATTCCAATATGGTGCATATGCATCCGCGTAGGTCACTTGACAGTCGACACATCGTTCATGTATTTGCCCTACTTTACCTTAGTGCGAACATATCAAAGCCCCGGGAAGAAGGAAAACAAAAATCATCCCAATATTGTTTTTCGTTTGTGAGTTTATCTCTTTCCTAGAGAAAATTGATCTCGCTTGTAGGCACATATTTGAAACCCCAAGCACCAGTACCTGGAAGAGATAGAAAGAGAAAATTAGTGAAACTGCCCTCCTATGACAATTGAAAATAATTAATTTTTTGATTTAACACTTTTCTAAATTAACAATGTATGTAGTCCATTATGACGCGTCCAAAGCCAAATCAACTTAACAAAATCACATCCACAAAACTTTTTTGAGTGAACATGCAATTATGGCTTGTGAAACGGTACACGTAAACATAAGGTGTCAAAAATATCAATTTATCGGAGACTACTTATAGAAAATGTCCTGCTTAAAATGCTTATAATGCAATTTTCGTGTGAAGATTTCAGGATAAGATGGAGATTTTTCAAAACCGAGTAAGGTACGAAGTCGCATCCACAAAACTTCTGAATGCACATACAAATAAAAGCTTTCGAAACGCGTAACCGATTCGTAAATATGGTGTTAGAAAATAGTAATCCGTCGGGATCCTTAGATTAATTGTAGATGTCCTGTTATTAGTTTTGATTTATGCAAATATTCATACATCATGTTTTTACACCCAACTGTGTTAGCGTGGACTTCAAACTTGCTTTCTCGGTATCAAAACCATCCAAGTTGATCCGAATGCCCCTGTTATCTCTGTCATCGGAAAACCTTGTTTGTTGCTAGTAGATCAGAAACACGCGGATGTTTCGCACTGGCACTTAGGATGCACGAATCAAATGCCACATCCGGCCGGCTTGTGACGACAGCCAATAGATCGGAATGCCTGATGTTCGTCCTTTGAAAGAGTGCTATCCTTTCTTTCGTCTTTTATTGGAATATCATCATGTGGTCTGGCTCTAGAAATATATTATCTCATTTTACTTTGAGACAAAGACAGACCAATGTATTTGAAGCACGATTACTCAGTTTTACTGATGGAAAGACGCTCACAAATTTCATTTATCTTTTGTTTCCTAAGCTCATCTTTACCACCAAAACAAATGTCATCGACGTATACGCAAGTTGTAGCCTACCTGATAATTCGCCACTTTGATTGTACCAGGTGAATAAACCACTGTCAATATTGGAGATGCTGGTAACAAGCGACTCCAATAACGTTCTGAGATCTCTATTGACAGGGTCTCCTTGCAGGAGAGCAGATTTAACATCCAGACTTCAGCTCCCATTGGTTCATCGAAAGGATTGCCCAAGCCAAACGAAAGTTTTATTTTGAACAGGAGAGTCAGTTCTTCTAGTTGCTCTTCAAACCCTCTAACAAGAAGACGGGCTTTGATGATGTTCTCATCATTGACACTTATCTTGTTAATTACCCATATGCATGTCAACAACTTTTGACCTAAGTCCTCTGCTTCCCTGTTGACTTCATTTTCTTTCCAAAGATTCAGTTCTTGTTCTTTCGCATCATTCAGGTAGTGTTTTAAGCACTCTGCAGAGCGTGTTGTCAGGACTCCCACAGGGAGCAGTTTTAGGGACATCGCTCTTCTGCTCAGTTGTCGGACGCTTAAGATCTCCTTTCACCCGAAACTGGTATTTTTCAGTACATCGATCACACAACCTTATGCACCCCGTTATCAAAATCTGATAATGCTCATGTCATCCTAGAGTATGAGAAATTGATTCAATGGTCAGCCGACGATGGTCTCAAAGTCAATCCGAAGAAGTGCAAGTCGATCTGCTACACTAAGTCTGCTTCGGCAAAGGATGTTCCACTGGATGGCGTTTTCTGCACAAACGAGTGGAAGCTTCTCGGAGCTATTATAAATGTAAAACTCACATGGTCGTCATGGTCGTCTCGCATCCAGGATATATCTAGAATTGCCTCTCGAAAAATCTGTGCCCTACGAGTTTTAAAACAATGCTCTCCAAGTCAGATATATGTACTATTTACTACTTCACAATACGCACCCTTCTTGAATACATCTCGCCATCCTTTGCACGGCTTCCTTCCGGACTTCAGCTACCTGTGGGATGTTCACAGATTTGCAAGACCGCTACGCAACGCTGCATTCAAGCTTTTCCGAACCGCTGCAGGGCAGGCGGGCCATATTCTCGTGGGTATACTACCTACCACCAAGGTCTCATCGATCAAATCGACATCTCAAGCTACAAATCTCAACATCTAGATTCCACAGCTCTTTCATCCCTCATACTACCCTTTTAATAAACAGTTGATAATTCCTACTCCTATCAATTTCTTGTATTTTTCGTCACCTTTTGCTAGCTTTCATCATGACCCGGGTTTCTCCCTTTTAAACACATTTTTGTATATTCCATTGAACTTCATGTATGCACAAATTTTGCCATAATGATTTTCATTGTTTAAAATATAAAACATTTCTTATTATTTCTACTATCCCAGGTACCTGTGTGTGCAATAAGGATTTCTTCATAATCTTCAATCTCTTTAGTCCATAGCTTTACTGAAAGGGCTAGCTAGGCGGTAACGAAATTTCATTTTCACTGTTAACACTGTTTCACTGTTATTTTTGAGAAATTCATTTTCTTCAACCTGTGTCCATAAAACTGCTCGGTAACGGAATTTCCAAAAGTTAACATCACTTACAGGTTTATAGCATTTGTCTCATAACATGCTGTTCCATTATGAAAATGCGCATATGGTGAATGGTAAATCGTTTTAGGGCTAGTAGACAATGTTATCACCAAATATTGAAAATTATTCCATTGATGAAATTAAAAAATGATTAGTGCAACATGGTAACGGAAATTCAAATTTTCATCAAGTCCTATAACCAGAGACAACTTCCTTTTCGCTAATTTCTTTCCTTGCTCCTTATTGCCACACCCATTTGACTTTCAAACCACATCACAGCGCATAATTACATCATAGCTACATGCATGAATACAAATGTTCCAAGGATTCCAAGAGAATTATTGGAAAACAATCGAAGATGTTGACGATATCATTTTTTCTAATTTCATGTTGCCGAGTGGTGGATCAAAGAAAGTGAATTCATTCTTCTTACAGCAACCCATGAGATTGTGATATTCTTATTATTGTCGGTATAATTAGCTTGTCGGATGTATTGAATAGTCAAATAGACATTCAAATTGAGAAAATAATCTATTGCATATGAGTACACTTGTGATATATGCCTAGGCTTATGCATTGGATATTTACGCAAATTGACTTAGTGGGTGGTAAAAATGCGTCTCTATTGTTCCCCCCCCCACTCACAGCTCTTTTCGGCTTCCCCCTTCACATTTTTTCATGGTTAACAGCAACCATCTCTGTTCATTTTAGAACGTTATATATTACAGATATGATGACATTGAAGGGAGCAAGCACTTTGATGTGGGAGTGTATGTTTGAAACATTAGAGATTTAAGCGGCGTGATGACTGAATCACAATTGTAACTCAGTTCGTTAACATGAATCTCGATAGCATTCAACATGGCTACAGGATGCAGTGTTAGCTTCATGCAAAAACGTGGTCTTCACAATAGATGTTTCTGTGAAAGTAGACATTGGTCCTCATATTAAACGACATGGAGAGTGCAGATGCGGAGAAAATGTATTGTAAGCAGTAGAAATAGAGACAGCAGCTGAAAATTTGAACTTCAAGACAAATCCTCTCTAGATATTCACCGTTTTTCGCATTTAATGTTAGACTGAGGAGCAGATAGGTCTACACAGCCATCAATATTTGTCTAGAGAAGTGTAGCAATGAACTAGAAGTTAATTTTATGGGATTAATTCACATTCATGAAAAATGTAAGGGATACTTGAAACGAGTCCCAACTACACTCTGTACAATTATTTTAATCTTGACAATCTGCAAGTCATACATTTCCACTGATGTCTAACGTCAGACATTATTCAGTAGTAGGCTGTGCACCTACGTTACGTGTAGTTAACACAGACAGCAGTGCATCCTCAATCATAGAGTTATATTTGTTTTATTTTTGCCTTAAATAATCGCATCATTTTGCTTTCTTAAAGTAACAAAAGTAGTAACTCAGTAGGCCTATATCTAGGTGGTAGCTGTTGTTTTGTAATCTCAACCAAGAATGACATTATAAGTTCTGATAATAAACGAAAATATTCGTAGAAAGATAGCATGGAAAAGGGTTATTGTAATCGAGGTAGAAAGCAGCGTAGGAATAAGCTTTTATGATGCTTGTACGGGTAACGGAATTTCATAAAAATGTTACATTTCACAATGAAAAATATCAAAATTTCGATAGTTGAATATACAACGTATTAGCATGTATCAGTATGCTTTCTTTCTGATGAAATTAAGTTTCTCATTCAAAAACGATTTTGAGTGACAACAAAAACATGGCAAATTTGGTAACGGAATTTCAACTGCATATATTTAATTCACCTAGAAAAATGGGGTTCAAAGATTTTAAGACTATATCACCTGTCATATACTTACTAAGCATTAACAATGGATTATATATCCACAGAGAAATAGATTCCCACACATCGACATTGATGAAAATCAAGAGCTTGAATATTAGGCTTGATAAGTGAGAAACGTGACGTCAAAAACTTATTTTTTTCTCCTGACTTCAAACATCGACTACTATTGAACCACAGAAGATAGGAAAAAAATGAGACATATACCTGGAACTAGAGAATCAGAGCTTTTCAGAAGTATGAAGGAGAAAAATGTCACTTGAATTTCATTTTTCACACGACATGTTAACTATCGCGTGGCCAAGCCCTGAAGTCAATCCATCGTGCCGATCATTCAGGACATTTTGCTTCGAAACAGTGCTTGTTCCGACCGACCTCCTTCCCAGCACCCCCAAAAATATCTGCTGTTGTAGTCTCACTATCTGCATCACAATTGAACTGAATTTTGCATGGTTGCGATTTATTGTCATACCGGTTTCAAATACCGTGGTATCCATCATCAGTGGCGATAATACAACAAACGGACAGGGTTATATACAATTTTGGACATGAAATCGATGATGAACGCATTTAAAAAAGAGACCCGGACAGTCGCAAGGCAAGAGACAAATTAAAATCGTCAGTGGGCATAGAAATAGAATGAGCCACGCATTGACAGAAATATCTTTCAGTAAACATAGAAATAGAATTGGTCACCAACTAAAATAAATTAAAAAGTTCGGATGTTTGATTGTTCATGAGGTTTTGGCGTGATTTTATGAGTGATTCTGCTATTATTGTGCGTTTTGTTTTTGTTAATATTTTGAAGCTTTTGTCATTAGGTGGATGGATATGCATAGGAATTTCTGATGCTGGCTTCCCTGTAATATGCTCTCGAATTATTTTTTTGCAATTGTCGAGTTCTCCGATGTAACGATCGGGGCATCGTTCACAAAAGTATTCGTATGCTACTGAGGAGGATTCTTCGAACTTGATGGGATCTTCGTTGCGGATTAAGTTTTGACTTTTCCAAGTATTGAAGGCTACTATAATTTTGTTGTTTTTCAAAATTTTATTGATTTTGTGAGTACGTTGCTTAATTTCAGCGGCTGAGCAAGCATTATATGGTAATTTCCGAGAAATAACCTTCTTTTCTTCTGTTTCATTGCTTCTTTGGTTCAATGTTAATTGTTGAAAATACTTTATCTATAAATGATGATTTGTAGCCATTTGACAAAAAGATTTCTTTTACTTTGGGTTTCATTTCTTCTTTTTTGTTGGTGTCACTTGTGAGTTTTTGTGATCTCATAAACAGGGCGCGTATTGCATTATTTTTGTACCCGATGGGGCTAAAAGACTCTTGGAGGGTATATTGAAGGGAATTAGTTGGTTTTATGAACCATTGCGTTCGTTATGAACTACTGAACTGAATTCTTTGCCCTTTGGGTTTCGAGTCGTCTGGTTCAGTACCCTTTCACCAGACTCAGAGTTTTCGATGACAAAATTTTCAACTCTCTCCTGATCCAATTCATTGTTTTCAGTATCAACTCACTCAACTAATCGAAGTCCTGTAGATTCGTATTCATCATTATCAATCAAGTCTAGCAGTAGCACATCGTCAAGGGCCGTTTCATGTCCGGTTCTTGCAAGATATTCCTAGTTCATGCTGTCAATTTTCTTTAAACATTGCATTTTGAAATCATGTATGAATGAAAACGTCCAATTTTCTTTCGTAAGACCCACTGACCACTAAGGAAAGTAAAATGTAAGTCAAAAGAATCTATGGAGCATTAGGTTTCATGCGGTTTATATTTTATTGAAAGTAAACCAGGACTTCAGCACGAATATGACTTTTCAAAATATGTTGATTTTTTTCTGTCTGTATTGTATCTTGTGAAATAATATCTGTACATATCGAAGCTATTTAAGCAGAGATATCAAAAGTCGCAGACGAAGCTATTTCTGCATATTTCTAAAAGTTTCAGCTTTAACTTCCTTTAGCATGGGGACACGAAATAAAGCGTGTTTAAAGACGAATTGATTACCACAGACATATCCTCCCTTTTCTTAGACTCAATGAAGATCTAAATTTTGAACAGTTATCTGCGTGTAATCTACCAGCCCTAACATCAGAATCACGATCAAACTTTTCAAAATCACTATTCTCACGTAGGCCAATGGAATGCTAACTGAGGATCTCTCATGGGAGCTCAACTAGCCTAGCTCATGGTAATAGATCTATCCACAGTATACCACTAACCCCGGAGCTGGCACGAAGTTGTACGGTGAACAAGATCGTACCTGATAACTCGAGACATTGTGTCAAAACACACTTTTATCGTGTTCCTGATCTTGCATTCATTGCTTCAATGGTTCGATGATTCCTTTCGCTCACTCAATTTCCTCACGGTCTCCACGTACAAGAAAATTGAGGGATTGCAGCCGTCACACTTTCATACTTTTCATTTCGACCCTTCTTCAAAATATTCGGAAGTGAAATCCTTGTAGGGGTTTAGTCAAGGACACCCACATGAGGTACAATAAGGTACTTAGGACCTACACTAATTTGGTGAATTTTGATGCAATCTTTCCCCCGATAACTGAAAAGGACTCCACACTAAATTAATTTTTCTGTTATATTTTAGATGGCTGAACTCTACCACGGATCTGCAAATATTTCAATTCCAGGAGACTTGTTTGATCGATTGAGGATTTTATATGACATTAATGTTATCATTTTGTCCAGAAATGAAAAGCTGATTATTCAATCAGAAGTTTTTGATGCCCAGAATGTTGCTGTGTTACAAGAAGCAAAGGTAAGTCACAAGCCTGTAAATTAAATGTGCTTCATTCTAATCCGATCGAGAATATGCTCTGATGAAGTACCGGTAATTGAAAATCTAAAAATCGAACTGCTAATTTACTCAATCAAAGATAAATGTTAACTACGCTCGAAGCTTCTTCATTAATGAGAGAAACATAGTGCATTCTTGTTATTCATGTACGACTTGCATGAAGAACCACAGTTTAGCTTCTTTCGCATTAGTTGGCTCTAAGTTCCAAAATTCAACATGCCTACATTTTAGACATGTTCAATTTTTGCAATGCGCGTTTAGCCAATTATGCAAATTGCTTCTAGTATTCATTCAATGCTACTTACAACAT
Source organism: Prostheceraeus crozeri (assembly GCA_907163375.1). Taxonomy (NCBI): domain Eukaryota; kingdom Metazoa; phylum Platyhelminthes; order Polycladida; family Euryleptidae; genus Prostheceraeus; species Prostheceraeus crozeri. Next base: position 93,249 of record CAJQUW010011384.1, on the reverse strand, counting down.
GCTACTGACTTTTCTTTTTAGTTAGTGATCATTTCGTTTAGAATATTGGTTCGCTAACTTAGACGAAATATCGTTACTGGTAATTTGTCAATAATTAAAAGTAGTGTGCAGTTATGAACACCCGAGCAAATTAACTTGCTAACTGATGATGATTCCTGATTTTGATTGAAGTGGCCCCGATTCAGGTATGTTCCCATTTTTCAACTGAGGCTGCAACTCAGTATTTTATTTTTCCATATTCAAGTTTACATATATATATCTTAAGCATTGATCAGAAAATCATATTGTGGAAACGATTTCTTGTGATGAAAGCAAGAAAGTATCTGTTTTTTAACTAGATTTGGATTTGTGCAACCCAAAAGCCCACCTGCGGATTTTGGGGTTTTGATCCTTTGATGGGGTTGGCTATTAATCTCCGAATTTTAAGAAAAAAATGCTGTTTTCCTTCAAAAAAAGAGACATTTAGCTACCAACTTAAATTTTTGCGCCCTAGGAAACTCTGTTTAGAATCCTATGTAGTATTTTCTGACCAAAAAGTGAGTCAGAAATCGTGAAGGTACTTAGTGAGAGTGCTTAGCTATAAAATTAATTGTTTTGGCCATTCCTCGGATGGAGAGTCTTGTTGTTTGGTGGGAATATCGAGTCACAGAAGATCAAAAGCAATCAACCCATCGGCTCAAAGAGATGAGCATGAAGCCATAGACCGATATATTGCATGTCCATGCTGTTCTAAGCAGCAAGCAATAAAAGTACATAGCGTATTTTGAATGTTGAACTTCGAAATGTGTACTTTGGGCTTTTTATTGGTCTATCATAGTTCAGTTAAGTATAGTTTGTTACATGTCGTTGATATTGCAACTTGCACGAGTATATTAATCATATAGTGTACCGGTTGTTTTTTCATCACGTCTGTTTATTATTCAAGCAAATGCAAGAGTGGCATGTATGCCACATTAGTTAGAAAAATGGATATAACTTAACACTTAAGCCACCATGACTGATAATTTCTTTCCACCTAACTTCTGAATCATGATGACTTTCAAAGAAGAACTATAGTAATCTAATCTTTCAATATTTGAAAAATATATCAAGCCTATTATATTTAATGCGTTCGGCCAACTGAAGGGAGTTGCTTTTTGCTTTTTTTGTCTCAAGAATATATCATTTTACTGATATTCCATAGCCAGTTTGCCAAAAGTAAAGATAATTGAATAATGGCTTTGTTTATATAATCATCACGTCTGACTGTCATTCTTGCGTCAGTCACGGTAAACAATACGATTAGTTTTCTTACAGAAATATGTTTGTTTATTGTACCCGCACAATTCAGAGCCGCATTCTGCTTATTACAAGCCCATGGACGTCTATTTTTAAAATGATTTAAGGGTGGAGATTGTATTGAAAAGAGGCGTTTGTTAGAGATTGGGATTCTGTGCTATTTTTTACATTGTTGCTGCTTTCTTATAGCTTTAATTAGGTAAGGGTTTCATAAGAGAATGAGCGCTTATGACATAGAAAATGGTACATATATGTGCATGTAACGTCTAGGTCTAAATGTAACATGAGTCACTTTTGTAGAAAACCATTGGTAAGTAAAAGTTCGAATTTTTGAAATAATGGTGTGTGAAATTCTATGTGAAATGAAGAAGTTTTTTTTCGAATCACGGCTTCATTAGCATCCTATTCATAAAATTATATGTACTTCTAACCCAGCAAAAGCGATTGACATAATGAAACGTGCTACAAAAGAAAATTTGAAGCATATATGTACATTGATGACGTAAAGTATGTGTATTAGCTCAATATTTCAATATTACAGTATCATGTGTATCGTATTTTGTCATATTGTCCAGGTGGCGGAAAATTGCCAGTCATGGCGATCAACGTTCGTAAAATATCATGATCGCACAAGTGTTAAGTAGGTCAGGGTCCGAATGCACTCTTGTTCGAATCCACAGAATTTTTAGGATTTCTATTTTCTAGGAATTTTTTAAATTTGCCATTCTTCATTGGTACTCACTGCTCAATGACTACAGTAAAGTAATCGAGTTTAAAGGCGATGTCTCCTTTTCCTCGCTACAGAATTCGGGAAAAACATGCCAGCAAATTTCTTGAATTTTTTAACATGCCTGGATGCACATGTGTGCATGTTTTGAAGCAGATTGAAGCTCTGTCTAGACGTTCCGTACGGTTAATAACACCATATTCTGTCCAGCGATGTGAATTTGTCACCCGGATTCTGAGTAAATCGACTGCAATAGCTGCGTCACTGATTCGTACACCCATTCGATTATCAAGCCAGTGTGATATAGGAGCCAAATTTTGTTTACAATTTCTTGAATACGTCTGTTGAGCCCCCTCGCTATTTATAGGTATGCACTAGCTTTTAAGTAAATTGCTACTAAGTGGAAATTGCTGACGTTGTCTTGATGAGTTATTCTTATCTTTTCAGCTTTACCTGAGGAACATGTTAACTGTGGACAACAAACGAGTGCATCCATTGATTTTACATGATGTCTGGAAGAAGACATTGGAAAATAATCTTCCAGCAATTTTATTCCTCGAGCAAACTTTTTCATTAGTAATTTTGTTTGAAGAAGGAATGTTTTATAGTCACGCTATTCATTCTAATGCTTCTATATTTGAAGAAATCATTAACAATGATCCCGAAACTGCACTACAAACTGCAATAAGAGCAGATGAATTCTTAAGTGTTGTTCCCTTCGGACATCTAATTAGGGCTTCGGATCGTATCACTGACAGAATGAAGCAATGCATCGCCTATGCTATATGCAAAAGAAACTACCAAAGAAAGTCGTATAGCATCAATAAACCAAAAAGTCGCAGCTTACAGATACATGATGGTATTGAACTTACTGTGTTGGACGCCGCTGAAGAGATACCACAGGTATGAAACATTGAAATGGTGAATTTTAGTGGGTTGATTTTAACCTTTAAAAAGGTGTGCCAAAATCATTTTATCATCGATGTTTACTTGAGAATTACTTTTGTCGACAATTTAAAGCGCAATTTGAAAAGTGACACCTTACGTCCGTTTTTGCGTGGTTCCTATTAGAAGACTTAAACTAGGTGTAGCAGTACGAAAATAGAAATACAAAATTCTAGGAAAAACTTAGCAGTTAGTGCTGGTTCTTCCACAGAGATGGATTGAGGATGATGACCTGTCAGTTTTCAAAATTGCCTGTTTCAGTTCCTATCTTCGTTTTTTGACTGATTTCTGGCATCGGAGCTTCTACCTTCAGAAAAATTCCACGGACTAACGTGCGAAGATATTTACCTCGCTCAACTTGCATAACTGCAACCACCCATTCATCTTTCCTCAACTGTGATGTCGCTAGCTTGCCATATTTTGCCTGAGATAGATATCGAAGGTCAGGGTCGTCGTAGTGGAAAATTTAAATCCAAATTTACTTAGCAAGGCTGAAATTGACTTGAGAGCAGAAGCATGGGTCAACTGTTGTATGGAAGCAGTAGGCTGGTTTTGCCATGTCTATATTGGCAGCAAGAGTCCTTTGTGGTGGCAACAGTAACGGCACCACACGCACCGTTTTTGCACACTCCTTATACAACTGCACTAGCAATCTTTAAGCTTATTATACAATGAAAGGACATTAAATACAATAGTATAACCACAGAATTAAATATTTTGTTCATCTGCTTCGGTTTGCTAGAAGTGTGATAAATACGAAATTGACGGCACATCGAGGAACCTATTAAGTGGGCAAAAAGGAATTCTCAATACCTTACAGAGATAGGAAAAAAAGTCGTGCGTCGCTTGCGGATTAATGTGAGTTCCAGCAAAGTGCTTCGATTGCCAAAATTCCTTCAGATTCGAAGAATTCAGATCATTGCGCACAAGTTTTCTCCATAATGTCGACCCTTCCGATCATTATTAAAGAAAGTAGCAGGCGTGCGAAAATTAGTTCACTTGATGATTTCACATCCTCTCCTCGGCATTTCTCACTGTATAGTGCACACACTGAATCGAATTTTAGTCAGACGTGTGTTTTGGTGTGTGTGAAGTGACATCACAGCACGCACGCATCTCTGACTGGCCCTGGTTCCTCTGCTGACAGCTTTTTATTTGCCATTTCCAATAGCAAGCGATACACGAATTATCCATTCGAGAAGGAGCAAGTTGTCTGATTCTGTGGTGTGCCATTTCGATATTAAGGTTACATACAACTCTTCCTTTCTAGGAAACCGAAGCGCGCGCAGATGAATCTAATTCTGTGAGTATATAACAGTAAAATTGAGTGTATGCATTACATGCATGATATTTTATTAATGTTGACGATAACAATTGTACATGTTTATAATTTCATTTCAAGGCATTTATAATTTCAAAACAGATACTTTTGAATACTTATTTCCAATCACAAACAAATCAAATGCACTGTTTTGGTAGCGCGCGTCACATTCAGAAAGTCAACTTGTCAAAATGTCAAATGTGTGTTGCTACTGTTAGTTTGTAAAGATCTTTGACACGTTATCTAACAATGGCACAGTTGCTTCAAGGGAATGTATCTAAGGACATCTAGGAACAACTTCCGAAGGCTAGAGTTCATAGTGGGCCCTACGAGTCGAGCTTTTGTCAACCTCAAGTCGGGAAGAATTCTCATAATCGCTGCAATAAGGTACTAAAATGTGCTAGCAATATAGTGGCAAGTAGACCTGTCACTATTCTTAGCAGAAACGCAATAGCAGCATTCAGCCACTATCAGGAAGTCAATGTAAAGCATAATTTTATCATAAACGAGTTATTTATGTACTATATTTCTTGCATCATCATTCATCATTCATACGGTTTACGTCCATGCAGTTAATTGTTTTATGTCCATCGGTCCATCAGAAGTCTGAGAAGACCTCTATTGTGTAAATAACTAATCGGAGTTCGCATAGTTGCATTAGCATTGCACTATTGCGAAATGCTTGTAGCTTTGCTGTCACTCTTAAAGAAATACTGCAAAATTAAATCTACTAGTTGCAGCACCAGCAGTGTGAGTGTTCTGGATTGCTAATTCTACGTCATCTTGTAGCTTGTTGATGTACAAGCTTACTTCGGTTTATCAAAAATCTCCTTACCTAAGCTTAAGAGGTTATTTATTTCAGTGTGCCCTGCACATGTATAATGTATATGGTAGTTGGATCAAAAGAGGAAAATAACGTCCAAAAAAATAACTCTTTAGTATCAACAATTTCAGTTTTTCGACTGGTCAGGTCCGAATTCCTCTTGGCGAAAATTATTCTTCCTGAGTTGCTGCCATAGAGTGGGCAGCGCAAATGATCTATGATAAAGTTCCCACATTATTTGTTCTATCACTGTTCGTGCTTGTTACCGTACTGCAAAAAGACCAACTAAATTGCGATGACCGATGTTTCAGTGGTTGTGCATTAATGTAAATATAAGTAGTAAGTCAGTAGTTAAAAAATAATAAGTCACAAAAACAAAGTACTGAGTGAGTCGAATAGAATTGATGCACGAGCATATGTTTTGAAGATCTTCGTCAAGTCGATTCGAGTACTCGAATCGAGTACACACAGGGGGGATTTTTCATTAGATCAAAATAATATCGGTAGTGAATCGAGACTCGTGGACTTGCCCTTCATTGAGAATTCTGGAGGATATTGCCATTGCAAGCAAGCTACTTATTAATATAATACATGAATTTTAATTCAACACGAAGATAAAGGTGCTGTTATATCCTTAAAGAAAAAAGCAAACATGTACACAGTCTGCTTATAAATTAATGCAATTGGTTTTTATGTTCAAAAAATCAATTCAATGAATATTAATAAGATTCTAGAGGGAGGGAATGGTACTGATGTCAACAATAAATTTGAACTGCCCACATCCTACAATTATGTTGAATCAAAACCATTACACTGTTCCACATATCACTAATCTGTTGTTTGAAAGTCTTCATTACACTGGCTGATTTCTTCACTTTGCGATCTTTTAGTCCACTGGTTGAGTCCCTATAGTATCATTGGAGGAAGGGCATCCTGACCAAAAGTACCACAGCATTCAAAAAAATTTATGTCAACACCGTCAAAGCCACCAGTATGGGGTGTAGTGACCTCTAAGCTTCATTTTTTATTCGGTTGTTTGAACGAGATATCTATAACACGATAATTGAGATGAGTGTCGTTTAGTATAGTTTATATGTTACAGGTATGCGAAGAACACCTCACTATGCAATAGTTTTAGAATGTTCAGCTGTACTACATTTCGGAAGTCTTGGTCACGTACAAATGAACCAAATCAGTCATTACAAACATTGGGTATGCAAAATTTAAATATGAATAATGTCAATTATCTACCTCTGAGAAAGGAGGAAATACCTTATCTTACAGAAGTTTTATTATATTTATAGTTCCTTATCTTATTGAAGTTTTTGTCTTTCAGAATCGAATGACTTTGCACAGTCATAATTACGATTTAAGAGAAATCCCCTCCGACATTTTTGCTCGCATTCGGTATCATTTCCAACTTGAGGTGTTTATTTTCTCAGACGGAGGCAACGGAATCACATTCGAAGCCACGACATCTGCAGATAATTATGAAAAAGCCAAAGTAAGTTTTCGTCATTTTTAGTCTTGCTATTCAATTGGTAGTATTAATTCTTGATGTTATGCAATTCTCTCTTCATAACTTATAATTCAACTAAAATGAACTAACTGCTTGGGGTGAGGGTATCAGACTGAATTGATGATAGTCTTTAATTGCCTGATTACAATTTATCACATGAAAGAATTCATAATCATTGAGTAAAATTCTTCGGTAAACTTTTGACGGAAAATGTGAGGCAATGACGATGTCATTTTGGATGATGAAAATTGCTTCGGTAAATTAAAATGTCGGTAAACTAGTTTTCAAGCAGAGGAAATAAAAAGCAAGAGGATTGGTCACTCGGAAGACCGTGATTATTCATTTCCTTTCACAGAGATTCCTTTCATTGATTTTGACAGTTGATCAACATTAGAAGCAGTTGATAAAAAGAGCTGATTAGCCCGACCTTGGCTACAATTAGTGGCGACCGCACAGAAACCGTGTTAGATAGTAAGTTGTTAATGACAAGCAAATTTCAATGGGTGAGTGACACTGTTAGAGAATTGTTAGGCTGACAGCATGTCTGCGCGGTCGCCCCAGGTAGCTAAACGTGTGCTGCAATGTGCATGATGGATGGACCAACGGAAGGGCTCCTGCATGCATGAGCTAGATATACACTTTACATGTAGAATATCTATGACATCGATTTTAGACACGTCAATATTCTATTGCATGATCTTTGTCAGCGTGTGACATTGATGCATGGGGTTTTATGGAGGAGTCAAATTCGAGACCTTGTTCTTAGCAAATGACAGAAAATCCACAAAACGTTGTCTGTCTCAAATGTTGGACAGTTGTGACAGCTTAATTTCATTGTTCTTCAGACGTCAATAATGAAACCTACATTTGTCTCAGGAAATGTAAATTGATGTGGCTTCCGTGGCACAGTGGTTAAGTGCTTGGCGCAGTGATCTTTAGTTCTAGTATCTGACAATGTCTGCCTTTACGCTCTCCCGTGATGCTGATGACGATGAATTTAGAGCTTCATGATTTTGGAAAACGCAAGTAGTTTGCCAAATCAACTTTTCCATTTCAAACAAGCTCAAAGCTGATTTTTGCTTGATATCTAATAAACAGTTCAGATCGTTCTTACTTGAGAGATGGACTACCTGATTTCGGAGCAACATGTAGAGAATACGTCTTCTCAAATTTTGATATAAGACGTGTGATGCTACTGACCGAAAATTGACTTCGAACAATTCTACCCTCCAAAGGCAAAACAACTTAAGTCGGGTTAGTTTCGGTTTCCATGTTTTAACGCAGTTTTTTGGGGCTTGTTGTCATACATCTCCCATATAAATTTTAAAGCCCAACTCTCAATAGAAAAGAAGCTAGGGCAATTTGAAATTTGAATGGTCGCAAAGGTCAACTATTTTCAGCAGTTTTCCAAAGGCAAAACAACTGATCTTCGACTTCCAAAGGCAAAACCACTTAAGTTGACACATAAGTTGTTTTGCCTTTGGGATGTCGGATGCACTGAAACATGAAATTCTGACGGACAGCTTAACTCTACACATAAGTTGTTTTGCCTTTGGGATGTCGTTATGTATAGAAACAGGAAATTCTGACAGACCTGGAAATTGGACAAACAGCCGATGGAGTCGATAGGAGAGGACGGCATGAACCAGCGAACAAAATCAGCGACGAAGTTCTTTCACAAATATGTGAACACATCGAAAGCCATTTGCCATGTCCTCTACATTACAGAAGAGCACATGCACTCAATCGGCGCTACCTTCCGTCCTCGCTAAATATTACGCAAATGGCGAAGGATTTCAACGAGACCCATGAGACAGCAGTTTCAGACAAGACTTACCGGAAGAAAGTCAAAGAAATAAATATTTCCTTCACAAAATTGAGTGGAGAAGAATGTGAAGTTTGCGAGTTATACTTTCATCACAAACCAGCCATCTCCCACGACTTCCACGTGTGAAGTTTGTCAACGTTATACGCGGCACAAGAACCGGTACACCCGTGCGAGAGAGGAATACCAGAGAGACAGGGAAAACCAAGACATCAACCACATGGTTGTGTCAACTGACCTGATGAAGGTGACAATGCTGCCACAAATGCCACACAAGGTGTGTATATTCACATCAAGAGTGATAGCCTTCAACCAAACATTCTCACCTGTGGGAGCCACTAAAAAAAGAGGGCTAGCATTCGTGTGGGACGAGTCAACAGCTGGAAGGAACAAAGAGGATATCGCCAGCTACTTCCTGCAATTCATCCATCACTTCCGCGACGTAATGGAGTTCACAATCTACATGGACAACTGCACGGCGCAGAATAAAAACTGGTTCCTGTATGGAATCTGCCTGCAATGTGTGCAGCAACCGAATGTCGCGATTCAGACATTGCGCCTGAAGTACCTAGAGACTGGCCATACCTTCATGGCAGCGGACTGTGACCATTCCAGAATAGGGAAGAACCTCAAGGCAATGAAGACCGTGTTGGACATCGAGGACTTCGCATCTTTCTGCCAGACCAACAGAGTTGGTAGCAAGAAAATGGTCTCCTCGGACTTCGTCACTGAGAAGGACCACGATTATATCTCTCAGTATCGGTTGAACAATCTGACGGCTTCAACGAATTTCCCAAAACCGATACTGAGTGATGTCGTGGTGGCTGAATTTCGGCGCAGTTCAGCGGCAATGTACCTCAAGACGTCCTTCGACCAAGTCGAATTCACCAAGTACATGGTGGAAGATTTGGTGAAGAAGAGGTACCGGTCTCCTGAAACCTTCTCTCTGCCCTTCGTCCGCCGGGGAATCAACAGAGGCATCAACACCTGCAAAAAGCGGGACATCATCGGGAAGTTGGTGCCTCTGATGCCGCAATACCGGCGAAGCTAGTGGACTGATATGCCGGAATCCAGTTTGAGTGTAGACTTGATAAACTCCGATGAATGACAGTTTTTTGCAGAGTCTTTTGTAAGAGTTCAATACAAGCATTTGTGATACAAGAACAATTCCTCTTTTGAGTCTAGGTTATTTTCTATGGGTTTTGATTAAGAATACCTTGTAAATTATAGAAGAATGCAATTAAGACTATCGGCAATTAATAAGCAGTATGTGATACGTTTATCAAAGAGATGGCAAAACAACTTAAGTCCATATGCATGGGAATGGCTGTTCCCAAAGGCAAAACAACTTAAATCATATATGACCTTGATGACGTCATCACTTTTAGCTCAACTTTCATGTCAGAATGAGTTATCACATAGTCGTTACTCAAGTGAAATTTCAATTTGAAATTCGCAAAATTAGTGAATTGGGAGAACATTTCAGAAAAATGGCTCTCCTGTAAAATTTGGAAAACACGACTTAAGTTGTTTTGCCTTTGGAGGGCAGAATTGTGCTTGGTGTCAAGGCTCTCAAAGTGGCAGTTAGACTTCGGTTATATGCATTAAAAAGTTGAACAAATTCAAGTCTGGTAGGCAAATGCATCACGTTCACTCACATGAGACTCAGTATCACAGTTCGCAAAAACGAAGAAAGTGTTATTATATGCGCATCAAGCACATATTGAATTGAATATCTGTGATTGATATTCAACGCGTTTATTGATGATCACGAGATCCGGATAAATGTAAAAGTGAGGTGTTTGACTTTGTTCAGTTCATGTTAGTTTCTCTATCAAACACAGATATCTATGGAAGTGTCACGTATGACGTCGGAGATTTCCGTGCTGACATCTACCGAGTTCTCTGCTGCAGTGTCTCATCTTGTATGACGATTTCAACTTGTCACCGAAAATAATGGAGGTCATTTTGAAATTTTTTGTGATGCACTTGTATATGCATATAGTTTTGGAATAGATATGATTGTATCACTCTCTGCTATTATTCTAAAAACCTTCAAGCGTGCTAATGCCCCTGATACTCTATCCTATGCAAAATGTTGCATAACAAGAAAATTACAGCTCATTCATATTTTGCGTTACTTTTGGCCAGCCCTGTATATTGTTCAGTACAGTAATAACTTGTTATCAATATTAGCTAAGCGCTACAGTCCAGTTTTCATATTAAATCCAAACGAAAATGCAGTGGAAGCGAAATGCAAATGAATCGAGAAAGACAATTATGAAAGAACATTCATAAGGACTTTCGTCGTCTCGCTGCTATCGGATGTTGTTATGACGATAAAATTAAAGCGATCCGGAGGGTTGTGTGCAGCAATCTATGAGAATTTTAATGCTTTGATTTATTTATAGAATGATACTGAGTCAACAGCCTTCGTGCTTAATTGAAATCATCATACGTATATCATTTCTTTTCTGGCGATTCGTTGACTTTTCATGCTTTTTACAAAATGAAGATTAATTATAGCTCTACTCGATACTTTTGGTAAGTTTTTTTTGAAAATTTGAGGTCACATTGCTAAGTTGCAACTCAGCGTACCGAATCGTGAATATGAAGCAATTCGTAAGCATGTCGTTCACCAATGGCGACGAGTCGCAATTTACATTCTGCTGGTCTCCCATGCTTAGTTTGTCGCGGCCAAAGCATAGTTTTAACGCATTACATCAGTCAGTGCCGTTGCTCTCTCCCGTGGTGACAACCACTGTGAATTTGGAGTTTCATGTTTTAGGAAAACGTTCGCATGTAGTTAGTGAAGTGACGGAACAAGACCATGTTCTTTCAAAAAGCAGAAAAAGTTGTAGATTTATTTTATTTCATCTACTGACAAGTGGTAAAACAAATAAAGCGTTTTTGAAAATAAATTGCTCTTTTTGTGTCTGAAAGTAAAGATGCATGTCACATTATAGGCAACTTCGCTTTCATTGCCGTAGATGCTGTACGTTGCATGTTTCATTTATACATTTTTCTCAACAACTATTTGTGAAACCTGGGAATTTCTATGTTTCGCTCTCAGTACAAATCATATAGGACTTAATCATGTGAACTTTGACATGGACACTTTTTGTAAATAAGAGGTTAATCAATGCTCAGAATCAATAACAGGATGCACGCAATTGAAAAAAGGATGCGAGTGAGTGTTATGGGAAGTTTAAAAATGATCGTTTCATGCCTTACAGGCTTCACGTGCTTTTGTGTTCTTTATTCCAAATAATATACGTATTATATTATATATATGCAGTTATGTATGGGAAGCCGAGGAGGTATGGGCCACCCTGGATTAGGACGATGTAGCTTTTCCTCTGTTCCATCAATGAGTACCTCTATACCACTGCATGGTGTCTCAAAGACCAAAGAATAGGAGGTAGCACCATATTTTTAAAATTAAGTGAAAAGTTATTGCTGCCTTTAGAAAGGGTCTACATAAAAGAAAATAGATGTTTTTCGCATTATTGATTCAGCGCCATATTTACCCATAAAAAATCTCAAAAGGAAATAAATAGTAACAAACTAAAATCTAGAAATATCGGATTTTCAACTTTGGGTGGGAGGTATGGGCCACCTACGAAATCTAATATCAGATCGATTCGAATATGCATTTTCTACTGTGCAATATATAATATAATAATAATAATGCGTTTATTTAATAACTGAAAATCAATCTTTACAGAAATGCAGATACACACAAACAAAAATCATTAAGTCACCGTAGGTCAAAAACCGAAGAAAAACTTTTGCAAGCGAGGCTTACGAGTTCTTGTTGTATAGGCGAGTGCAGAATTGAAAAAAGCACGCTTCTTGGTGCGACATAGGGTTGATAAGAGCTTCTTCGAGTATCTCAGTTGATATGTCTAACAGATAATTGTGCCAGTTGTGATGCTTTGAAGTAGTGTTTCTAAAAAAACCGGTTTTCCAAGAAACCGGTTTTTCGGATTATTTATTCTAACTATCCGGAAACCGGTTTTAAAACCGGTTTTCAGTTAAATGTGCTCTACCTATAAGATGCGCTCATAATATGTACGGTAGGCATATATAGTAGGACCTAGCACTAAGCTATAACCTACAAATTAGGGCTGCTGAGTTTGTGAATTCAGTAATGAATAATCCCTGAATTGATGTAATCATAATACCAGTTACAAAAGATAATGATGGATTAATTTAGAGTCCTTAGCATTTACTTCTATTAATAAGCATGTCATTTTTACCTGTAAAATGGAACTGGGATCAAAAGTTCCCACTGGATCGAGACCTACGTTTTTTTGGAAAGAAGTTAAAGAACCTATATCATGAATGATAGGGTACTTGATGAGAGATGTTTTGATATGATACTGAAAGGCCAGTCTTGAAAACTTATCTTTCATCCTGTGATAGGCTGTCCTACGAGCGATGAAAGCGTAAGAAATTCGTAGCTAGGAAACGTAGGATTCGCATTAGTGGGTTCGATAACTTAATTTCTAATTTCGAAGTTAGAAAGCATACGAATTAAGGCCTACATTCAACGAGATATGCTATAATAGAAACGTCTATTCTATTGTAGCCTTACGGTTAATTAGGCAAATACATCTTTAGAAGTAGGCCTACCACGGATACTTTAGTTTTGGTATGATTAGCTCATAGAAAATGTTTTAGGTATCAGAGCTACATAGGGCCTACAAGTATAGTCTGTTTATTTAAATTCGCCAATAAGTGAATTATTAGTCAGGATCGGTTTACTTCTAAGCCTACTTACTGTTTTACTAATGGATTAGAAAGGATTACTATATTTCGTATTAAATTGTAGCCTAGTACGTTATTAGATTCTAACTGCATAGGCCTTATATACAGTATATATATACGAGTATACGCGTATTTATGTATCGGACGGCAGCATGCAAAACGAGATGGTGAGTGATGAAATTTCATAACGAGAGATGGTCTTTGAAAAAAACAATTTAACAATGAGACTAGAACAATTTATAACAATGAGAACTGCTAACAATATTTTCACTATTGGAGTAGTCAGAGTAGCATCCCTTAAGAAACTGTAAGGTGTCAATAGTTTTGTCACCAAGACGATTTCGTATTTTTGATACGAAATTTCCGCTCGTTGAAAAGGATCGCTCCACCTCCACTGTTGTGGGAGACACGGTCTCCAGAGCGTCTTTTACCAAACGCAAGCTTTCTGGAAGTTTCTTTGTCGCTTCGAATAGATTCATTTCTTTTCTTAGTAGACTCAGTGAAGTAGAACAGATTGGTGTCGACGATGATGTTGCCTCCATAATTGAAAGGCTTAGCACATCATGTAATTGAGGTGTCTGTCCTTTGTTGTCAGAATTGTTTTTGTCGGAATCATTATTATCGGATATTTGGAGTTCTACTTCTTCGTCACTCGCAAACAGTCTGGTCCATATCTTCTTTATAGAATTTTCTATTTTGGATCGACTCGGCATTGATTCGAATGCAAAATCGGTCGGTTGGTGAGAGCAGTCTGGACGAGTAAGATACTTCAAAAGGTTTGTTTGTTAGTTCATGGTTTCGTCTTTCGGTGATACATTTCTCCAGTTCCTGGTATAGTGCTGTTGCTAATGTACCTGACACTGTACCATTGCGAACCTGATTCAACATGAATTTGTTGACACCCTCGGCTGAGAGCAGTGTTGCGTCTTGCCTTCCAAGAGCTTCGATACCCATCTTCACAGGTTCAAGTAACGAGATCAGACTTTGGAGAAGATTCCAATCATTTTCTGTAAACGATGCAGGGAAATCCGAAAGATCCACAGATGATTTAATCAGACAGTTCTTTAGATGCACAAATCTTGTTATCATCGCGAGTAGGCTATTCCAACGCGTCTTAACGTCGATAAGAAGAGAAAGTTCATTACCAAACTCTTGTGTAACGTACTTTTGAAGAATTTCGTTTTTTTCAATGGAGATTTCCTGAAGTATCTACAGACGCGTCGCACCTTCACAATAACAGGTAGATCTGTTTCGTTTAGATGAACTTGTTCCGACGTGTTATCAATGTCGTTATCGGTAAATTCACTTTCGCTGTCACAGTCACTATTCTCGTCTTCAGTTGTTGAGCTGGCTTCGTTTCCAACAGTTTCGCGATAGAGGATGTTGCAAACGGCAAGGTGGATGCCATGGGCAAAACATACTTGATGATGACAAGGAAGCATATCCGCTCCCCTTTTCTTCATGGCACTGGCACCATCCGATACAACAGCAACAGCATGATTCTCAACACAAAGGCCGAACTCGTTCAGTTTTTCGTTGAAAAAACTTGTGATATTGTCTGCTGTCAATCTCCCATGGAGTGGAATCATTCCAAGGCGATGAAGCTTCTGGCCATCATTACACGTGACTGACATGTAGCGACGTTGTCAACAAGAAGTCCACTCATCGAGCATGAATGAAAATCGACGACCATTTTCTATCATTACTCTGAATTCTTCAGCTAACTGTTCTTTAAGTTTATCTGCATGATCGTTCAAAATACGTGTCACCGTGGATGGATGTTTTGGTAAAGTCAACCCACGCTCGCGAAATGCAGTCTGAATAAATGAGTGTGAAAATAAATCCGAGTGAACAACTGCATTCATGGAGAAACCGTCTATTGCAATAAGCTTCGCGAGGATAACGTCGATTGAATTTTCTTCTTTCACGAAGTTATATATCGATGATTGTTGTAAGCGAGGTTTCTTGATGGAAACGGCTGAAGCACTATCCGACGATTCAGTTTCTGTTTCGGTCAGATTTACAGAAGATGTGATGCCATGAACTTGACGCAAGTGATTATGAAGACTACTCGTAGAACCACCGCGGAAGCTTAGGTTGCGCCCACAACGATTACATTGTGCTTGCGACGACAACAATTTATCAAAATGATTCCACACAGTCGACTTACGGGTGCGATTCGATGAAGGTTTGCTCATGGTTCAACTATGAGTGCGTGATCTACTAGTCAGAATGTTGGTGCAAGCTTTTTTTGAAAGCGTCATTATCGATGCGCTTGTGTTGACGTCATCATCATTACTAAGATGAGGAAGATTGACTGTGTGATTGGTCCTCACTCCTCACTTCACTGTCAGTCTGTCAGGACGCTCACGGCCAAGTATATTGTTGAATTGTTCGAGGTCATACTACCGCTCTCTAGTTGGGAAGATTCCTGTCAGTAGATAAGCAAAATACACGTGGAAGACGCTGAATAGTAATGCTGCACTGACTCTGACTACTGTGAGAGACTACTGTTTTAATGATCGAATGATAAGCAAGTATTACAGTAAAGTTTCTGATTGACTGAGCATTGAACAAAGCTGTCTGCAAAAACCGGTTTCTGAATCCTTAAAAACCGGTTTTCGAATACTAAAAAATATCCGGTATCCGGTTTTTCGGTATCCGGTTTTGAAAACACTACTTTGAAGTGTATAAAGCGCCATAGCGCCACATGTTCTTTTAGAGAAAGTTCTCTGGTGAAAACCGTATTAGAGTATGATTTTGAGATCTTAGAAATTTTCATGGAATTGCCTTTCAAACAACGTCCAAGAGTCGCTCGAACGATATGATAAGTGCTCGCCGCTTCGTTTCTCGAAAGCTATCCCTTGCGGATTCCGTGAAGGGCATTTATTAAGTAATCTTCGGTAAATTGGCCGAGATTACTTTCTACTTTAATGTAGTATTGGATAGTATGGTCCGGCCCATACCACCCTCGATTAGGTGGCCCATACCTTCCCCTATAGGGTACTCAAAGCTAATGCTGAAAAAAACATGTAGGGAGTAATGCTATTTTCTCAATACTGTAGCTAGGCTATTATAAAGCGTTAAACTTGACAATACAAAGAGGCATTTTCTTAGCAGCCTTTTTTCTATGAAAAATGTTGAGAATCAAGATTTTTCAAAAAAATTCAAAACTGCCTGAAACCTTTTCACATGTATATCTCTAAAACCAATGCAATTGAAGAACTGATAATTACTGTACATGTGTTAAGGAGTGCTAGACTAGCATGCAAATGATGTACTATTATTTCACTCATTCAGTTTCGGTTTCCATACAGGGCGGCGGCCCATTCCTTCCACTTGCCCATACCTCCTCGCTTTCCATCTGAATAGATAAGATATCGCCGTCATTTTGATGGAAGCTTATTTTTACTCCCGCGTGCTTTCGCGGCCTCATGAGGAGTACGGCCGTAGTGACAATAACAGAATGTCGCAGAAGCACGAATAATCAATAAAGACACAGAGATCTACAAACCAATGACATGATATCATGCAGAATGAAGCGAAGCAATAACAAATAAACTTACCACAGACAGAAGGCATGCAACTCACATTGCAAAAGAAGTTACAGGAAAAGATGAAATGTAAATATGAAACACGACAAAAGAAAGTCACCATGGTGAAGACAAAACATGCTTGAGTTCCTTATGAACACAAAGAAATGGACGGAGATGAGCAGTGTAAAGAGACTCTAAGATAGGAAAAAAGTAAAAGAAGAGTGAGGAACATTTAATACTGAAAAGTAGGAGGAAAACACATTGCCTCTAAAGCTGTCACAATCGATGATATGCCGACAAACTGCTGATGATCTTGGACGAAGGTTACATAATTCTATCCACCTGGGAAGATGCTTTCTCATCCAAGCCCTGAGACACTTCTCTTTACGAATTTGTAGATAAGTGAGGATCGATTGATTTCCATTATCCATTTTCTCCCACCTAAACATGTATGTGGGTATAGACTTTTACTGTAATTTTTGCCCGATGGTAAAGGAAATTATCGTCCGGTGAAACTGATACCAAAATTTAAAATTCAGTTATCTGCAAGGAATCGGCTTCAGGTACATTGTTCACCTTTGCCGGAAGTTAAAGGAACTTCCCATCAAGTAAAACTTACAACAACCAAATTTCCTACACTTAAATGTATTACCTGTATAAGCTGCTGGTAATTCGCTTTAGTAGTTTGTTATTAACACGGCCGATTGAGACGAATGAGGATTGACGTAATAATCGATGTGTTGAGTGATATTCTACTGTTATAGGTGCTTGTTGTCAAAGTTTTTGAATAACTATCTGTCATGAGGCTGTACTATCACAGTCCTGGTCGCTAACATTCTATTTTCCCTTGGATTGTTGCTTAATGATATTTGGGTTGCCCTAGTAATTGAATGTGATTTTCTCCTCCTTGCAGCTTTATATCTCTAAACTCATCGCGAATCTGGGGAATCAGAGTTACAGAGGAATCCCAACATGGTGGCAGGAAGCCTTCATGAAATCATCACTTCTGCTGTGCTTTCTGGAGAAATATTTTTCAATCATGTTGATCTTTGACTCGCAGACTAGATCGTTGGCAATTGTTGCGAAGAAAGAAACGAGAGATATTTTGTTTTCACAACTATTCACTGATGTATATGCGAAAGAAGATGAGCTCATTGATCTTGCAATAGCAGTCGAAGTTATGTCGTCAACGGAATTACTTGCACCTTCAGAGATAAAATCGCTTCCAGAACCCGTTATCCGACGGTTTGCCAGCTTTAGTGAAGAATTTGATGGATTGTTGGAAGTCAGACAGAATAATGCGGATAACAACTTTCCCATGGAATTAGGTGATGAAACCCATCATAGTTTCATCGATTTAGCGCTTGATGAAGATGAAGAGCAGGAGGATGAGGATGAGGATGATTTTGAACATCTTGTGACACAAACTCGCAATGAAAGTCCGATGGCTCTGGACGGAGGTGATTTCATTGACTTAACGGTTGATGACACACCTAAAAAAAGTCAACATGATGCTGCATGTAAAGCGAGAGATTCGTCGCCAGTGAGCAAAGAGAACTTGGAAAAGCAAAGAAGGATAGTGGGTAGATTGACTGCTAGCATGATTTCTAAACTGACACATAAAATTGATGAAGCGTTACGTGTAGGATTTTCCTTAACTGATATTTTGAAGCTGATTTTCGAAAAAGAGCCTGATCGAGTATCTTTATTTTCGGATGAAAACTTTATCGGGCAATTGTGTGATCGGAATGTTTCGGCGATGTCATCTAACGTTGGTGCTGTTTTCTCAAAACCGGAACTTAAACTCACTTCCTTGCAGAAAAGATACGTGGACAGTCGGCCCCGAACTGGTTCAAATAAGTCATCGAATGCTGGTGACTCCACTAATTCTGCAGCTACTCAACGGCACAAATTAATGAAAGCTGTTTTGTACGAATACATTGGGTGTCTGGAAAAAGATTCAAAGAAAGTTGACAATAGTACTCCTGACAGTATTGTAGCGGACACTGGGGCCACCTCGTCTAATGAGGGAGTTATTTCACAAACGAATCACTTGCGACATAAAGCAGCAAAGAAAGGAAAATCACCCGAGAAACAAAAGGCGAAAGGGAAAGGTGTTCGAAACGGTAAGTCACGCTATAAAAATATAAATTCACTATGAGAAAGATAAAGGCCATTACTTTGCATGAATATGTGAAATTGATGAGCGCTTTTCGCGGAATGAAACGTTTCAGCAATGCACACAGATAAATTTTTAACCTTATTACCTACAGAAATTTCACAGTTTCGAGTGTTTTCAGTGTGAACATACAAGAACTTATATACGAGCGTTAGATAGCGTTTGATAAAATGTCAAAACTTTCAACTGCCGTGATTATACCTTTATTTAAAACCTCAGTGAAGAGCAACATGACTACAGATGAACAGTCTGTGCTCACTTTACTTCATGATAAGCTTGCACAATCAGCGATCCATTTGGGTTGAATGAACATCGAATATTATCTGCATGTGCTTTTTTGATGCGTTTTAAAGTGTGACCTGAATAATTGAAGGACAGTATGTCCCAGAATTCCGGCTATTTTTTACCTTAGTACTATCTCAACGAATTCATTTGACCTCAATCTCATAGTATCGAATACTCCTATACATCCGGTTTTGTCCTTGATGGTTGCCAATCATCTCACATTTTTTATTAAGTGTGAGGATCCCTTTGAAAATGTCATATTCGCATAATTCAAATACGTTGTAAAAATAGACAGCTGAAAACCTGAATGCTCTAGTAACAGCGATGAATAGCGGTTGAGAGGCATTTATGTCAGTGGTGGGCAACGTGTGGCCCGCGAGCCAGTTGGTGGTCCGCCGACTCATGTTGGGTGGCCTGCCACCGATTCTCATATTCAAAGTGGCCCGCGGATATTATTTCAATTTTAAGTTTATGGTGATGTGTGAAATGCCCGTATCCGACTTTGACCTTTAAAAGGCTGGGGTTGATCTTCTTCAGAATTTGCAAAAGCATTAACTAATGATTTTTTGAGCAATATGATATCACAAAAATTTTCATTCGAATTCTCAAACCATGTTCCGTTCTCAATATCTTCTCAGTATGAATGTAGGTTACATAGCCATCAACTGCGTGAGGTCTTACTATCATATTACCAATAGCGTCATATTATTATCATTTCATAACACAAAAAAACCTCCGGAATTAGTTTGCCCAATCCACATTTCATTATTCATATAGATATATAGATTTTGGAATGCAAAATGCAGTTCCTGAAAAGACAACAGTTTAGTTGAACACACCGCTGTTGCATACATTTACAAATACAGTTATGCCATGTGCTACCACAATGTACATGTATAGTACAACAGTCCCTAAAATTACTCTCAAAAGCACTCAATGAATGAATTTTGAACATGCCCATTTCTGCCTTTTAAAATTGGTGGCCCGCCAGCCTCTCGGCCCTCCATCCCAACTTGGTTGCCCACCACTGATTTATGTGAACAATCCGCAAATAGAAAGTGTTCAAAGTGTCCTATTATGACGAATGACTTTCCGCCCTGACACCAGAAACCACTCACCAAGTTCTTGTTGTGTAATTGATCTAATGAATGTAACCGTAATCTTCACCTTCAGCTTCTAAAAATGTGATCTCTTGTGGAATAGGCGTCTGATAAAAAAGGAATTCGGGTCCAAATATTCCAGCTTCGCCGACTCAATGTGCGATACTGAAATATGCTTCATTACGCAATCTACTTTTCCAATTAGCTCTCATTAGTCCGGCAGCCAGAACGAGTTTCTCCATAGAACGAGGCCGAAAGTGAAACTTTGACAGAATGATGTACACCCTATGCCTACTACGAATCGACACATCTGCCGAGTTCTAGTGAGTTCCTCTTCTTGTCAGAGACGATCAAAGAAAAGCACATGTAAATCCAATGGGACGCAGGTTGCAGTTTTTTGGCTAAAATGAAATTTTGTATGTTTTCTCTAATTAAACGAAAAGTACTAAGTCCAGAGTCATAATTTTTGGCGTGGAATGTTTTCAGGTCATTACCTATGATGTGCATGTGCTATGATCATGCATCTAATCGGCAATGTATGTGAGAATGTAGTTGAATGTGGATAAAGTTGCTCAAAATGTTTGTGTTTGCCGACATTAAGAAGCTCGCCAAATCTACATGTGTTTAGCTTTATAGATATGGTTGGTTGAAGATCATAGGAAATGACCTGAAGACATTCCACGCCAAAAATTATGACTCTGGGCTTAGTACTTTTCGTTTAATTAGAGAAAACATACAAAATTTCATTTTAGCCTAAAAACTGCAATCTGCGTCCCATTGGATTTACATGTGCTTTTCTTTGATCGTCTCTGACAAGAAGAGGAACTCACTAGAACTCGGCACACGTGCAGCTTCGTAGTTGGCATGGAGTGTGCATCATTCTGTCAAAGTCTCACTTTCGGCCTCGTTCTCTGGAGAAACTCGTTCTGGCTGCCGGACTATATGTCTTGCATGTTGACGAGCGATTTAATTGATAAAAGGACACTCGCACAAAGTGATGAAACCACTCTAAATGCACCCTTTTCTAAGTGTGATTCCCTGTCATCCAGATTGCATTTAAACCATCAGCTAGTTCAACCACAACCAATCGCATCGATGAGGATTGTAAATAAGCACACGCTTTTTCGATTGACAAATTTATTGTGAATGAACAAAGCTGAAAGGCAAGGTTGCAACTAGAGCTACGTATCGTCATTTCACGTACGTGAAGTTATACATCAAAACACACATAAAGGTGCTAACAAGTCCGATGAGATATTGTCTACCTCCTCCCCAGTCTAAACGGGCCGGTCGGAGAATACATGGCGTTCGTTTAAGACGTTTGAAATGTTAAGCACTACCACTTTCGGCCAGGGGGGTTGTAGTCCATCAGACGACGGAGGGCAAGTGGAGGTTTCGGGCGGGATGCATTGGCGGGACTAGCAGGAGGTGGAGTGTGCGGATTGTTCACGGTTTGTTGACGATCCAGTTTGTTCCCTATCATTGAGGTTTCTCGTTCAGGGCTCGCGGGTGCAGGAAGATCGTTGGCTTCTTCGGAGATTGAGTGGTCTGGTGTTGGCGGAACTGTGTTAGATGGCGGTATCGTAGATGCTGGCTTGAGGATTCTGGGTTCGGGGTCGAAGTTCAATGTTGGAAGGAACTTCAAATCATCGGTAATACGGCGTGTCGGTGTCGGAGGATGAGCTGGTAAATACTTCCTTAAGAATTTGCGATTGCGCAGCGTTTATGCGTCCAGAGCCATCCACCCGGACTACGTATTGGTCAAACTGCCTCACCTCAATTATCTTTCCAGTGCGGTCCCATTTTGTCGGATGTGGGCCAGTCTGGTTCTGAAGGCGTACGTGATCTCCGACAGCTAAGGGTGGCAGACGTTTTGTGTGTTCGCTTAGACGTTCCAGCGCTTTTTGGTGTCGGTTTCGTAATGCTTCTTCGCGCGCATTGAGGACATCAATCCAAGTTGGGTGAGGTTGATATCGTCCTGGCAAGGATGGGGATGAAGTCTTTAATTGGTCGACCAAATAGGCACATCGCTGGGGATAATTTAGTGTCGGGATCCGGAGTGTTGCGATACTGTAGGACGGCTCTCTGAAATGTATCCGTGTCTAGTTCGCCATTAGGGCCCGTGTTGGAAGCAATGAGGCGCTTCGCCGTTTTGACACCAATTTCCGCTCTTGTGTTGGAGTGTGGGTGCGCGACAGATGACAGACGATGGTGTACACCCCAATTTTTGAGGAACGTGGATGCGGATGACGAAGTGAATTCAGGACCGCCGTCGGATGCACATTCATCAGGATACCATATGTGACAAAAATTCTGCGTAGACTGGTTATAAGGCCTTGGGTACCGTTGTGTGCACGTTCAATGATGAGCCAGTTGGAATATCGGTCGACTATGACGAGGTAGTTGTGTCCCTTATATTTGAAGTAGTCTGCGCATATACATTGGAAGGGGTACGACGGCAACATCAATTCAGTAGGTGGGGCGCTAGGCTGAGAAGGAGCGTTGCGATTGCAGTCGCTGCAGTGGTTCCGTTGTGCGCTGACGTCTGTTGTGATGCCAGGCCAGAACACTGTGGAGTCTGCGCGGGCTAACATAGAAGTGACTCCTTGGTGAGCAGAGTGAAGCGTTGAGAGGACATTTTGTTGGAGCGATTTTGGTATCACTATGCGATCCTTATAGAGGATGACACCGTCGACAGAGGAAAGGTGATGCTTGAAACGGTGGAATTCACGTACAGCTGGCGGTAAAGCATTGTACGGTTCGGGGAAACCGTCTTCAATCAAGCGTAGAAGTTGTTGCATGTCTGGGTCGCTGGTGGTTGCTAGTCGGACCTTATTCCAAGTGATAGCGTTAGGTTGCAACGAGTCAAGGGCTGATGCGGCGGCGAAGACGAGATCGTCGTCGGAGATTGACGGTGAATGTTCTTCAGACCGAATGAGGGACGTGAATGGAAAGAGGTGCGATTCGTTGCTGTATGCCACGTCGTCTGGTAGCGGCATGAGTTCCGGTTCAGTGGGGCCAGATGGGAAGCGAGAGAGGGTGTCAGCGGCTTTGTGCCTCACACCAGGTATGTGGACCATTGTAAATCTGTAGCGAAGGGTCTTTTCCTTCAGATTCCTAAGTCGGTTGTTAGGGATATCGTCTAGAGAGCGGTCGCCAAAAACTGTGAGGAGTGGCTTGTGGTCAACGGCGATAGTGAGGTGGTGGCAACCAAGGACGAAAAAAACGCGTTTTCTCGAGGGCATCTGCAACTGCGAGTGCCTCGCCTTCGATCGGGGCATATCGGGATTCAGCGCTGTGAGTGAATCGACTGCCCACTAGAGTCGTCTTCCAACCAACTGGGCACAGAAGGGCGTGGTACGGTCACAGGAGCAGTGCTTTTGAAGGAGCCAGAAGCCGATGCCTGATTTCGACCAATCGGTGGCTAAGCAAGTAGGTTTGCTTTTGTCGAAGATACGTACACCTTCTTCAATTTCACGTAGGATAATGGCCTTTGACTCCTCGAACAGCAGATTCAGTTCATCGCTCCATTGGAAGGGTGTGTTGGGTTTTAGCAGATGGCGGAAAGGAAGCATACGTTCAGTGGATGCGAAAGCGTAGGCGACTTGGTTGATAAGGCCGAACCAGGAGCGGATGTCCGAAACATTTTTCGGTTTTGGGAAATTTTGAATGGCGTCAAGGAATCGGCGACAAGGACGAACACTGTCTGTGGAGATTTCGAATCCGGCAAATGTGACGGTATGAGACGCGAAGACGAATTTGTCGGGATTGAGTGTTATTCCGTGGCGTCCGCAAGTGTCTAGCCACTCAACAGCTTGAAAAAAGCTTTCTTCAATGCTATCCGACCATAAAAGTGTGTCGTCGATGCACTTCGTTTTATTTGGGATGTCAGTGACAATTTCGTCGAATCTTCTCGAGTAGCCATCACCGGATGCGATGTATCCTTGAGGTGCGACACGATAGCGAAATCGTCCCCATGGTGTGATGAAAGTCGTAAGGTGACGGTCGTTTTCATGAAGTGGGACACTGTGATAACCATTCCAGCAGTCAAACACCGTTTTCACCTTGTTTGGAGGCACAGAGCGGGCCTGATGATACGGCGATTGTGTATGATGAGTTTCGCGGAGTGGCAAATGAATTAAGAGGTTGGAAATCTACGGTGCGTCGTGGTTGACCGTTTTTCTTTGCACAGATAACCATGCGATGACACAGGTGACAGGTTCACCGACCGGCACTGGTTCTATAACACCAAGACGTGTGTCCTGGAGTAGACCAGCTTTGACGTCATCTTGCCAATGAAGGGGGACCGGAATAGGTGTGTGAAACGCGACAGGTTCCGCATTTGGATCGATCATGATTCGTAAAGGTGGTCCCTCCATCATTGGAAGCGGTTGGCGATCGCAAACGTTGAACGTGCTTGACTTGTAGTGTTGTAGCAGCCATGTTTGAGACGTTCGCGGTTCTCTGCAGTTGCTGGGAAAGGTAGGGTCGTCGGTTTCTCAGGCGGAGGGTTGCGGCGTGGGCATTGGCATTGAGCTGTGATGGCTGAGTCCGACGTACTGCTGGCAGTGGCTGCAGGGGACGCTGGCTGGCTAGAGACAGCTTCTCCGATTGTCGGAAAAGTGTCCGATATTAGGCCGAGTTTGGTGCAGGCTTCTCGACTGATAAACAGTTTGTCTGAGTCGTCAGTCACATAGGTTATTACGCGAGTTTCGTAGGTTTGCCCGCTCGAGGATTTGCCAGAAAGTCGGAGAATGACTAGCACCAAGGATGCCAATACTGTGTTCATTAACCGCTCGCATTCGCATCCTGACCGGAACTAGTTGAGAGTTCGACATTCCGAGTCGTCGAGTAAGGTTGGTTCCGATGAGGCAGCTTTGGCAACCAGTTCAGCGATAGCATTAAGTCGGATAGATGCTGGTGGTACGGAGAGTTGTAATCCAAGGGCATGGTAGTCTTCAGTGTGGGTTGACGCGTTGATTTCGACAACTGGTTGTTCTTTCGAAGGCCCTCGCTTCCAGCGATCATTGAGCTCACAGTAGAGATGATGGTCTAAAGCGATGCTGCAGTTAGATGTGTCCTGGGTTGAGGCACAGAGATTGTCGAAGATCGCAGCTTCCTCGGGGACAGGGGGTTTTGTCCTGTCTTTGCTGCGACACATCTTACTGACGTGATGGAGACGACTGCATGAGTCACACTGCTGATTATAAGCAGGGCAGTGAGTTTTTCTGTAGGCAGGTGGAGCTTTCTGTCCATGTCCTCGACGACAGTAAGAGCAGATATCTGCACCGTTGATTTTGGCTTCACGAAGATCTTTTGTTTGTTGACGGCGATATTGACTGCGGGCCATGGCTGCTGTTGCTCCCTGCGTCTCAAGAAGCTTGTTTGCGGAACGTTTTCCAGCTTCTTTCGCTTCGATGAACTGAAACACTGCTTCTAGGGACATGTTTTGGTTTGTGTGGCCAAGCAGTTCCAGTTGAATCTCCGAATCAGCCACACCACGGATAAGGACGTCGCGAAGAATTTGGTTTGTGTAGTTTACGCTCGATTTACAGCTAGTGCATTCCATTGCGTACTTGCATACACCAGCTTGTCCGCGGATGCGGGCGCCGAATGATCGAATTGTTTCATCGCGATCCTGTCGCATTTCGTAGAGGGCAACTCGGGCAACCATAGTGTTTTCCTCTCTGACGGCCAGAGTCTTCATCGCCGCTAACACATTTGTTTCGGATAGATTAATTAGGCTGCCGCCCACAGAACGTGTGAGATCTTTTCGAAGGTCTTCTTCACAACATTCTAATAGCTGTATGATGACATCCTTCCCAATGAGCTTGGTGGCATCCTTATAGTCCTGCCAGCGGGTGAGGAAGTATGACCAGTCTTCGCTTGAACCGGCCGATGAGACAGTTGGACGGCGTACCCGATCCATCTTTGCTGTAGCGCTGGATGTGGGCGAGCTGAGTGTCTTCCAGAGGCGTGTATTTGCAGTAGTGTAGCTGCCAATGTGTCGGATACGTCAGAAGTTTGGTATCCACAGAGCGGGAACGGACAGTCGTAGATTGGCATCGTGCTTTGTTCATAAATAAGCACACGCTTTTTCGATTGACAAATTTATTGTGAATGAACAAAGCTGAAAGGCAAGGTTGCAACTAGAGCTACGTATCGTCATTTCACGTACGTGAAGTTATACATCAAAACACACATAAAGGTGCTAACAAGTCCGATGAGATATTGTCTAGATTGTATCTATTTGGAACATGCACCAAGTAGCTTTTTACTCCCAATTCCAACTTGTTTCTGTCGAAATTGATTTTTGATTTCTAGAAGTTGCATTTCCAGAAGAATTGCATCTGGGAAATGTTCGTTCCCGACTCTGGTTGGAGACAATGCCTCAACAAATCCGCTCATTTTCGTAATGATGGCATTGAGAGGATCCCGATTTGAGCCTCACCAGGACTGCTACCTAGAATTTCAAATCGTTCTTGTATTACCGTCTCTCCTCTATATTTTTTCACCCACAAGTTGCTTAAAATTGCAATTATAGATTGGCTATAATCATGTCAGTTCAACCGCAGAATAATCTCTGAGTAAGGACATTCACAATGATGTTGAAACTTGAAATATTCTAAAATTAACTTTCTACGTCAGACAGTGCGAGATGAAAATAGAATAAGGAGTGAAATCGTAGTTCATTGTCTTGTGCATTAAATTGAATAGCAGGACATTAAGATGTAATGGTGTCAGATTTGTATCTGATTTGTTTAAGTGGATAATGAAGTTAGATATTTAACAATTTTTCCAAGAAAATTCACATTTTTTTACCGGAGCGGTTTCAATTCATACGTTTCAATAGAGATTAATGAACTAGAGAAGGTTTATCAATGCAATCATTTTGGGAAGTTCACAAAAATACTAGGCTAATCAATGTAAATAGTCGCAAGGTAATTTTTAAATCAGTATCAATCATCATACTCAGCGATTCTTCGGAAAACTAAAGCCGAAGAATATACTTCGAAATGAATGCATTCTATGCTAAAATACTCAATTACTTCTATTTCAGACCCTCAACCGACACCTACGGGCGTCGCAACAAAGTTAGTTCAACAAACAAGACTTCCGCAGCCTCATCCAGTGAGTTTTCATTCGTCAAATTTCAGTTTTCAATTGCCAATCCGAAAGTTCTTTCATGTCGTGCCATGTGGCATAACTAATCCAAAATAAACTTTTTATTTTTAACTTTATTAACCTTATTTACAGGCAAAGGAACAGTTTATTTAGACTATAAAGAAGACATAAATTTTTCAATGTCATTGAAAAGGGCCTGAATTTTGACGAAAATATTTCGTCTTGTTTATAGCTTCAATTTTTTCTTTGCCTGTAAATGAGGTAATAAAGTTAAAAATGAAAAGTTCATTTTGAATTGTCAGCCCTATTCAAAGTAATCTGGTCATATGTTAGTGGTCTACTGGACATGCTCCTTGTGTCCATTAAGAATAATGATTTTATAAATGTGAAAAGTATGGAGGCAACAAACTAAAGGGAACAACTAAAGGTACTTCCTCCACAATAAATAATTGTAAATGATTGACGTAATAGCTTGTGTACTTATGTGATACATTCCGCTTGTCATTATGTAATCAGTTATTCCAATTGAGGAACCTATTATTCTTCTCCACTAAAAATATTTGCTTTTATTTGAAAAAGTACACATAGGCGTAACACATTACTTGAAATGCTCCTTACAAAAGTCACTTAAATTCCTGAGTAGAAGGAAGGCAACAGAGACATTGTTCGAGTGAGTGTTAGTCCAAGCACCTCCATTGTGAGTCCAAGACAATGGCAAACAATTTGTCAACTAGGCAATGTCATCGTTAGTCTGAACCTGTAAACATATATGTAATGTATCGCACAGAGCTATCTCCTCTTATTGACATTGGATAATTTGAGTGCCTGTTACAAGACACAGTTCTGATATGTTTAGGACAGGCGTTACCCTCATCTGAGGTGAAAGAAGCAAATTTCAAAGAGTTATTCATGAACAATCACACTATAAATCTGCTGGACGTGTGTCTAGGTTATCAGGCTTGCTATTTCGGTCAATGGATGCTCATAGAGTAAGTATTATAAGAAAGGGTATCTGGTACTCCCGGAAATGACGGCGTGTCGCTAGAAAACCATGGGTGTAATGAAGCGTCATATTCATGTGATACTGAGCCAGCGGCTCAGAGATTGCATGCAGAAGTATTTATCACCACATCTTTCCGCTGAGATTTTCTCTTATTTTTATACGATATTGCTGCAAAACGTTCAACTCGGAAGCATGTCATGCTGACTCTTACCGATTCATCTGCTCGATGGTTTCAACTGAATGATATTTTTCAGTTTCAGAACATGGTTGGACCTCCTTCCTACTTGCCGTTTTATCATAGACCTCTCCATCCTTTCAATCAGAATCACAGGCCGATGATGCCGCAAACTCATCATTTCAATGATAATTTCAATGCTCCTCAAGGACCTCCCCAGTGTTTTCCACCATCCGCTAACTATGGAATGATACCACAGGCCACCAATGCTTTTCCGCACCCTCATCATAATTTCGGACAACGAACGCAATCAAAATTCCGACCTGTGATAATCGATGGCTGCAACGTCGCCTTCAGGTACGTGATATTGTCCTAAGCTTTTCTATATATGAACGCGCGGCATGACTGATGAAATATATTGATATGACAGGATTTCTGCGTTCGTAGAACATCCTGGAAATTTTTCATCCATCCTGGAATTGGAAGACAACCACTTTCATTTTCTTTATCATTAGCTTTGGGTGTGGATGAATAATAGTAAATTTGGGAAAAGTCGAACATTTTGATCATATAATGGCCACAAACCTTTCAAAGTTAAAGATGCAAAGTTTCTTCCAGTACATTCGTTCGGATAAGCTGCGCGACTCTCAACTCATTGTTCTATGCTCTGAAGTCGGTGATGATGATGACGATCAGTTAATCTAGCTTAGATCATGAAATTTGCCGGTTAACCTACACTTCGATATTATTGAATAAAATGTACGGGTAGCTGTTTATATACACTTCATGATATGAAATAGATAAAACTTAAGTCATGAACACCAGCAGAGCTATTATTTTACGTGAATATCGTGAAACAATGCTGAACGGCATGGCTAAAGTTCTGGTTAGAGTGCATAAGTGGATCGAAAATTGAGACGTGTTAATTTATGTCACTTTTTTGTTTACTTTTTCGTAGTTACTGATGTAGGATGTCAAATTGTCTCTCTTTACGCTATTTTTCTGCTTGTTCTTTTTTTTGGTTGTCGATAATCAGTTTAACAGTGATCTGTGCTTGTTCATGATGCTAGTCGTTATTTGATAAATCGTTTTTAGCTACACATAGGACCTGCTGTTAGAAATTCTCATTGTTGGAAAAAGTAAAAAATAATTTGCTATTGTGACGTAAAACGCAAAGAATCCTTCGTGTGGATTCAGTGCAAAAACTCTCAAACTCTCTTGTAGTCATGGAAATAGAAACTTCAGCGCTTTTGGAATAATGGCCTGTGTGAAGGAATTTCAGCGTCTCGGATGTACAGACATTCATGTGATGTTGCCACGAAATCGGCAAGGTGGACCGGGTGCTGAAATAATCGCTGATTTGGAAAGGCGAGGACTACTTACCTTCACCCCTTCTCGTTGTCTAGAGGACAAGCGGCATGGCAGAAAGACATATCAAACTCCGTATGATGACAGGTAAGCTAGAGTAGTTTGTCGAAAAAAAGATGTACATTATCGATTATTTCTGATTTACGCTGACTGGTATCATAATAGTAGTTCTATGAAGACATCTGTAAGAAAACGAGAGTAGTAGGGGAAAGCGAGGAGGTATGGGCAGATGGGAGGTATGAACCACCTAATTGTCATGACATGTAGCTACTGCACTTATGGCCAGTGAGTGCAGCGTACAGCCTCACTGTAACCGTATTGGTCCGTGAGTTGGCGCACACGCCAACTTCCCAGGATCCTAGGAGTCTCTCCTGAGACAGACTGGCAGAATACATTTTGCTACACTACGAGCAGCACGCACGTCTTGTTCTTGATGTAAAACATAACATGGTGTCAGAGTTTTCGTAACCTCACCGCCTCATTCTCTCCACGTTCGTCATGGCCTCATCGTCGTCGCTCCCTCCG
Organism: Prostheceraeus crozeri; assembly: GCA_907163375.1. Taxonomy (NCBI): domain Eukaryota; kingdom Metazoa; phylum Platyhelminthes; order Polycladida; family Euryleptidae; genus Prostheceraeus; species Prostheceraeus crozeri. Next base: position 62,742 of record CAJQUW010011384.1, on the reverse strand, counting down.
CCGACCATTGACTGGTCATCATCCGACCTTGACACTGCTATGCGAAAGTTCCTCCGCGCCTGTAATCTGCACTTCTATGGTCCTCTGCTCAAAGTGCCAGAAGCCGTCAAAGTCAATTACCTCCTCCTCTGGTCTGGATCGACAGGACAAGACATCGCCGATACTTTCGATATTCCTGCATGCGATAAGGTCAAACTCGAACCTTACATAACTCGCTTCTCATCCTATGCCAAGCCACGAAGCAACTTCCGTGTGTCAAGATTTCGACTACTCGGGTCTCGACAGCAGTCTGGCGAATCTGTTGACTCCTACGTCAAACGACTACGCGAACTTATCGCTCAATGTGATTACGACGATGATGAGCGAGCAACCATACTGGTCGACATTTTTATTTTCGGCCTACACCTTAAATCCGTGCAGTCCACACTTCTCAAGGAAGGGAGAAAGCTCACCATCGAAGATGCTCTACATGTCGCGCGAACAGAAGAAGCTACACGACAGCAGGTAGAGATTATTCGTGGTGCCGATCCTCGAGATCAGTATGAAGAGCGCGTCGATCGCGTCAAGACTGTTAGTAAGCCTCACAACAACTTTGTGAAACCTACAGTTACCAATACAGCTCAGAAATGTGGCAACTGTGGTCGACAACATGAGCGTGGAAATTGTCCTGCCTTCGGCCAAACCTGTACTGGCTGTGGTAGGCTGGGACATTGGCAACGATGCTGCCGCTCATCACGACGTCAGAAGACTCCGACTAGTCTACAATAAGCGAAGTTCAGGAGAATAGCAGTGAAATCTACTTTGACACGCTTCATATACACAGCACCTCATTAAATGACGTACGGCAAGCGTTTGTCGACCTCGAATTTCAGTCTGGAAATGTGACAATGACTCTAGCTTGCAAGCTCGACACCGGAGCAGAAGGCAATGTCATTCCGAAGCGATTCTTCGAACCATTCAACTCATCTGCTGAGTTAATGCCTTCTCAGACTCGCATCGTCGCATACGGAGGTACGCCTGTCCGCCATCTTGGGGTGTGTTCATTCAACCTCCGTCACGCCGACAAGCATTCCATTACATCTTTCTTCGTGGCTGACACAGCTGGTGAGATACTACTTGGTTTACCCACCTGTCGCAAACTTGGACTTATCTCTTTCCACTCGATGTCGAACTGAGACCGTCACAGATTTCGCGCATCGCATTGGACGATTCACCAGGCCCTGGAGATGCAGAAGCTCGCCGCCAGATTCTTGCCGAGTACAACGATGTCTACAAAGGAATAGGGTGCATCAAAGAGACAGTAAGAATTGTGTGGACCCCTCAATTCCTCCTGTGATTCATCCTCCGCGTCGGATACCGATATCACTAAAGGAAGAGTTCAAGCGCGAACTAGACTCCTTGACCGAACAAGGTATCTTGTCCCCAGTGACTCATCCAACCGACTGGGTCAACTCATGTGTCTGTGTCTCCAAACGGAACGGCACTCTACGCCTTTGTCTTGATCCACGAGACCTCAACCGCGCAATCAACCGACCCTACTACGTCACTCCAAAACTCGAAGACGTCCTCGATCGACTACATGGTGCTAAGTGGTTCAGTATTCTGGATGCACGATCTGGATACTGGAATCTGAAGCTGGACGAGGCTAGTGCCGATCTGACGACCTTCAATACTTCATTTGGCCGCTAACGTTTCAACCGCCTTCCTATGGGAATTTCGTGTGCTCAAGATGAGTTCCAGCGTGCGATCGACCAGACTCGGCGACATCCCGAACGTGTTTGGAATCGCTGATGACCTCGTCATCGTCGGATTTGAGGAAGATGGCCGGGACCATGATGCTGCCCTCCGATCCGTCCTCAACCGAGCCCGCAACAAAGGCCCACGATTCAATGAAGAGAAGCTGATCGTCCGCGCCAGGGAAATTCCTCTCTTCAGTCACTTGATTGGTGCCAACGGTATTCGTCCTGACCCCAGCAATGTCAACGCCATTAAGAGCATGGACCCGCCAAATGACTTGAAAGAGCTACAATCCTTCCTCGGCATGGTCAACTACCTCAACCGCTTCTCCCCTCGTCTCGCAACACTGACAGCACCACTGCGTGAGATGTTAAAACGCGACAACGAATTTGCCTGGGGTCCCGAGTTTCAACAGGCGTTTGAAAGTACGAAGGAAGATATATCCAAGACCACAGCACTACGATACTATGACCCTCAAAAGCAGCTGATACTTCAAGTCGACGCATCGGGAGTTGGCCTTGGTGCTGCTCATCTCCTGGACAATGGCCCTATTGCCTACGCGAGCAAGGCATTGACGCAGACTGAAATGCGATACTCCAATATCGAAAGAGAAATGCTGGGAATCGTATTCGGACTCGAACGGTTTCACCATTATGTGTACGGACGCCATGTAATTGTACACAGTGATCATAAACCGCTGGAAGCGATTACTAAGAAGAATCTAGCTAACGCACCGTCCAGGTTGACACGAATGCTGTTGCGTGCTCAGCAGTACAATTTTCAAGTGACCTACCGTCGCGGAATGGACGTGCCCATTGCTGACGCACTCTCAAGAATGTCCCCAAGCAACAGTAATAACGTCTCCGAGATCGACATTGCCGTACACCACCTTGACTGCCACCTGCATGCGTCTCCTACATGCCTGACAGACATTCGACGCGAAACAGCTCGAGATGCAGAACTTAGCGCCGTTGCTGATGCGTGAGCACGGATGGCCAGCTCAACGCTCTGACTGCCCCTCCACATTAGCCCCTTACTGGAATTACCGAGATGAACTGGGTATGCAAGACGGCCTAATCGTAAAAGGTCATCGCATCGTGATTCCGAAAGCGTGAGACGTCGCATTCTCACACAACTGCACGCAGCTCATCAAGGAATAGAAAAGATGAAACTTCTCGCCCGCTCATCCGTATTCTGGGTTGGAATAAGCAATGACATTGAAACAATGGCTGCAGGCTGTGAAAGCTGCCAGAGACACCAGCCAGCACAACAACGCGAGCCTCTTATGCCTCATGACGTTGCCCCCTGTGCGTGGCACACTATCGCTGCGGACTTATTTCATTGGGAAAACAAAACATTTTTACTAATCGGTGATACGTATTCTCGCTTTCCCATCATTCGGAAGCTTCCTACACTGTCCTCAGGGGTCGTCATTACCTTAGTCAAAGCCATATTCGACGAGCATGGCTTGCCTTCGAAACTCATAACGGACAACGGCCCACAGTTTGCCTCAGCAGAATTTCAGACATTTTCTCATTCCAACGGTTTTCAACACGTGACATCATCTCCACATTACCCAAGGTCAAACGGCTTCATTGAGCGCCTTGTGTGCACAGTTAAGCAAATCTTCACAAAATGCCGCGAAACAGGTAACGATCCTCATCTGGCCATGCTGCTTTATCGCGCCACCCCTCTCGCGAACAATCTCGCATCACCTGCTGAGCTTCTCAATGGACGCCGATATCTCACTACATTGCCTTACCGCCACGCACCTGGATATTCGCAAGTCCGCGACGCCCTAATTGGAATCAAGGAAAGGAACAGCCTTGTACATGACAGACACTCAAGGGAATTGCCGCCGTTAACAAACGATCAATCTGTCTACGTTCGTGATAACAGCTCCAATACGCGGAAGCCCGGCACAGTTCTCAACACCGTTTCGCAGCCTCGTTCATACATCATCAAGACTGATAATGGCATTATCAGAAGGAACCGCTGCCACTTACGCTCGTCAGTGAAATCTGACAGATCTGCCCCGCAGCTATCCAGTGAAAGTGATCCCTCGACGGACTGCAGTGATGATTCTCCTTTTCTCGATGACCCTAGTGTTCGTCGGTCAGCACGTGTCCGGTTTCCTCCAGACAGACTACAGTATCGGTGACCTCATATGTTAACTTTACGATTCTATCCCTTCTGTTTGATGTGTTTGAATGCTTTTTAAGAAGGGAGATGTCATGACATGTAGCTACTGCACTTATGGCCAGTGAGTGCAGCGTACAGCCTCACTGTAACCGTATTGGTCCGTGAGTTTGGCGCGCACGCCAACTTCCCAGGATGCTAGGAGTCTCTCCTGAGACAGACTGGCAGAATACATTTTGCTACACTACGAGCAGCACGCACGTCTTGTTCTTGATGTAAAACATAACACTAATCGGGGGTGGTATGGGCCGGCCCATGCGATTCCATGCTACAGTAAAGTAGAAAGTAATCCCCATGTCAAGTCCATAATATGAACTATCAGCATCTTTATTTTGTTATTACACTGTACTAAAAAAGATTCATGTCATGTGAGGTCGACAATGTTTCATATTGTATTTTTAGACTCTGGATTTCCCGCGTCTTTCTGAGAAAATTGGCTACAAATCCTAGCTTGGGCTTATCCCTAAACACGATACCACGACTTCATACATGTAGTTGCTAATTGCTATATTTAGATGTTCAGGAATCCCACACTTGCTTCAGCAGCTTTTTCTGAAACACAATTATCGAAAACGCATTTCTTTTATCTATTCACATAGTTAATTCAAAATCGATTGCTTTCTTCGTAGCTCATGTTTCATTCATAAGTTTTCAACGGAGTCAAATAAAAAACTCAATCTGCCAAGTTACAATATTTTTGCGACGTGTCTCAGACCTGCTGCTTCCTCAGGCGCTAGCATTAATAAAAGTAATTAATGTAATAAAGTATTTCATTCATAAAATCATAAGGCCTTTCGAATTTATTCTTGGTGTGATAGACAATGATTGTTATTAAATTGATAAAATCTGTTAACTATGAAACAATCAGGTTCAATAATTCAACACGCCCTTCAATAATAAAAGATTTTATACACTTCATAGCATCACAACTGGCACAGTTATCTGTTAGGAAACATGTTATATATTGCACCGTAGAAAATGCATATTCGATTCGATCTGATATTAGATTTCGTAGGTGGCCTCTCACCCAAAATTGAAAAGTCTGATTTTTCTATATTTTGGTTTTTTGTCAACTATTTCCATTTAAGATGTTTTTATGGTTAAATATGATGCTACCTCTTATTCCTTGGTCTTTAAGACATCATACTGTGGTATAGAGGTACTCATTAATGGAACAGATGAAAAGCTACATCGTCCTAATCCAAGGTGTCCCATACCTCATCGCTCTCCCCTACAGTTACAGGCGACTTGAAAATTGAGGAATTGCCTTAAATTGGCAGTGGTCGAAGGCATTAGCTGAAAGCTGACTTACATGCAGATTGCTTGCGGATTGCTGTGAATTCCTACAAAATTCTCCAATCGCACCGATTCCTTCAAATTCGGATCATGTACTCAAGCGATGGCTGTTAATCCGGCAGATAGTTGCTTATAAAAGTTCGTGACCATTTTAAGAATAGGTTCATCGACTTCTCAGCAGAATTTATCAATGACTTCGCACTTCGACACATGGGCGATACACTTCAATGCAGGGATTCGGAGTCCGGAGTCCTATCAAATGATAGGACTCCGGCCTATAAGTAGACCCGAAATATGATACAAACAAATTATTTATTCTCGTGCATATGGCTGTCACGGTCTTGATATCAACTTTCGCCTTCAAACAAAAGTACAAAGACAGCAGTGCATGCAAAGCTTGAAATAGTTGAGGGAATGAACCGTGATAGTGAAAAAGGGATTGTCTTTTCACTCGGTGATTCAGTAGAGAAGACAAGCCTTCCTAGCCTCGATCACACCTGCGCGCCAAAGGTCACATCAGAGACAAAACTGGTTTATTTGATAACATTACATCTTTCCCTCACGTTGTTCGTGTGTGATGGCTCCTCTAAAGCGGATATTAAAATCGAAAGTGTACTCATTTTTTGAGAAGGATGGGGATTTTCCTGCCTGGTATAGACTGGAGAAAAACCGTGTGAAGCACACATCAAGATGGGATGAGCCGAGTCGCATGCATCCAACTGAAAGTGACATTTGATTAACTTTCATCGGAAATGATTGATAATTGATACAACAATGATGCCTAAAAATAGGTTCAGGTAAGCCTATAATGATCTGTGATGTAGGTTACCAGTTAATTTGTCAAAAAACTGGGCTTTATATATTGGCCTACCGGAGTGGGAGTCCTATCATCCCCCGGAGTCGGAGTCCTATCAAAATGATAGGACTCCGCATCCCTGCTTCAATGGAATGCATTTATTTTGAAAATACATAATCAAGTTCTTTTTACAGGCAGAGTAAATTTAAAAGTCACAAGACATAGTCAATTTCACTAAGAGGTCTCGATCGAGGTATGCATGACATAATGCTAGTTGCATTTCCCCTTTGAACGGCTAAGCTCAGACGTTGCATTTATTGGTAAGGAGACTAGCCAATTCTCCCCGCTTCATCCACGAAGCCGCCATGCGAATCCGGGCCGATCCTTCTGCACCTGCCTGTGACATCCCCGCAGCAATGTAATTCTGGAACCTCTTGCAGGGAGATCCCATTCACATTGAGTGAATCATCATCAGGCGAGCGGGAAACATCTGTGCACTTCGGACAGAGGAAGTTCCTTACTCCTTGAAATGATCGCTATCAGGAGCACTTTTTTATGACACCACAATTTGCAGGAAGCACTGAAGATCGAGTTTGCGCAGACTCCCTTAGCGCAACAGCTGCAAGGCCACTTTTAAAAGATAACAACGCTACAGATAAAAGTCATGACTGTCAGCATCGTCAGTCCCTAAGTATGGGAGAGTAGTGAAGCTAAACCAACATTTTATGCATTGGACTCTGCGGGAAAAGTTTTTGTGTAACAAACTGAACTTTGATTTCAGACTCATACTCCGAGCAGCGGCTGACTTGGATGGTGTTGTGGTTTCAAATGACAACTTCCGGGATATAAAGGACGAAAATCCGGATTTCGAATTCATAGTTAATTATAGGTAAGTAGTTGCCTCTACGCTCAGCCCATCGCGTGTGCAGTAAAACAAAATCGCAAGCTTCACAATTACAGTGTTATCGATCACGATTTCTTGATTTGATATAAGCTATCTACATATTTTTGCAGGACACTGATGTACTGCTTCGTCGGTGACAAATTTATGGTTGCTGATGATCCTTTCGGGAAGAATGGTCCAACCCTGGAAGAAGTTCTTTGCCGAAATTGTAAGTATTGCGATGCAACATCTCAAGTAACTTTATGTGAAATTTGTTAAACAAGCATGTAGAATTGAAGGTCTCTATGTTAGATGATTGATACATTGTCTAGAAAGCATGGACTAATGATTCATTATTGCGAGTGAACAAAATGATACACATTACTTTAGAGAAGAACTACACGAGTAAGTAAAAGTTCTGAGGGAAGTGCCATGGCTGGTACAAAACGCACATCGATTCAAAAAGTCCAAATAGCCCATGGGTTTTTAAATGCGCAGAGCTGTCAGTGTATTTTCTTTTGAATAGGCGGACTTTTCCTTTGGGTATTTTTAAATAGACCGACTTTCTCTGGCTTTTTTGTAAATAGGCGAGGTTTCCAATGGGTTTTGTTAATAGGCAGGGTATTCCTTGGAATCTGTAAATAGACTGGATTTCCCTGGATTTTGTAAATAGGCGGGATTTTCCCTGGAATCTATAAATAGACTGGATTTTGTAAATAGGCGGAGTCTTCCCTGGGCTTTTGAAGTAGTTGTGGTTTTCTTTTGGCGGTGTTTTCCCATCTGAGCTTGGTAAATAGGCTGGATTTCCCTGGGGTCAGGCGTCACTGACATGGTCAGACTGTATGGGAGCGTGGTGATATTGCAAACTCGCCTTCCAGTGACATTTCGAGATGACGTCACTTTATCTTATCTCTAGTTTTATAACATAATCAGTTTCAAGACTGTTTATAATCATTTTTTGTTTGTTTGTCCAGACATTCTTTCGTGTAGATTCCATTTGCTAACTTGTCTTGTACCTTCAATAGATGTGAAATATTATTTTATACAAATACATCCTTTATTTCAGGAATACCACATCAATGGAATGTGGCCACTTCCTGCACTACAATAGAGCTATCAACTATTGTTGACTGAATTATTTTGTCGATTAATTCAGAACGATATGGTAATACTAGCTTGCTATATAGGTACTGGGTTTTAGAATATGCGAGGATCAGTCAATAAATTCGTTTCCCATTTTTCTATACTTATCATAGACTATTCCATTACTTCAAAATTTCATGAAAGTAATTTGTGGTCATTAAAATTTAAAATAACCACATCTTCAGGACTGCAGCCATGCTTTCTCTAACTCAATTTTCTTATCAAAAATTTCGAAAATTCATTCTTCGAAGGTGGGGATTTAAGTCCGGAGAGCGTTCCATTCCCTGCAATTCAGTATTTGCACAACGCAAGCCTAAAGTTATGGAATCACATTGTCTTCTTACTGTAGGACCCAATTTATCTCTCATTGAACCAATATCTCCCTCATTAGAACGAACCTGTCAATAATTACTCCTCACCGATCATCGAAGTTAGTGGATGTGCTGGTAGGGAAACTGTCATTCAGTTGACTGTGTCTTGAGCACGAGTTCCCATGAATGAATTTGCAATTCATCGGCTGCAATGATGTGGCTGAAGTTTCCAAATGGTTGAAGATGTCAAAGAGTCATCAGTATTCTTTGAAGCATTTGCTGTTCTAACGTCAATATGCCAGCGAGAAAAGAGCTCCATGCTCAGTACTAAAACCAGGAATGCCCAACCGCTCTAAATGAGATTCATTCTCTGAAGCCACTTCGTCGAATGTGGACCTGTGATCTTATTGCGCCCGAATTGCAAGCACTAGTCATCACCTATGATGGAAGCTAGGTTATCCTCAGAAGATAGGAACAGTTGTTTTTCCGGTTTAGAACTTCAGAACTTGACACACGCGATCGACTGACAAAAAATAAAGGCAGTGCATGCAGTCCATTTTTACTTGAGTTGAAATTCATAAACAAGGTTAACGTGTGTGGCTAACAAGTTCCTTTTGAAGGGCTGGTGAAACTTATTTATTGACTGGTCTTTGCAAACAGAAGCATGAAGCGTTTTTTTTTATATATTTCCTGGTTTTGTGAAATTCCTACTATTATTCGTTGAGATTTTGCACTACTTCGAATAGAGTGGAAAAGTTCGAAACTAACTTTTTTACTAGCGAAATATACACGGTATAAGAGTCATCATCTCTTGGATCATGGAATAAATTGCAACCATAAATTCTGAATTTTCAAATGCAGTAAAAAGTGTGTTTCATATTCCTTTAGTGACTTTCAAGTAATTGCGCGATATGGCTAGGAGAACCATAGAGTAGGAGAAGTGTAGCGCAGTCACAGCATATACATGTATATGAGTTTTGAAGTATTCTGGAGGGCTGTCAAAGAGCTTTCACTGAGTTCCATGGAGAGTTGGCAATTTGAAAATGGTTTTTGTCTCATATATTTCTGTCATGTTTTATTTGTTCTTGATATCATCGTCTATTTCGGTATTCCCATTTCCCTTCCCAAAGTTAAGAGCTTATAGTTGTCACTACTCAAAATCTATATCTCCAGAGTTTCTGTTATTAGCTTACTTCAGGGACTACAATTTTCCGTAAATCAGCCAAAATATTTTGTTGAGTCTGACAATTCGTTCAACAATTCAATAAAAATAAAGTGTGTTGGACGTGGGGTATCAAGAGTTTCTGAATTTTTCTAAATGGCATAGAAATAGAGATTTGTTAATTTCTTGCAAGCTATTGCTACTTTTAGTTTTAAAACACACTTAAAGAGCTTTTGACCGAATCAAAATCACATGCTCTAACACTTGGAGCTTTGTTATTAACTGATTGATAACGGGCCACTAAGAGTGTGGCATTAAATGAAATTCTATCATGTCATATTATCTTAAAAATTCATGAGATATTTTGAAAAAGAATGTTCAGTGTTGACCCTTGCAATCGAAAATAGTCTTTTTTCATCGGCTAGGAAGTAGACGACGAAACATTTTGATCACATCAATAGTCCAACAGCATTGAACATGGCAATGCTGATGACTGCAAATGCGGACTGTTTCATCTTAGGGCCTTTGTTATGCTACATAGTGATGTAGAAGCAACATTAATGAGACAAAATTTTATCAGATTTCGAAGCCGGGGTCATTGCTAGGGTCACTCCAAGAACACCAATATAAACCATGAAGCACAAGTACAGTATAGTTGGGCCAGTACAATAAACACGCCGTCCTTTCTTGTTTTTTTGCATCGTTAAATTCGCTTGGGGCGAATTGCAGTCCCTGGCCTACTTAGTGCTATAGTATTGAGGTCATATTTTTCTATGCTGTTACATAATTACAAAAGTTAAATTTCTTATTCGCTTCGTTTTTCTTCTGTAGTTTCCCCTCTACTGAGAGACACCTTTGGTGTATGGGCTCGTCCTCCTCCCTCAAGTCTCGATTAAAATGAATTTAGGTTCCTAAATAGTCTCACTGACTGATACTGTCATTTCTGATGATTGAAGCTATGTGAATATACGCCGGTTTCAGCGTTATCATGAGTCACATGGTATTCATCTTCCATGTGAAATTGTCCTTAATAGGTCTCATCAAACGTAGACCTACTTTTAACTAACCAACAGCAGACTCATTTTGCTAAGTACATGTGCAAGTAGCCAGCAGATGTTTTACGAGCAAGCAATCCAGCTGTATAAAACTATGTATTTTTATCACATGATTGCACATTGAATTTATGTCTTCGCATCTGTGGGTCTTCATTTCCGTATGGAATAATATGTTCAGTAGCAGAACATGCAATTTCTTACTCATACTTGGGTCACTCAAGCCATAGTATCAAGCTAGAGGTGCCTTCACACAGGTCATGGTTACCTCCCGCGGCGGACAGACTCAAATCTGGTACGTCTACACCTGAGTACCGAAGTGCTTCCCTTAATTAGCAATAAAACGTCCAAATCAAAAACTGCTAAAGCGTTTATGTCACAACTGTGAGTGCCAACAGAAGACATGACAAATTGTGTTAGAAATACATGCGATGACAAATGAGTACAACTAAGATACAGATAAAGACAACTTAAAAGCACTAATAGTATCACTCTCAGTGTAAAAGATGAGCGACAACTTGCCAAATAGTTTATTCCTAATTGACTCGTCACAATAATGTAAGAATCGAATTGTTTTCATGGTGACGTAATTGGATGTCATTTTGCTGCTTTTATATCCTATGAGAAAAAATTATGATGACTGAAAGCAAATGCAAATTTAGTGCGATGTCTAGGAAGAATTATGTTCGAAGTTCATTGCATTCACATAATAGGCATCTGTTGCGAGTTGACTTGAGTTGCAATGGTTTTGTATATTCTGCATTTCGTCAATGTACATTGCTTCGGTATGTCATGTCGATTACTTGTTCAATGGACATGTACTTGCTAATTCTGTCTTATTTTCCTTCAGATCCAACCACAAATTCAAATTCCAATGCAAAGCGACAAAGAACTTCTGTTGAAACAAAACGATTGCGGGAACAACTGATGTTACTTCTCCCAGAACAAATGCCACAAATTGATGCACTTCTAAACAGAGACAAGTACACAACAAATCCAAATGTATTAGCTGGAAAATTGTTGTAAATTTGTTTTATACCTTTTCGCCTGAGATTTTTATACTGTGATTATTCCAGCCCTTTTTGAAGTATTCTAAAATGTATTGATTATTGCATTTTTCAAATCATGATCCCCTCGATATATTTTGTAAATAGTAGTCCTACTCATCATAAGTCAAACTGTTAAAATGGTAATCAAGTTATTGCGGATCTGAATAGGGAATGTATTATAGTATATTTTCGTTGTAATATCTGAAAAATTAAAACTATTCAGATTTTTCAAAAATGTTTCTAATGCATGTAATTAAAATAATACCTCCGCGAGTATACAGTGCTTCTCAAATGTGTCATGATAAGTGTTTTTCGTTGACTGAAATTTCTGCGTTAGTGAAAGGAATTTGTCATACTTCATGATCTTTCACTCACACATTGATTTGTTTATGTTTCTCAGCTTATATTCGGTTTAAATTATGCCCGCCCTTTAACAAAAATAAATTTTTGACAACTACACTATTATTCCAAATATCAAACTATATCAATCATGCAACAAGACAGTCAGATTATTTACAAATAAATTAACAGCAAATTAAAAATTTTCATGGCAGATGTTCGAAAGTGTCGCCTCCACATTCCGTCACAATCTCACAACGATAAATTAAATCATCTATAGTATTGGTGATTTCACTTGTCTTCAACGTCTTCGGTTGCTGCTTCAATCCATATTTGTAATTGGGGTCTACTTCTTCCTCTGCTGTAAACTTGTGTTTTTAACATACCGTAAAAGTATTGATCCAGTGGCTTTATATGCGCACATGGCGTTATGTGTATTTGCGGATCCATCCAGAGTTTTCTTCACTTCATAAAATCGTGTTGAATTGATCGTAGTTGACAATGAAATTCAGAACATCCGGACGCTTGATTTTATCGTCGATTTGCACATGAAATGCTTGCTACCCCAGAGGCCCATCGAAGAGGATGATTCCCTTTCTGTCGCTCCAATTCATCCATCACAATTCCCATCTGATCTTCCGCCAGATGGACGGCCATTGCGTGGGCGGTTATGTGCTGACCGAGTGGATTCAAACTGCTCGATCAATTTTGCAATTGCTGAGACAGTAAACGGATCTCTGTGAAGCTCGTGCAGCTTCTAAAATCCATGTTTTGCCAGTGACGGATTTTCACTGTTGGCACAATGATCACGACATTGATGCGGGAGGTATAGTGACAGCCGTTTTAAGCGGGCTTCGAGACCTGTTCAAGCTTGAATAACATGACCAATTAGAAAAACACAGCTGCAATGACTCGGACACGAAGCAGAGAAGAAGCTTTGGTCGCAGCAGACTGACATGTAGACCAGGATCTTCATCTTCTTTGCGTTTAATTCCGCCTGGGAGCAGGGTCCGCAGTTGTTCAAATTCGCCCCCATTTGACACGATCGAGGTCGTCATCTTCCTTGGCGTTAACATTCTTCAATTCCTCCTTCAGTCGATCCAACCATCGTCTCCGTGTTCGTCCTCCGAACTTTGGTGGTAGTAGACTGACATGTAGACCAGGATCTACATAATGGACCTAATTTCACACTTGACACTACAGCAAAATATGTAAATTGGTCAATAATGACACATAATTAAATTTTAGTTGACGAATAAAACCTTACATGACGAAAGTGAAGTACTTCTTGACTTTTGAGAACCACTGCCTTTAGAATATACTTCTTATGCTGCAATTGTATCGAAATGGTCGCTTTTGTCTAACTTGCTGATTTGATCCTTCTTAAATATCAGTATTGCTGAATTTCGGATCAGATCTGCATGAAAGATTCGAACTCTCAGTGTATATCATCATCTTAAATGCATTTACACCAGCGATTGAGTTGCAACCTGATGTATGTGAGCAGCAATTATCATTTTGTGAGCATATTTTTTAATTGTTTTTTGTTATTTCAATAAAGCGAACTACTTTTATTGACGGTTAACAAATGTGCGAAATATAATAGTTAACAAACCCTCATGAACCTGTTCATCAGATTTTATTTTCTTCCCTTAGAATTTTCTAGATATTTTCATAATGTACTGTACAGTTGTATAGATTTGTTTTTGCTTGCGCAGCATTTCATGATAAGTGAAAGTGAAATTTGTTCTGCTCTGGTGGATTCAAATAAACTCAAGACTTAATTCTTTAATTTATCACGATGCTAGGCAGCTTTTGTATTTCGGAGTGTGTTGAATTGTAAATGAGAGAGTACATTATGTAGATAATTTCTCAGTGTACTTGAAGTTGCAAATTCATGAAAACAACTGATTTCATGGCTTCCTATTGTGGCTTTGGTTTTTTACGATTTATGGTAACAGCATTTGGATATCCCAATAAAGCAGCTCTTCGGATGCCTGGAATATAATCAGAGAACAGCCAATTAATGTGAAACTTGACTGATAGCTAGCCAATATTTCCCATTCAATTTTGTAATGTCTAATGTAATTGAAATCTCCAATTTGTGTCTCCTTTTTCTTTATGTTGCATTATGGTTACATACGTGTAATTTTTATAGTAAGGTTTGTTTTGAGGAGCATATCAGTATTCGTATCTGTTCCTGAGCATGTCTAATGATTTAGGTCTCTAATAGGGAATCTTGATGACTAATTTATAAAGTGAGTTCTCGCAAACAAGTTTGGAAATGCGATGAAAGCTGTGGGCGTACTGCGTTATGACCCATTCGTCCGAAAATATGTGTTCTACATGCATAATGTCAGGTCTTTTTAGAAAATATAATTGATAAATCAAACGGGTAATTTTTCCTTTCGAGTTTGACTATAGGCCTACAGAATTCGACTTTCAGTTATCAGAGGGATAGGGAAGCTGGACTAACGAGCACCCCAAGGCAAGGAGGGCTAATTTCCGGATTTTTCAATGAAGGTAAATTCCATTTGTGCGCTCGTTACACCGTGCACACTTACAGCTGCTCTGTTTACTTGGCAAGTTATTATAAATCTTTTCATGTATAGTTTTGTCATAGGATCACAGCTAAGTATCATATTTGGTGAACCGTTAGTACGCATAAGGTATCAATTTACACCATGTTCGCTCGCTACAAAATTCGAACATTACTTTTATATCTTCAATTCAAAACTGCTCTGTTAGACCGAATTTGATTTCAAAAATCTCTAGTTATCATGGATAATACATAAATGAAGCACGCATCAATTGTCTTCTGTGTAAAAAATTGTATAGAATGCTGTTTACTCGTTACCTACTTTGCGATCGCTCGTTGCATCCCATGTTATCTTTACATTACAATTTTTGCACAAGCAATTAATTGTGAATGAAAATATTGCGGTTATTATCGAAATACAAACATTTGCCCTTCAGAGAAAAGTAGCTATGTGATTCGGTTAAAACCAGAAATAGATGTCAGGGATAAATCTATTTTATCCCGACAAACAAAGACAATCCGCGGATTGTCTTTGTCGGGATATAGGCCTACGTTCATGTGTTGCTTGCAATCTTGTACATGCGTGATACGGTAGCGATTGACAGTAAATCACGATGATTGACCTTTGCACCAAAGACCGTATCGGCACGAGTGGTATACGTGGCATGAAAGGCGATTCATGCAACGTCTGTTATTTTGTGGCAAGTATACAAAATCGAATAAAATGATGAATGATTCTGACTTTTCAGGTTATGTAAAAGAGATCTTGTTTAACTATCAGTGCGCAGCCGATCTGTCATGGTCCATTTTTTTTCTTATCTTGATGAACTAATCATGGAGCTATGGAAAACGATCAAATCGCCGGTAAACATCATTTAGTAAGTCAAAATATACAAAACCCATATATGGCGCATTATTGGGGTGTAGGAGACCCTGGTTGGCAGGTGGTCTATAAAAGTTGATTTCTAACTGCGTGAGAGTCCTATGCAAATAAAAAGATTAATTTATCTACGCCTTTTTTGTCAATATAAGCCTAAATAGTTTAAACAGAAAAAATAATTCTCTAATTTGCAAATAGGCCTGCAATCTCAATGTTCGCCTTGTTAATCTTTCCTTTAAGTTTATGTTGGGAAACAGTAGACAAGGTGGTAATGATTTTTATGCTTTATTAATTTCGTTCTCCTCTTAGGCCATCATCAGAAGCAGACTATCATCAGTCAGACTCTGAAACATGGGACATAGAAAGTTAAACAGTCTGTCACGGAAAAAGTATCTGCCTTTCTGATTTGCGTCTGCATTCATGATCTATTTTAAATGCTTGACAAAAAATCAGACGGCATCAATAGTCTACTTTCCCAAAAAATTAAAGATTAAATTTGAAACAATCCATATCCCCGTTCTCCCAAAAAACAATTCAGCTATTTCAAAGATATATGACCAAATGAAGTTCACAGAAGTTCTGTTTCATAGTTTGATTAGATATGATAGAAAAATCATTGTGGACGCTAGGACTATTCATATAATTGGAATTGAGAGTCGCATCTATTATGTGGCATCAGGTGTTATGCATCATCTCCTCTCAAAATACAGGGCCTACACGCTTCATGACATTTTTTCCTTTTAGATATCGCACTAGTTTGACTTCATGTTTGTGAAAGCATTGCATGAAATTAAAACCACAAAATTTTGATCTATGTTTTTTATGTTTTCAATAGACGAGACAGAGAGACATTGAAGTTAATGATTTTTGAATACAAAAAGAATGAATACAGACGAATGTAAGAAATTGCATTGCTATAAGGAATATCAAAATTTAATATTGGCACTCTAAATCAATATAAAGTGATGATGTAACCATGATCAATAATGATCAATAATTTCATAATTTTGCTATAGCTTTGAATGGCATTACAGAAGTCATCCATTCTCCACCATCCACAACAAGCGTTTCACCATGAATATATGATGCAGCAGGACTGACAAGGAAAATCAGAGCATTTGCGATGTCTTGACGTTCACCGAATCGTTGGAGAGGGATCCCATCTCTAACCATATCTTCCACTCCGGCGCCTGAAGTGAAACAGAAAATGCTACTTCTCAGCAACAGCCATGGACATGTGGAACAAAAAATTTAAATGGTGATGAAATGTTGTTTACCAAGACAGTTTTGATGTCATAGACGGATGCGGAAGAATCCGCATGAATTACAAACATCATTCATCTTCCATAAAACAGTGAGACGTTTTAAGTGTGCAGAGCAGCAGGGAACGAGCTCAGGAAATGTTACTCACTCGATTTTGGCCGGACTCGACATGGACTAAAAAAAGAAGTTTCCCTATGTCGCAACAACGTTCAAGGACAAAAATGCGAGTACCTGCGTGAAGACTAATCAGTGTGACAAGTACTATGAAGCATCATGTCAATAATATTACTATTTCCCAATTTTGACTTTTTTGATCAGTATAACCATATTATATCGAACATTCATGTAGCTGCAGGCATTCACCGTTTCTTCCATCAATATTATAATAATATGAAATCAACGGCACAATTATAAATTGACATAATTATGCATCAATTCTATCCAACCATTTGACTTATCACGTTTACAAAATATTAGTAAATCTACCGTGCATTTTGGATGAGAATGCAGTTGCTACCGGGTTAGGTTCATATTATGCAAGGCTCTAAAATGCAGAAAGACAGTAAAGATGGAAAATTTCAAACAAAGTCTCACACGCGTGTGTATTCTAGTAAAGTAGTGTAAATGACTGCTCCATTAATAGGGCAAAAAGACTTAATTCGAGACCGCGCATTTACCATTAAGCAAAATTGATCGTTTGGTGCGCGTTTTGGAATTTTTTTGCCGATATTGGAAAAGTAACACATGATTTGTGTGGAATTCACTGGGATGTAGATGGTTGATAGGACGGAACGGGACGGACCAGGTGCAAAAAAGACAGAATAGACGGAACTTTACGAGCCCTGAGTGTTGTATATTAAATGTAAATTACTGTTCTACTGTTATTGATGCACTTTGCCGACACAATTCCTAACAGACCTACATGTATATGATTTCAAGACGGAGATATAATATCATAGGGAAATACAATTCTTAGCAGCATGTATGTATGTATTCTTATACCATAAATCCTGTACTAGGACTATAGAAACATGTTTAATGCCACAATAATGCATTCTTGCGGTTTGTGTAGGAATTCCCACAGGAATCCCATAGAAAGTTACTGTGGTGTGGGAAAGAAGAGTCGCGTCACACGGCAACTGTGTCTAAATTTGCACTATCTCATGTACGAGCAGCCGCGCATAGGTGTCCCTAGATAGGTTTCAAATTTCTATTCAGCGCAATTATCCCAAACGTTGACCACATCGGGAAATAGCCTTCTCCCTCATCAAGCATATTTTATTGAGAAGTCATCTTGCAAAAAGCCGCGCGATTCTACGTCATTCAGGAATCGCACGATTGATTCCGTTGCACTAGTAATCGAGCGGAATAGATTAATTGCGTCCGCCACCGCATAAGATGCGCTATGGCACTTTCTGCCATTCAATCATTGTCTTTGAAAACAACGATGCTTTCCTCACGGGAGACAGAATGAGCCTACCGTCTTTCCTCTCTATCAAGGCACTGCCTTAACCCGTTACCCGGGAGGATTGTGAAGACCCCTATTACCTTTTTGATATTGCTCTAAAACAAAAATAAGTGCAACAACATTTTTTGTTACTTAGCTTCTACGTATTTCTGACGATCATACCTAATTTTATCATTTGGTAACCAAGGAATCATTAAAAAGATTGACCACTATTTTAAGGGACTTTTTTGAAAATCGGGATTTTTTTCTAATTTCTTGCAAGATTGAGCATCTTAATCAATTCAAATCACTTGCGGACAATAGCCAAAGCACATATAAAGATATGATTGACATGCTTAATTATCCACAAATGCATCTACGTAATCATGATGTGGATGACAGCGATATACTTTAAATACTACTCATAAAGTCTTTGTAAATAGTGCAGTCAGTTCTATGCTTTCAATAGTGGATCCCAAGTCAAGTGAGCAGGTTACCATACATAACAATATGTTAGGTGCATTCATTCATTTGCATGAACAGCAGCTCTAATTTTTCTGCACGATATACAAGTAAGATAGGAGCAGATTATACATAATTCACATGCATTCAGCGCTGCTTAACTATCCCCATGCAATCGCACATACTCCCAACATTGTCTTAAGACGTTTTTCATGGGATAAAGCACATCGCATATTCAATTCATCTACCATCAATTTCCGACAGACACCGTTGTAAGTGGTTATTTAAGCTCTGCTACGCATTTCGAATATTTTCAAGATAACGAAAGTACAGGAAGAAGTCTGAGTTTTTCGCTGAATATGACTGCTCAGTTTCATGAGAGGAGATGACAATATTGTAATACGACAGCGCTATGCCTCATATTTCTCATTTGATCCGATTATAACTTAGAAAACATCAGGTGACTCTGTCTTCAATTACACAACTGCCAGTTTCTACACGCTCCCGACACAAAACCTGATGAACCATTGCATCTTCTGGACCTATGAAAGGTATCAGTAACTCAGTTACCTATCAAACAGGTTTCCTACGTAGCCAACATTAAATAGTGTTCGCTAGCCCCTTCATTGATGTGTCCATTTGGCAGCATTTCTTGGGAGAAATGTTGATCCCATGGTGGCAAAAATTTATAACCAAAAGAAAGAGGAGATCAATGCGATTCTAATTACACCTCTCCTAAAACCGTACGATGCCGATAACACTCGCAAATTGCATTTGAAAATATTTTTTTCAAAAAAACTTCAATTTTGATAATGATTTTAAGAATGATAGGATTAAATATGACAGTCAATAATTTTCTTCATCTACAGTCGACTTGAAATTGCTTCTGTAGGTGCGCACAACAATTGGTGGTGATAGATGAACAAAAAATATTCTGACCCTTCTTCATTAAACAGAAAGTTCTCTTTCTCTTCTTCACAAGCTCGCGAAGTCATTCATTCCTGTCTGTCTGCCAAATTCTTTCAGAATTGCCGCATAAAAAACTATACTTAGTCGAATCGATACCAAAGGAGAAATTTCTAAATAAAGTCAACGCACATTATTATTCAATAAGACAAGAGGATTTATGGTTTTAGAAATAGAATTTGCGCATGGATCATCGGTGTTTCATTCTGTAAGGTCAACGTTATGAAAAATTATGCAACAGTTGGTACATGCGTCGTATGATTTTGTGATGTCTATTTAAGAAAACTCTTTAACTTTCGTAGTAAGCTCCATTCTCTTCAGAATGGCTAATAAATCATAGTCAATCTCAAATATTCTTCAACAGCTGGGGATTAGAAAATAGCTAATCACAATTTGCGGGAATTTTTTGACTTGAAAGCATCAAATTATAAAAAAAAAAAACATTTTTACTGATAATTTCATGTAATGCCCGGCCGTCCAACAGAACCCCTGAGTAGAGTCAAATTAAAATAGGACCCGCCGTCTGCATTATAGGAAATATAGTTTGTGAAACATACTGAAGGGGATAAAACTCACCGAGTCTGCGCATTCCTTTCTGTATCACTAATTGGACCGGGGCAGATACCGACCACTCGTATGCCAAGTCGACCCCATTCAGTTGCCATATGACTTGTCAATGCATCTGGAATACATAACAAGACGGTCATACAATAAAGAAGAAGCATCGAAATAATAATAAAACAATTCTTTCTCCATACATATTGGTGAACTCCCCTCAAAACTACAAGTTTGTCTTCAACTTGTGCACCGTGATCAATCGAAACAAAGCATCAAAAAATATGACTGAAAGGAGCGGAATGTCACGGACCTCATAGAAGCCTACATGAAGGCAGCCTAACCCCAACTCAACTCCAGAAGTAGTTGTTAAAATTCGAGAAAAAATTCTTTATTGGCAATCTTATAGCCATCCTTCGAAATACAACATGTACGTATATTGAATTGCAACCAGAAATAAAGTTTTGCGAAATAATATGCATGACATCATATTTTGCATGATAGTATATACTGTCATGATATCATGCAAGACATAAATGCATGATTGAGTATTTAATCAGCAGTCTTGTTCATGAATTTGGCTACTGAGAAGAGAAACGTTGGGGTTCATTTGCGAAGCAATTTCATGAATGCTAGCTTCTAGAGCTTAGTTCGTCATTCTCGTTCTCTGCTTGTTTTTTGGATATTAGGCTCGTGTAGACCGTAGGTTGCGCTCTAATGTTCTAACAAAAAAGCACTCATAATGCGATATAAATATCAATTTGCCAACACAGACAATGAAAATAATTGACACTACCTCCCACGACGAAGTTTGCAAAAGCTCACTTGGTGACTTATCACCGTATTACTTGGGAATCTAGTTGGTGAAATTTTGAATCTATATGTCATTTATTTTTCAAACGAGAAAAAGGCAGTGCTAGCTGATAATGAACTCTTCCTGTCACGTCATAGAAACATTTCTGAAAAATCGAAGCATGGAGGACGTTCTATTTATTGGATAGCGGCCTCACTACCAAAACAGTAGGTGTAAGTAGGAATTTCTTCCGATTCCAAATTCAATTCATAACAATCGCAATATCAGTGATATGTTTATGACTTACCAATGGCGGCTTTTGCCGACCCAGCATGCGCTTGCATTGGCGTCCCACGGTAATATAGACTGGCTGTTATGTTTACGATGACTCCGCCGTTTGCCTGAAGGGAAAATGATCACACCCATAGGAAAAACAGCAAAGGCAAGCATGCAGACACTAATGAGAATTTTAGCCAAAATGTCAAAAATATGCATCTGAGCTGGATTTATTAGCTTTTTTCGAGCACAGCTCTTGAAAACGTTTCTGGAGTTGAACAAAAGAAGTAATTCTCCTCATTTTCCTCTTCAGCTACGTTCGCGCACGCAATGTAACCCGACGCAGCTAGTCGAACATCTGGTGCTGACGGGGATCTGTGGGTGTGAGAGGTACCTGACATCTCTCACCGAAGCTGTTCGTGTGGAACCAGCAGAACTACTGAGATTAGAGAGTAGACAGCCGTGAACGGATGAATGTCTTATGGCACTTTGACTGACTCATAAGCTATGATACTTTTAACATCTATTGTACGATCAGGATAAGTTTATATTATTAACATTATTAATTTACGTATTTTAAGAAATTGAACCATAATTATTCGATTACACATCCAATTTTTACACAAACAGTCAAAAACTAAAATTTCAACTACTGACATAACTACTAAATCACTAAAAAGTCACTAAATAATTAAACCTGGGATCCGATGGGCAAAATTCCGAGATGTCGGGACTTGAAAAACCTACGGGGATCCCGAGACTGCTATCCCTAGTATGTAGACTCTGCTGCACATCACTTTTTTGATAGAATCTAAATGAACAGTAATCATGTGTTTTAGCAGAAAGCCGATTTTGAAACGTGTTAGTTCCACTCAAAGCAATGCAGTTAAATTGTAGTACTTAAAAAGGGGCAGTTCCGTTTGCCTATCCATCTTTGTCTCATTGACTACTTCATTGCATGGCTAGTCAATCATGACTCAGTTGACCGCAATCATCCACTTTAGGAGACGTAATGACGTCACTTCTGCCAAAGATCTGATACGCCATTGTGTACATGCTTCGGAACGAATCAGATATGTGCAAAACCTTCAGCGCATAGGTGGAAAATTAAATGAACAGGAAGTAATAATACTTTGACCCATAAAAAATGATTCTATGGTTGAATTATTTTCATTATAATTTGCAAAATCATTGCTTAGTAACTGAGCAATCTGATGACACAAAAACTCATATTCAAATTCTCCAGCCATGTTCCTTTCGAGATGAATATCTTCTCTGCATGAACTGAACGCAAGTAAATAGCCCTCAACTGTGAGAGTTGATGCTAGGTCACATCATGTCCGATGCCCTTTGAACATGTTTTCAGTGCGCAATAAGCCACAAAGAAATGGGAGCATAAATGTATAAAGTAGGCTACGTATGAAGGAACCCAACCGTATGAAAATGTGTGATTTTTACAAGTCAACCGAAAAAATGCTCAGGATACAAGAAGACAACGAGATTAAGAACTTATGAAGCAAGCTGAAGACATTATGCTTAATTCGCTCGTAGCGATGTGCTCGGTAGATACGGAACATGACAAATTTCGCGGTCAAAAAGAAAAAAGAGACAGAGAATCGTGGACAGTGTGGTGAAGCGGACACTAAGAGCAAGTATCGAAGACTTAACTGATTCCTAAAAGACCAAGAAGTGAATGAAGTTATTCAGATATGTTCATTTTTACAATCAGATGTTGTTTTCAATGAAAGTATTCAACAGTGGCGTCTTCTCCGTACCTGCGAGGCCTTCGGCGCATCCTCAAAAATTATTTACCAACATTTATAAAAATGAAAAGTGTCATCATTCATTTAAATTCGATAGCTTCTCGTGATAGCTTCCGTCTAAAAATCAGACGCTCAACCTCAAGAGTGAACAGTTTTGCAGCACGTGCTTGAATCACAGCTGTTTTTCCTTCGAACAATTAGACTCACAAGCTAGTCGTGTGTTCAGACGGAGCACTGATGTTCAGACAGCGAAAGAGACAGTGTTGTGTGCGTGTGAGGCAGTAAGCGCACGCGCGCGTAAATACTGGCTTTCCCGATAGACATGATGCTTTGCCTTCCTCCAATTTTTGCAATGAATTCTACGCAATTTCTTGATCGAGGCTCGGTGCCTAAATATAGTAAGGGAAGCGCAACCCAATTGTTCCTAGCTTCGCTTAATGTGAGAGAAGCCAATACATCAACAGTGGCAGATGGATGACGTTCAGACAAGACTGCGATCAGATGATGAGCGTTTCTCCAATGAATGCTGAGTAATGCATCTGACTCGAACACCCATAAATTCGGTAGAATTCCCTAATTTGTTTATACGTGATTGATGTGACACTATGTTTTAGTACTGCAGATGAAGATCATGACCACGCCTTTCGTCCGAAGGGAATATACTGAAAAAGATGACAAGTCATCAAGCATGGTAGGCCAACACCTGATATGAAATTGAAAGTACTCACACAGAAAGAAATAAGAAATACACAAGACATTTTAATGCATCAAAATTTTCAAACATGTGAGTGGCTGACCGGCAGTCAAAAACGCAAGAAACTGTTTCGCATTGCTGGTAGCCCCAGGTAGGGCCCGGTACCGCCTGTCGCATTTTGGTCCCTGGGCCGGGTTGACCATTCCCCAAGTCCGGCCACAGGCCTTGCCGGCTAAGGGGGCCTGGGCCATTGTTGGCCCCGGCCTTGCCTGTGCCGCCCAATCATTGTTGCGATTGTTGTGATCCATGGGCCGCCCGCCGATTGCCTTGGCCTGTTTGTGGGGGTTTGGTTGGGTTGTGGGGCTGTTGCCGTGGCCTGCATTGCCGGGTTGGGGCCCCAAACTGATGCCTGGGCCCATTGAGGACCTTGTTGTTGGCCGTTGGCCGCCCCGGGGTGCAGCCGAGGGGACCACCACACATGATTGTGCCAATGGGCCACTTTGCCAAATTGGGGCCCAGGGCTTTGGCAGCCATTTGCCGGCCTGCCAGCATACCGCCACTTGACCAGGCAGGTGCCCAGACCATGGACCGCCCCTGCCCTTGCCACGCCGGGCCATTTGCCGTCCTGTTTTGAGCCCTTCCAGACCCGTGCCCCCCACCGCCAACCCCCGTGGCCAATTGGAGCCCATTGCTTGACCAACCCCGGTCCCCGCCATGCCGATGCTCCTGGGGGGGCCTTAGCCCTGGGGCCTTGTGGCCGGGGTCCGACCGCGTTGGCCCGTGCCATGTTGGGTAGCTGCCTGAAGAGAACATTGGTTGGTCCTTGGCCCCGCCCCCACCCCCGCCATTGGGGAGTCCAGTTGCCGTTGAGCCCTGCCTCTGTCTGCCCTTGCCCCTATGGCCGTAATTGGCCAGATTGGGCCCATTGGGAAGCTGATGTTAACTTCGGGCCCACGGTGCCGGTCCCGCCATTGGGCCATGAATTGCCCGTTGGTCCCCTATTTGTTGCGCCTGCCGCCCCCCTGCCCCCCCTTGGATATGAGGACTATGGATAGACCTCTGTTGCCACAGTAATATTGGAAGTCCCCCCTTGGAGCACCGGGGAAGGTTCCGGTCCCCCATGGGCCGCGCCATGGGTTTGCCCCTGTGCCATTTTGGCCCCCCCATTGACCCCCCCTCCCCAATTGGGGACCGGGGATACCCATTTATTTCCATTAGAGCTGGGCCCTTGTGATAGCCATTGGCCTGCCGATGCTTGGAAGAATGGGGCTGGTGATGCCCGTACCATTGGGTCCCACATGGACCAAGGCCGTCCCATTGATGAGGCCATTGTTGGCCGAGTGGCCCCTAGTGGGGGTGATGAGCCTTGGCCGATGTCCGGCGGAGGCCAGTTGCCATTTGGGCCGCCATTCCCCAAGGGCCCGTCGTGGTTGAAAGTATGCAGCCCGCATTGGCCAGATGTTGTTGCCTGGGGCCGCCGAGCGTGCCGCCTGGGTGGGCGTTGAGCCCGACCTTTTGTGCGTATGTTGGGGCCCCGTCATTGCCGCTTTGGCCTACGGGCCCTGCGAACCGCCTCACTACTCCTTTTTTCTCGTGAAAATGTGGTCTGGACAGAGAGGGGATATAGTGATCTCAGCTCCTTGAGTAAAGCGGTTATGCGACATGTACAATCACTTCTCATGTGCACTTTCACTTGACCTTAAAAAATGTTCGAAAATTGTTATTAAAAATTCAGGTTTTATGAAAATTAATGTTGTGACCTAAAAGTGCTTTGTATAGAAACATTATCCCAATGCCGAGTGAAGGCAATGTGGCAGGGAGCACGCGACGCCACTGGTATTCACTCTGCAAGTTCTGCTATATTTCCTCAGAATATATATATTCTCCTATACATATTGTCTATAAAGCGTTGTCAAAGTGAAGCTACGCAAATATAACAAATTTCATTCAAATGATTAAATGTACACTGGAAAATGATTGAAGGCGATGAAAGTAATGCTAACATGAACTGGCAAAGAGAGCGTCTTTAAAATTGATGTAAATTCCTGAACAGGAAGGGGGATAATATCACGATGCAGGAAAAAAATTACGAGTTTTGTGCTGCGCAATTTTTTTCTGACTGCGCAAAAAATGAAATTTAGGTCTGGCAACACTGGTGTTGCATCGCCAATGATCTTCTCTTGCTCCTGTGCAGCTATGCCGTGACCGCATTACGGTCGCAAAAAGCGCTGAAGTGTGTAAAATACCTCTGGTTTGTAGAAAATTCACAGCACTTGCTTTGTCATTCACTGTTACAGTTGTCTACAGTAGACAACAATCACAGGCAGTTCATGATCAAAGCACAGCTGCATCTATATTCTAACTGAGCATCCAAGGGACCAATCCCTCAACCCAGGGGTCAAAGTAAGACTTCTCGGTGGCGTTGTGCTATCACTCAGTGACAGATCAAGTCTATTCTAAATTGAATGTGACTAAATTTGACGAAATTCGATGAATTTGGAAACACTGGAAAATGTGTGGGGGGGGAAGGAGAGAAGTATCTCAACATTTAACAGAGCACCAGCATAAGAAATAGTTTGCGTGATAACATTCTCTTATTTAAGTCCACACAATCTGTGCGCCAAGCAAATGACACATCCGTATGCACAGCCTAGTCACGACTTGTGCCATTTTTTGGACAGGTTCATAAGCGCATATAGGATTGGGAAAGACTCATAGCTAGTCGCGATTAGGATTTCCATGCACAGCTTAGTCGGGAACTAGATGGAATTCCGTCTTTTTTCAAGTCTGGTGTAGAGCTGATCGAGTCGTATTAGCATGTCTTCAAAGATGCCTAAGTCAGTGCAACTCATTAAAAAATAGTCACCAAACTTCAGATAGATGCACTTAAGCATATCTGCTACCGACATACAAAAATGCATGCTGATCAGACGAGTACTTTATGCATTAGAGCCGAGATAACGTGAAGCATAGCGATGTCAACAGCTTGAATCTGACTTCCTCTGACCTCATCGTGTGAGCTGAAAGCACTTGTGATCAACAAAGTCATTTTCCGACAACTCGTGAAGTAATAATGACCAGGCCATATGCCTTGCAACAATATATTTAACTCAAAAAAGGTGTGAACAGAGTAGTGGTCGTGGAAAATTTCAAATAGCAATGGATGAGACGAAGGGGAGAGAGAACAATGCACACACACGAATGACAATGCCGTCGAACAGACGAAGTCAGATCAAGCTGCTGAATCGCTACACTTCACGCTTTCGTCTCGAATTCAAGAAGTACTTGTCCGATTTGCATTAATTTTCGCAGGGTAGAAAATAGGCTAAAGTACATGTACCTAAGGTTTTGTGACGATTGATTTATTTTTGCTGATTTTACACAATTTTGAAAACGGGGGGAGATAACCCAAAGGTACATTCAATTTATAATAAACATTTGCAAATACCATAATTATTAGTCGAGGAATTAAAAAAATGTGGGAAAATGACTCTTCCATGAAATGCAGTTTATGAAACAATTTACAAGATATTGCAGACATATACAGCCTAGATCAGTGTTGGGCAACAAGTTGGGATAGCGGGCCACAAGGAGTGGCCCACGAAAAGGCTCGCGGGCCACCAATTTTAAAAGGCAGTATTATAAGCTTTATATTCTCTTATTTCGTACTTTTAAGTGTTCAAAAACCGTGCATGGGCTCCACAAATGATAGTCGTGTGCTAATATACAATAGTGTAGTAAATATATATTAGTGTAGTAGTATACAAATGGAATTCAACAAGAATATTTGAAAAAATGTTGGCACGTCAGAAGCGTGCGGTTGGATTCCTTCATTCGTAGTCTAGGTCTAATTAATATAGCCTCTTTCAAGGTTCATTGAGGCGTTTTTTATTACGTAGAGAAACATGCTCAGCAGGGTATTGAATACTGTTGACTTAGCACAAACTCGCGCAGGTGATGACCATTTATCGCGTATGCGAGAAGATGTTCATTACGAAAGGAGCATGCTTGGATAATTCGAATGTCAATGTTTGTTTTTTGTGCCATCATATTGCTCATTTAGTTGTTAATTAATGTTTTTGCAAATTCTAGAGGATCACACACCCTTAGATGCACCTCTCGAGGGTAGGCTTTCACATAATCGATTCAAATAATGTCAGTGGGCCACTTTAGATATGAGAAGCGGTAGCGGGCCACCCAAAATGTCCCCGTGGGCCACCAAGTGGCCAGCGGGCCACGCGTTGCCCACCACTGGCCTAGATGGAAACTAGATTGACAGAAGCAAGAAAAATGAAGAAATAATTTCCGAAGCAACAATTAGAATAGGAAATCCTGTAAAACGCTCTGTACGTTCATCATTTTGAAATGTCTCTCTTATAATCGATCAAGAGTATAATCAGACACATACGCAACTTGCAATGTCGATTTACAGAGCATGCATTGCTCTAGCTTGAAATTAGAGGCCAAGAAATCTCAGAGTATTCATTTTTCTTAAAAGGGTTCCCCTGTTCAATATAATTGAACAATTTTCAAAACCTTTGCATGCCTTCGAATATGAGCTTCCAAAATATCATCACACTATGTCATATAAGTCATTTAGTGATTAATTGAAAGTATCCAGCGACAATTCATTTATCTTAGAAATGACTGTCTAAAGAAGCTTTCAATGTGTTTATTCCAGAAAGCGCCAGGTTTCTTGACCGCTAGAAAAGGAAACCATCCAATAATTAGAATCTTTATCTTTGAATTCTTGAGAATTCTCACAGCAGAACACCGACCACATTCGATTATGATTCTGAAACAATTTTTGATTCGCATTCCAGTATTGAAAAATTGTATAACAGCTGTCATTGACTGCTACAAATAGATACAGTATATCAAACCATGGAATAGTTGGCTATTTAACATGAAACAATGCTGCCATCTCACTTAAAATTCTCTTCATGAATATCCTGTAATCTGCTGTCAACAACTTCCACAACAAATAGTTTGACTATGATGCAATGTTTAAGATCGAATCTGATCTGCAGACCATAGATTTTTCCATGTGCCATCATTGCACATAGTCAAGATATCAAACTTCCATTCTAATGTACTATTATCCACTTCTATGGGGTCAAATATAGGTGACCGTTGTAAGACGTGCTGCATATTCAAGCAAAAAGGATAATCGGCCATCAATTGACTTGTAAATTTCATTTCTTTTCTTCGTTCATTTTCATTTCCTTGGATCTTATCCAATATAGAGACTATACCGGGTAACGTTGTGTTCTTGATGACGTAATGTTCTAAGCAATAAAATGACACTACTTTATTTTCATCATTAGTACGTCTTCTATCATAGCGATGGCCAGTTATCATCTCCCTAAGAGACCTCCCTGTTTCCCCAATATATAGAGAAAAGCAATTTTCAAATTGAAGAGTGTATACAATGTTGGTAGTGCTGCATGTAGTGTTACTTGATTTGATATTGTAAGAAAGACCTGTGACTGGTGACATCATTGTTGTTACATTCAAAATCATTTTGCATGTTTTACAGCACGCTCAGCCACAAGGTGTAACGCTTCCGGCTTGTTTAGTAGCTAAATTTCGTGGGATATCACATAATTTTGGAGAAACAAGAAATTGTTTCATCTTAGATGGCGGTTTCCACCAAAGTTCAATCTTAAGGTTGCTATCATGTAGGAAGTGCTTATGTTTATCAAAAATTTATCTCACTTCACTGTGAGTTGATGGATGATATGGGACAATGAAAGGAATAATTTGAAGCTTTTCGTTTATTTCGAAACAACATCTGCCGATCCAAGGTCAAGGCTTTAGTGATCTTTTGTAGAACTCGCCCACGAGAACATCATCTTATAACTAAGCCTGGCACAATTCCTGAAGATGTGATCGCACTTGAACAGAGCTCTCAGGATTCTCGGAACAGATTCGTCGAATCTGTAAAGCCTCAGAGTAAGCGATTTGGATTTTATGAGTTATTGGATGACAAGAGTCACAATAGAATAGAATAATGTATATATTTACCAAATGAAAATCAAAAATTTCAAGCGTCAAGAAACTGTCTGGTATCTGTCGGTTTGATGTACAAATCCGTCTGTAAACTTGAGCCGTTTATTATTACTTTTGTACCTAAGAAGTGAACACAATTATCGCCTTTCTCAAATGTGAATTTTATGGTTGGAAAATAATTGTTAGCATAATTTTCGAAGTCTTGTAATGTTTCCCATCCATGCGTCCATATCATAAAAATGTCATCTATATAGCGCCACCATACCAAAGGTTTTAATTGTTTATTTGAGAGCAATTTACGTTCAACAGAATCCATAAAAAGAGTAGCATAATTAGGCGCCATTTTGGTACCCATAGCAGTTCCCTGTATCTGATTATAAATACTCTAATAAAATTGAAGCATTCATTGTAAGAACTAATTTTGTCAGCTTCACCAAGTCTCAGAGCTGGGATATGATGAATTCCCTCCCGTATTTAATGCTTCACGCATAGCTCTTAGTCCGTCACTATGAGGAATGATTCCTATTCCTGATGACGGATAAGAACGGCTGTTCCACTCCTATCCGAAACCGTAGAATAAATGGTTTCCAACATCATCACCTTGATTTTATTATGACCTTCGCAAATACTACAAGAAAAATATTAGCGCAGAGGAACCAAACTCTACATATTACTGACTCATGGAGAAAAGAGTTGGCTGATATACGGCTTTATAGAGTACAAGCAATCACAATCACAATCACGTAGGTTAATACCCCAGCTAGTAGTTGGCAGACTCGATGACACCGCTCTTCTTTCTCGCAGCTAAGTGATCTTCATCCTAACAAGAATTGAAGTTGCAGACCTTTTTGGAATTAATTATGTAACAGTGGCGGCGGAGCCGGGGGGGAAGCGGGGGAAACTGCCCCCCCCCAAGAAATATCATGGTGGGGCAAGAGTATCTTCTTGCCCCCCCAAAATTTTCTAGGTGTATTAGGCCAGAAATATGTGGCGGATAGAGATGTCACTGAAAGTTGAAACTGTCATCTTCCTGTCAAATATTGCGTTTATTTCATTTCCTGTCTGTCCTAATTATGTTTCAGCTATTTATTCCTTAAATTAACTTGTTGGTGTCCATGACAGTCGTCTCTAATTTCTCCTCTTCATGATTCAATGGTCTTCCCCTTCCCCCCCCTATCCCGGCAAAATGGGGGAAATAGCCAAAAAAAAAAAAAATAAAAAAAAAAAAAAAAAAAAAAAAAAAAAAAAAAAGAAAACCCACCTCCGGGGCTAAAAACAAAAAAAAAAAAAAAAAAATAAAAAAAAAAAAAAAAAAGAAAAAATAAAAAAAAAAAAAAAAACGATGAATGAAAAGTGCTAGCCAGCGTTCATAATCAGATATTGCCTCATCAGCTGACACCTTAGGAGTGACCCGCGCCTGTCGGGGGATTGACCAAGACGGTAGGCGGACCGGGCAAGTTGTTACACGGGGTAAGTTGTTACAGTGGGCCTACCGTGAAAACTACAAAGCGAAATCTGACGCGTAACTAGCAAAAGATGAACCTTTATTGACGCATTATTCTGATTTAATTAACTAATTTCTGTATTTCTGAAACTATAATTTTTAAGTTAACATTTCAATCTCTAAAAGTTTTTATCAATTTTGTCCTGTTAATAAAAATTTCCGCTTTCATTCTTGATCTGCAGACGATGGCGGCAAGGGGTATGAGTCAGGCCCGTAACTAGACGGGGCCACCGGAACGGGGGGGCCAAGCCCCCTGCTACCTGAAGCGCCCCCCTGAAGAATCCTCAGCGTCATCTTTATTTGTATCCAACTTCTGACTTCTGAGTCAAATTTATTGAATGTATCAATTATAGGCGATTGATTAAGAGAAAACGTGAATAATCTAATTGTAGAAATCACTCTATAGAAACACAACCCTTCCCAAAATCTGATATTCAGCAAAGAATAATTGAAAGAAGGTTGTATTTATTGCCTATTCACACATTTACGATTCTTGATCTATAAAATCTATAAAAAGTGTTCATTATGTTTGACTGTTAGTTAAGTTACCACTTTCATCCTTCATCTGCAAACGATGCGGCATGGGTAAAAATGCAAGTGATGATCTCATTGATAAACAAGTGAAATTAGTTGATTCTCTCCAACTTCCTGTGTCGGAATTTGATGGATCCCCCATTTTGTGAATATTGCTTGAAAATTGGCGAAAAATTCTGTATTTACATGTAGTATTGCTTTTATTATCGATTAATGAAATGTTAAACATCTTTGTTTATGACGATAAAGAGGCGATTCAGCGAGAATCGTTGCGGACTTCCTGCTGAGCTGACACTGGAAATTTTTTAATTTTTTTGGAATGCAAAGTTTGACACCTGTTAAATCCATTAATTGAAGAAATGAGGTAAGTCTGATCCGTGCGCAAATGTTTATGGCTGCATTTTCCAATCAACATGGCTAGGGTAAGTTTCTCAGGTTTCATCTGTTCACAGAAATATGGCTTGACTTATAAGCACTTTGTTCGCAGCTACAGATTCAATTTATCATATTGACTTGATTCAGTTTGTCGTCCATAACTCATCTCAGTTATCTCTTAATTGAACAGTAAGTATATCTATGAGCGACTTGTACTTTGAATGAAATGAAATGATGAAATCTCAATCAAGGTCGGTGATGCAATTTACGGTATGGAGTAACCTCCACAGCGGCACCAGAGCCCTGTCGCTGCGTCGTTTCTGGTAGCAGATTCGACTTACTTCGACGTGGCAACCCTCGGCCCTGGGTATCATTCCTGGTGGTTTGTTTTTGCGGGAATGCGTTAGAGTAACGCTAACGAAGCAGTCGGAGAAGAAAAACTCACGGGCTTAGATGCATCACTGACTAGGCCATCAGAAGGAGGATGTCCCCTAGATAAGTTGGCCACCTTAATAAATTAGTATGACTTTTCCGCCCCTACCTTGATCGGATGACCTGTCTGGGGGTAGTGTTGAATGCAGCAACTTCGACAGTCGATGAATCTAACAGGCACCCTGATCGAATCAACCATTCGAGAAGGACCGACCTGATAGATGAGACGGAAGTTTAATGCTGCACTCAATTCGCCAGCAGCTACGATCGTGAGAGGGTGGTTCCTTCTCACCTTGAGGGTAGTTAGGTTAGGAATTAAGGACCAATACATACTTGCAAAAATACACAGATGAATCCTTCCACACATCATGATCCGTTATCTAAAATGCATGAGTTAGTAAAAGTATAACAATTTATCTGAACATTACCTGTAATAGGCTTATCTGAGTGTGTAGCCAAGGCGTAACCCTCTCTGAGAAAATCTCATTGACGAAGAGTCGATTGCTGATTAGATACGCCTACTAAGGAACAGTTGGATCAGATTACGTCAAAAAACCGTCAAAAGGTGTTATAGAGATAAGTGAATCAAACGAAATCTGTTGTATGTTTTGTTATTGTAATTCCCAGGTTCGTTAAGGTTACATAGATTTATATTAAGATTTTTGATGATTCAACGAAGCATGGAAATAATGTACATGTACATAATTGGCATATCAGCAATTACTCAGCAGTCATGTATGTAAGTACGTAGTCTTTATTTAAAATATATATTTCATATTTCAGCCCCGTCTCCCCTAATGATGTAAACACTGTTTCTGGCTGGGCGCGGCCCCTACCTGTCCTTGTGGTCAAATTTTTTACAGGGAAATGTTCTTATGAATTTTATGTTCATGTTCCTACTAAAACTGTAGCTAACTGATTATCTGGCGCGGCCCTTACCTGTCTTTGTGGTCAAATTTTTAACAGTCAAAAGTTCTTATGAATTTTTTGTGCATGTCCTCTTAAGCTGTAGCTAACTGATTATCTGGGCGCGGGCCCTACCTGTCCCTCTGGTCAGATTTTTAGCTAACTTGAATAAGGGCGCGTCCCAAGGGGAAGTGCTGCCCGAATTTATTTAGAATATCACATTCATGTTTTGATGTATCTTTCAATATAATTTTTATTTGCAGGAAATGAATCCGCAACATTCTCACAAAAGAATAACCGACTTTTTCCTACCATCCTCTTCAAAACGGTTGCATTCTATGACTGATGAATCCAGTAGTAGTCTGAATCTGGAGCCGACAGGAGTTGATTCGACCTTCGATAAGCATTCTGATGAACCACCTGCTAAGAAAAGCAGAATTGCTACTGTTCCTGAAACGGAAAGACAAGATGTCCCCTTTCATCCTCCATCCTCCTTTGAATTTCCTCGAACTAATGGACGTCGGTGTTCTACGATGCTCATTTTACTAAACATTCTTGGCTACATTACGATAAGGCAAGCGATCATGTCGTATGTCATGTCTGTAGCGCAGAACTGGAGAAGCAACTTCTTAAAAGGACTGACTTCAGAGAAACTGCATTTCTAACTGGATTCAAGAAGTGGAAGAAGGCTTTTGATAGATACAAGGATCATGAAAAGTCTGAAATATATAGACTGGCAAATGAAAAGACAATTGGTCAACGGGGAGTTTCTGTTGTTACTCAATTGAATAGCGCACATGAAATAGAACAACGAAGAAACCGTGTAGCCTACCTGGAAGTTATCAGAAATGTAAGGTTACTCGCAATGCAAGGAATGGCTTTAAGAGGTCATAATGATCATAATGTTTCTGAGAAGCATAGTAACCTGATGTCGTTTCTGGAAGACAGAGCAGAAGACTTACCGGAACTGGCTGACTGGTTAAATCGGCGCGAAAATTATTTGAGCCACGATGTCCAAAATGAGCTTTTACAGATAATGGCTCATAAGATTCAAAGGGATCTTCTTTCACAAGTACGAGACAGTCCCTACTGTTCTGTTATTGCTGATGGAACAACAGATATAAGTGGCAAAGAGCAATTTTCATTGTGTATCCGATTCGTCAATAGTGAAGATCTGAAGCCAACCGAATATTTTCTCGGCTTTGTTGAGGCACCAAACAGCACTGGAGAAACTCTGTTCCGGGTAATTAAAGATGTTTTCCTTCGCCTTGGAATCGACTGGGAAAAGCTTAGATGGCAGTGCTTTGATGGTGGAGCAAACATGAAAGGACGATTCAACGGATGCCAAGCTCATATTCGTCGGTCACAACCGCTAGCAAGCTACATCCATGGTTGCAATCACTCCTTGGATCTAGCTCTAATCGAAGAAGCAAAAGAGGTAAATATTGAAGCAAATGTATGAATTTTTTCGTCTTTTATTGATACTATTTCATTATTTTATCATTAATATTATATAAGTATAAGTATGCTATCATATACGTAGACAAATTATTAAGCTTTTATCTAAAAAAAATAGTGACCTTAAACATATTTTTTCAAAAGGAATTGTATTCTAATGTTATTTACATTTTGTTACATATTCACCCTAATGTCATGTTTCATTCTTTCCTTTGCTTAGAATAATCCGTTTTCAGCAAAGTTTTTGTTTGAAAAATATCTTTCTTAAAAACATCCTTAAATTGATTTACTATTTCAAATGTTTTTCAAATTTTTTTATGACAGAAGTTACTCATGCATTCCTTTAGAATGTATGAATTCATATTTCATATAAATTATTAAGAATTATCGTCTATTGCAGATTTCCATGATATCCGACGCCTTAAACTGACTGTGTCCGTGATATTGCTTCGTGCCTGAGATCTTCTGCGTCTAGACTTGACATATTCAATAAATATGTTGAGGATTCAAGCACTGAACAAATTAAGAAAACCCGGCTGTTATCTATATGCCCTACACGTTGGACGGTGAGGCACAAGGCTTTCGTTCGTTTCATTGAACATTATGATGCAGTGGTTAGTACAATAACTGATCTTGCTTCTTCGAAATCTACGAAGCCAGATATACGTACCAAGCTGCGAGGTTACCAATCATATTTGAAGAAATTTGAAACAATTTTCGCTATGAGATTGTGTGACGAAATATTTGGTCCATGCGAACGTTTTGCGAAGGAGCTTCAAAAAGTGGAGATGTCAGCAGGTGAGGCTTTGCGAGGAGCAAAGTTTTTGATTAATCATCTAGAAAATCTCCGGAAAGAGGAAAATTTCAAGGAGCTACTTGAGAGAGTCGAATCGATGGCTGATGCTTTAGAAACAAACATCAAACCCATCAAGCCTCCGCGACCTGTGCATCCACCCAAACGATATGAGCATTCGCTAACTGCTGCTTCAGATGCAAAGTTGGATGGAATCAATCACTTGCGGCGAATATATTATGAATCCATAGACTTAATAGTGTCACAAATAAAAGCACGGTTCGATCAAGATGGTTTGAAATGGTAAGTTGGATCTCTCCTATACATTATGTTTTTCCTCCACTTCAAAATTTTGACCTCTAAAAACTATTAAATACCATACGTTTTATTCTTATTCAAAATATATTTTTTCACTTCTTTGTGACATGTTCCAGCTGAGAATATGCGATAGAGAGATAAAAATGTTGATGTCTGTCTCTGAAGGCCTGTCTTTCGCTATTTTAGCTTAAACTTTATTTTTCAATTAATCGGCCTGTGAAAGTTGGGTAGTTTTGCGGTTTTTTCTATTTTGAAAGAACAACAGAAAAACATATAACCCTATCAAAATAAAGGATTTTCTTTTAACTCGTCACATAACTGCGTGCCCTAAGTGAACAATAAGATTAAACGCATCTATGCAAATTCAAGATAGTATTATTGCAATATTTTCAATTGACTTTTCAATAATTCGACCTACTCACTAATCATTTTTATGATTTTCAGTTGAATTAAATATTCATTATTACGATATGAAGTACAATTTTATATGAGAGGTTAATTGTTATGATAGGATAATCATACAAAAACTAATATAAATGTATACGCACGTACATGTATAACGTAAATGTAATAACCATTTAATCTGATTTCAGTTTGTCCAATCTGGAATACATATTGACACAAAATCAATATGACGAGAAGACACTCAAAGAACTCCTTGGGATTCACTCCAGTGGTTTCGACGTCCCTATGTTATCGGCACAACTTCGACTATTACCAACATTGGGAAGTCATAAAACCGTACCTACTATCATCGAAGCACTGAGAGAAGCTGGACCGACAGTCAGGAATATGTGTCAAACTATGCAAACTAGTGATGGCTGCTCCAACGTCGGTTGCAACTGCCGAGAGGTCATTTTCGCACCTACGGTATATAAAAAACTATCTCAGGTCGACTATGGGACAAGCTCGCCTAACACATTTAATAATTATTCATTTGTTCCGTGCACAGTCGCGGAATCTGAATAAGGAGGAAATACTCAAAGAGTTTGTGAGCAGATGCCCACAGAGGAAATCTGTATTTGGCAATTGTCTAAAATAAAGAAAAACACCAAGCCATTATGAAGATCATTTTTAATTGAATCAATGTACATATACAATGTTCCTTCAATTCAAATTTCAACAATAGTACGTTTGCATTAGCCTATAGTAGCCTAAACAACTGTAAGCAACTGTGTGTATGATATACGGGTAAAATACATGGAAACTGCGATAGTAGAGCTTGAATTTACCGGGAGAAGCGTGCCTTAACCATGATATAAATACCCATAGACAGTTTAAACTGAAAAATATTTGCTGATATATTATGTTTAACAAGATGTCCTTCAGAAGGTTGAAAGAATTATTTGTAAACAGCCTTTTGAGGTACCGTATACACATGAACATACACAAATAAGCCCAAATAAATAATTGAATAAACAACAAAACACGTTCAAGTGAAATTCTCATTGACAACCGCTGCCCCCCCAACAGAAAAAGCGCTCCGCCGCCCTTGTTATGTAAGCTTAATTCCTGAACAATTTTTTTGTGACTACTTTTAAAATCCATTGTACTCGTACGATCAGAATCAGTCTACATTGTAAGACAGAAATATATCATATGTACAGAACACCGTAATAATAGTACATGTACACGAAGTAATATGCAGTATTTTAAATAATAGCTTGGTATTTCAACGTGCAAAATTTAAGAATTTGAATAATATCTATTCGATTGTCCATTCAATTTTCACACACAAAATAGTTCAAGACCTTATTTCAACTACTAAATCACGAATAAATTAATCGCGGAATCCCGTGAATAAACCCCGATTATTTTATGAATTTACAAAGACTTTTGGGATCACAGAATTGCAATCCCTATTGACTACTTTAATTTTTGGAGATGATGAAGTTCGAATCAGAAATTGACCAAACTGCTCCATCCTCGCAGCTGAGAATTGTCCCCTGCCGTATCGAAGTCACCTGGACTCCCAGGCCAGCATGACAATCGTTATCGAAGTGCCAATTTTGTTCGCATGTATCTTAAGTAATCATCAATCCTTTTGTGTAAGAATCAAACACTTTCTGAATGGTGCCACACTTCGGCTATATTGTTGACACTCAAGTGGGATGACCACGTAAAACTTCTGAGAGTGTCTCCTTCGTGTGCGCATAATCGGCGCTAGAATATGATCGTTCATAAGTACCTACAATACATGACAAGGACTCAAGGAGCCTCGTGCTTGACAGTGGACGACTTAATTTCGAATTCAGCCTTTACTAATGACTGCAGAAATGTTTGTTTCATTTACGATGATTCAAAATCAATGATCATTATTTGCGTAAATACGATAAGAATTATGTTTCCTCAAATTCTACAATTCATTAACTTAATCGAAAATAATTCTCTTAACATAAGTTCATGACATGCATTCAGCTAGATCAAGCACAAGCTTAGGAGATGAATTAAATTGCATGACTTTTGCCAATAACTGAGCGGAATCGCAGGCAGAAAGTAGGCACAAATCCGCCACTTGAATCCGCAACAGTGATGTCAAAGCAGCCTAAATGAAAAAGTCTCCTTGAGTAATCGAAGCATTCAAGCTAACATCCTCTTTTTTTAATACATGAAATCCCCTATCGCAGGGTTCCGCAAACTTTGAACTCTTCCGGCCAAATTCATGCTAAGACTTTTAATTCCGGCCGCATTTTAGAATTATCATGCTCTATATACGCATAATAGTATCAAAACTACTATTTTATTTGCATCACTCAATTATTGGATCCCCGGACTATAATTTTATTATTTATTAGATTTTAAACAAATCAAAAGATATTATTAGGTTATAATTATTTATTAGACAGAAGACAATAATTGATTGAACGAACGAATTATAATTGATCATAGAAAGAATATCAATGTGATAGATGCACTTGAATTTCAGAACAAGGTTTATTGAAATGTTTGAAATTTGTTACGGCAGCTTTGATTAGATCCGAAGTGTGCTCGCATGAAAGTCGATTTCTGTGTTTATTTTTTACATAATTAAGCGACGAAAATGCTTGTTCGTATACAAATGTGGATCCAAGCATGGAACTGACAATCGTACTGACATTGCGTAGATTTTTGTGATGAACTTTTTTCAGAATTGAAGAATCGACTCCAAACTGCAATGCTTTCGTTTTAATGCGTCATTTGCTTGCAATTCAATCAGCTCCAATTGACATTGTGGAAGAGCTTCAGTACTCGTAGATACAAATGGCGCATATGCGATCAATTCATCTGGTTGAACCACCCATGGATCAGTTAGAAGAGTAAAGAATAATTTCTGGGATCTAAATTCATTGAATCTTGTTTTAAATTCAGATTTCAACGTTTCGATGCAATCGATGAATAAATTCAGACCTCTTAATTCCCACTTCTGATTGAAATGGGGGCAATGAGAACTCATAAATCAGACCTTCGGGCCGCAAAACCCAAATTTTGGATCGAGTCAACCAGCCACATGCGGCCGGAAAAACCTAGTTTGTGGAACACTGCCCTATCGACTACATAGACAATCTATGAGCATGTCATATAATGGCAGTGGGTAAACCTGATGCCTATACAAGCAAGCTCAAATGATAGATGTGAGCTTTTTGATTTTCAAGTTTGACAAGTTGAGAGAAATATAAGTTTCACTAAGGCAATTAATGAAATTCTTAGAAACAAGCTTTTTGATGTATGTACAATGTTAAGCAAAATCAACGTCACACAGGTCCATGGAGTTTGCTATGGGAAGCTAAACAATAACAATCCTTATAATCTTTATGATCATTTTTCATTGAAAATTTTGGAACCTGAAAGTTATTACCAATGTACGTTTGTGCAC
This sequence comes from Prostheceraeus crozeri, assembly GCA_907163375.1. Lineage (NCBI taxonomy): Eukaryota > Metazoa > Platyhelminthes > Polycladida > Euryleptidae > Prostheceraeus > Prostheceraeus crozeri. Next base: position 22,952 of record CAJQUW010011384.1, on the reverse strand, counting down.
AACACAACGTTTTGTTGACATTTCTCCACACTTTCAAACATTAATACAAATATTATTCCTGATATTACGGGACAGACAATCGTCCGAAACAAATGCTCCTTTTGAAACATTCCGCCACAAAATATGATGCAAAATCATTTCAACATTTCAATAATCTTTTCTGCACAACTTTTGTGTTCTGTGTGTTGGAACTGGTCGGTGTTCCTTAGTCCACACCAAGTAACGCCGTATTTTGTACACTGTCCACGCAAAAATATAGTCTTTGTCAACACCGACGCAAAATCTCTATGAAATCCCGCAATTATTACGAGAAGGCCGCATTCTTGAGGTCTTAATTCTTTATCTTTTAAAGCACGTGTCCGTTTATATATCAAAGTTTCTCTGTCAATGTCGCAGTGCTTGTCTGTACATGCACATTTTGGCGTGTTCTTGTCTATGCAAATGCTATTTATTAATATACATACTATAATTACGTATGGACTACAAACCATCGACAAAAACATTCATAAAAATCAATTCATATCGGAAAAGGATGATCACGGTTGTGAGAACTGTAAGAAAGAGCAAAAAAACCTCCCCATGGAAAGAAATAACAATTTAAAAGCAGCGTTGAATTGGCGTGTGAGTTGCATTTATTGATTTGAAGTGATTGTCAAGCAGCTGTTCAACACAGCCAACATGCATGGATGACAAATAACCGCAATTTTCTCTTATGGTAGTTTAAATCACTGCTAATGCAATATTGCGCTTTTGTCCGCAAAAACAGCAATTTTGACAATGTTTCAAACTGCAATGGTTCATGTTATATTGATAAATGCAAATACTTTTCTAAAAGCATTATTGCTCGCTTATATGAAGAACATTTCATATTTCCACCCACCAAATTTTACCATGAAAAGGTGGCGATATTAGAATAATTGCATGAGGTGGGCGAACATTCAATAGTAGACATTGTGCATCTTCAAGAACACACCTGTCAGATAGTATTTTATATGTGTGTATGGTGCAGGAAAACCACACTTTATAATAAGAATGTTTATTATCTTATCGACGCGTTTCGGTCGACAGCACTGCGATCATTATCAAGACAAACTATCAAGACATCCCAGTTTGTCTTGATAATGGTCGCAGTGCTGTCGACCGAAACGCGTCGATAAGATAATAAACATTCTTATTATTAAGTGTGGTTTTCAAGCATCATCTACCAGAAAAAGCTATTTTTTTCATTCTAATCATGTGTGTATGGGAATGCTAGTACATTTGGCGTCAACAATTAATCTAGTGTCCCAACAAACATTTCAATATAACATTTACTTTTGTCGGCAAAGTGCATGTAGATTATGATTTAAAAAATCTGATCTCGAATAGTCGAGATTTCGGCACTGAGATATCTTACGCCTAAAAGGGTCGAGATCTCGAGATCGAATTCACTGTGATCAACATCCTGAAGCATTTCAAGTTTACAAAGCGCTAGAAATAAGATAATATAAGACATTTGTAAGCACTAGATAAATCCAAACTACCATCAGCGTTTGATACATACGAACTGAGCACGCCACGATCTTTCCGATTATAAAATATCGAATCATAGTCCGGCAGCCAGAACGAGTTTCTGCAGGGAACGAGGCCGAAAGTGAGACTTTCACAGAATGATGCGCACCCTATGCTTACTATAAATCGGCACGTCTGCCGGTTCTATTGAGTTCGTTCCTCTTCTTGTCAGACAGGATCAAAGAAAAACACATGCAAATCCAATGGGACGCAGATTGCAGTTTTTGGTTAAAATGAAATTTTGTATGTTTTCTCTGATTAAACGAAAAGTACTTAGTCCAGAGTCATAATTTTTGGCGTGGAATGTCTTCAGGTCATTTCCTATAATGTACATGTGCTATGATCATGCATCTAATCGGCAATGCATGTGAGAATATGGTTGAATGTGGATAAAGTTGCTCAAAATGTTTGTGTTTGCCGACATTAAGAGGCTCGCCGAATCTAAATGAGTTTAGCCGTATAGACAGGGGTGTATGAAAATGAAAGGAAATGACCTGAAGACATTCCATGCAAAAAATTATAACTCTGGGTTAAGTACTTTTCGTTTAATTAGCGAAAACATACAAAATTTCATTTTAGCCAAAAACTGCAATCTGCGTCCCATTGGATTTGCATGTGCTTTTTTCTTTGATCTTGTCTGACAAGAAGAGGAACTCACTAGAACTCGGCAGACGTGCCGATTTGTAGTAGGCATAGGGTGCACATCACTCTGTGAAAGTCTCACTTTCGGCCTCGTTCCCTGCAGAAACTCGTTCTGGCTGCCGGACTATCATTTATCGGATCATCAGATCGGCTGAGGGATATGATCCGATATCGAGAAATGATGATCGGAATCCGTTCATGTTCCAACAGATAGGGCCGCATAGGAGGTCTTTAACCCTCCTAGATTTATTGAAGAATTTATTGCTACTTAGGTTCGAATCCATGGTTACATGAGCACGGTCAGAGAATAAAAGGTGATACCTGTCATAAACTCAATCAATGTGCTTCAATTATCACTGAATCAAGGTGTCGTCACGGGAATTCCCGATTATTTAAAAGTACCGAACTCCAAGGAATGCATATCGAGAAATTTATCTTCATAGAATGCATTATCTTAAACTCTTCCTTTTATGCTGAAAATTATTAGTAGTTGCTACAAACGATTCCGTGAGGATTTACGACGGTAAATCTCCCTAACGATCCTTAAAACATATGATATATTCACTAATTTTTTACTAGCAAATTACATAAAAACAGTTTTAACTTGCTATTTGTTGTTATACATGTCTAATGGATTGAGCATTGCCATTACAATAGAATCCACTCATTAAAATCGCGGTTCATAGAATTATCCGTGTATTATACCAGCAAGGGACAATCCCAGGTGTTGTTAATAAGCGGAGTCTACTATATGATCATAATGTCAAGTTTAACAAATGAATTGATAGGACACGTAAACTAATTGCTATGCAATATTTTAACAAATTAAAAGAAGCACCAGTAGGCCTACCACAACATTTTGATAAGCATTACTGTATGGTATGAAATTCTAAAAATTTCCTGGAAATATATGAAACCCAACCACTGAATAATTTTTGAGGATTTCCCATCAAAAGCAGCATATTTTATCATCCTCAATAAGAAAATTTAGAATTGATTATCTATAGGAATAACGTCAGGTAAAAAAGATGAATTTTCAAGATACAAGTTTGCACGGAGAATTTCTAGAATTGTCCATCCCTCGCTAATGACAAGTACGAGTAAGTTGCCTGGAAGACTCAGGAGCGCATGTGATAATGAACCCTCTGTGTAAATTGAGATAGACTCCTAAAGCACGAATGAACAGAGCATTTATCACGTAAAATAGATGTTTCTTAAATACGATGGAAGAGAATCAAATCGACAATTTTTGATGAGTGCATTCGGGAGTCAAATGTGTCTAAAGTAGCTTGAGGATTTCTTCTGCGATTATGTCAATTCTTAGTGTATTTTGAAATGGATTTTGTCACCGTCAATAATTAACGTTTTCGCATTTCTTGTGCTTTTTTCAGCTGGACTACGAACTGTCACAATCACTACACAACATTGATCACAAGCACTGTCAATAAATGACATAAACAGCATCTCAAACTCATTTACCTTCATTGATTTTGTATACACCATCTTTGAAACGTTGAAAGTTCCCAGTGTATCGATCTCCATCACAGTTTTGAATGCGTTGGGTGACATGGAATCGAGAGGACAAACAAAGTTGCCAGCAGCACCTGTAAATCAGAGATGCTCCAAGATTGCTAATGGATTTCAGTATCGACTGCAAACTGGAATCAGGTGTAGAAAATGATTGAAAAAATTCAACACGATCAATCAAGCAATTTTAATTGTTTACTTAATTCTAATTAAAACATAATTATTAACGAAATTAAATTAAAGTATTAATTGAATTTTTTAAGTATTAATTAAAGTATTAAAATCACTTTAATTTTTACTTATTTAATTGTTAGAAATTTTATATAACTGTAGCAGCTACAGTTCATTACCAATGAAATGCAATCTACACTGCCATAAATTTTCATTGAAATGTAAAGCTCTCACACCGGATTTGTCGTTTGATTATGGAATATCTTCATTTGATTATAGAAAGCTAGCAAATGACTATGGAAACTTATATCATGGTACGAGTACAATCATATACCCGTACATACGCACGAGCATGTATGCATAGCATTTACTGACAAACACCTATTTTGCGCTCTTTTGGCTTCATTAGAGACTATTTGTTAACACACTCATCGGAAAAATTACCACTTTTCGGGTAAAATGATTGTAACGGTATTGCAAAATGCTTCACATAGTTAGCTGTACACGACGAGAAATGCACATTCATAGAGTGAAAAGCTTAGTCTATTCTTGTGGTAGGTGTGTTTCATTAACTTCTGCGTTGACCTTCTCACAGTCAACAGCAGTGACTGCAGCTACATCTCCTTGACTTCCACCCTGTCAGAACCGGGGGGGGGGGGACCCATATCAACTTCTTTTTATATCTCCTAAAATAAGTCAGATAGAAGTTCAATTTTTTGTGACTTTTGGTTTGTATGTATGTTGAAGTTTCAGCAAAAATTTGGGCAAAATTCACTCACTGCAAGGTCAGTTTTAAATGTCATATTAAAAAGTACTTTTTAGAAAATTGATGGTTTTCATTTCGATTGGCATTGGTTATTGATATAATGTTTCTGTATCATACTTACGTAATATTTATGCATGTGAAATTCAATATTGTAAACATGCACATTCATATTACCTCCCAAAATGAGTATATGTACTATGTAATATACACATATAGTAAAGGTCTACATGTACATGCAGATACTATTCCGGAAATGAGTTGTCGTGATATTTTTGAGCTACACCAAAATAACTGCATGTAAGTTTGTATCATGTATCATAAACCTTGTCTTTATAATGAATAAGTCATTAGAACGAGACATTTGTAAAAATAGAAAAATGCAATAATGCATGAAAAGACATTGTTGACGTTCAAATTGCTATTTATAAGCTTAGTACTAAAATTAACGTAGAATATTATGCATATAACACCATATAGATATGCTCTAATAAAAGTTTGCAGAAACACTTTAGTTGTAATGAATTTAGTTGTAATTTTTGAGTCAAAAAATATACACAGATTCATGAAAAATGAAAAAAAATTGAAAATACAAATATTGAATTTCAAGTTTTGGTATGAAGGTCTTTGAATCATGTAAAATTGGCACTACCATTCGAAAGGGAAAATTCAAAATATTTAGAGACACTGTTTTCAAAAAAATTTATCCATCGGAACATGGAAAATTTGTGAGGGGCACAAGCACTTTGTCCCCCCGTTCTACGACGATAAAAATCGCCCGGTCCTGTTAGGGTTAAAGTCCGCTAAACACTCTGTGTAAATCTGAAACTGTTGCCTTGCAGACAATGGACTATACTTTGACTCAAGCGGACGTAAATAGAGAGCGAAAAATTGATAAGTGTAATCAACTAATTCTTATTCTTTAACTTATTCTTTGATAAAATATTGATTGAAACTTATTGGGCAGGGGTGATCTGTGACATGTTTCGTAATTTTTTCTCGCTTGACTTCTTCCTTATTAAGCAGTCTTCGTCGTAGAGATAACAGTTACACACAGACAAATGCATTCAGTGGAATGCTATGACCAAAAACCAAATCCTAAACAGCCATGGAAGAGTATCTGTTCGGCTTTGTTAGGAGCAGGGATTTGACAAGAATCAACTGACTAAACCCGGCTCTGTGGAGATCATTTCAGTTACTGTAAAATGCATTGAAAATTGTGTTCTTTTGAATATCATCTCAACATGCACATACAATTCTACTATTACTTTCGTGCAGGATAGTAGTACGCTCAAAATGTTCTGATTTCATAATAGCGAACAAAATTTAGTGTGATCCTGCAGGACCTAGCCCGAGGAAAGGCAACCCATGATTAATTGATCTCCTGCATGAAAGAAGTGCAAGTTCGCCTGAGAATGGAATAGGAAGATGTCTTGAGAATTGAACAATTTAAGCGCAAAAACCATTAGCAGCCGCAGACACTACACAACCAGATAAATAGCAGCAGTGAAAACTGTTGTAAAGTTATTCAACTTGTTCAGTCATCACAGATGTCACGAGTCATTCAGGTCCATACCGATGCATGCTGACGCTCGAAACGCAGCTTCTACAGCTGCTATAGACTTTTGTAGTTAAATATGTCAAGTCTGGAGACATCTTTCTACAACAGAAAGGAAGTTTCAAGCAGATACACTCAGGTGACCAGGTGAGTCAGTGACTTTGTCTATAGCAGACATCTACTAATTCATATTCCTGATATAGGACAACTTTCAATAATATCAAGATTGTCATTATGTCTGTTGGTTGAATAACTCTTACACATTCGATTTTCTGAAATGTAGAATCCGGAGAGAAGATGTGATATCTCTAAATACAAGATCGATATTTATTTCGGTAAACATCATTTCGGCCAAAATACTTGCGAGAGGTACTCTTTAGAAGCACAGTAAATATCCAAAGCACTTACAATTCACCAGCACATCGATTTTCCCGAATTTCTCTATTGCGTTGTTCACAGCAGATTCTACGGATGAAGGCTGAAATACAAATGTAGATGATAGTAGTTTTTCATTTCTGCTGCACGAAACTCATGGTGGATGTTAATCGAATACTGAATTTTGATTGTAATATAAGGAGGCGATCCGGAAAAACCGCTTAGAATATCGTCGATGTTGTATATTCCTTTTTTTTTTCTTTACACAAGCGCTTTCGAGGGCGCACAGCGCCTCATCTTCAGGTAAAGTGACAACGATATGTTAAGGCATGCATCAGACACAGTTGAAAAGTAATCACCAGTACAACACCTGAATGGCACAACGACAAAGGTCAGAGACAACAGACGAGTTACTCATCTGCAAGAAAGAAGTCATGTAATACTACTAGCAAGACAAATACAGGGGTATGTACAAGAAGGGACAAAATAATCTGGAGAGAAGCAAAAAAAAAAAAACAAGGCAATGAAAGTCAAAAGTTAATATCACCAAGCATTGCCAATGTCATGCTTCACACGGTTTCCACTCTCCAGCTTCTTGGACCAAATGGCTTCCTTTATGAATTTTGAATTTTGGCACTGAATTTTGAGTTATGGCAAAATGCGACGAATTAACTCTAATATGACGCTCCATTAGTCTAAAATGAATAGAATTCTTGATCCTCCTGCCAATATTTCTGCCTGAAAATCAATTGCTCCTTCGGTTGATAGAGGAAGACCTAAATTAGTGTATATTCAAACTAAAAGAGGCAGTTGATTTCCCGGTTAGCATCTTGCCAGCAACATATGTTTTAAGTATTGCTAAAAATGCTCATTGCCATATAAATTGTATTTTAAGGTCCTCTCTGCGACAGCTTTGTCACAAGCATGTTAACTTGACGTCATTGAATAGATGACGTCGGCAGCCATTTTGATGATGGCAACCGTATTTCGAATCATGGTTCCCTAATCGATTCCAGACTTGATAAGTAGATGCAGTGGTTCGCAGATAAATTACTGGCTGACACTGAAATATTAACAAGCAAAATATCTTAGGCAACGATGGGCTTGAAATTACAAGCCCATCATTGTAAATACTAGCAGACAAACTGATACTGGTCACAGACTAAACAATTGAATTTAAATATTTCATAATTCTACATTTTCCTTGTGTATTTTGACAACGCTCCAGTGTGTACAAATGTGTACTTGTGTCTTTGTTTTGTCGATTACAATGAATGGGTAGATTATGATCTGCATAATATGTGCATAAATGTAGATCTGTTTTCCTAACTGTATATCTCACAAGTCTACATATTCACGCTGTACACGTAATCTAAACATCAGTTTCACATTTAAGGAAATTCAGCAATCAAATTACATCAGTTTTAATGGCATACTCAATATATGCGGCTGAATTCAAAACACGAGCTTATTGAATTCAAAATTCACAATTGGTATTTTAAAAAAATTACCTACTGAAGAATGAAAAGTCGACAGATCAGAAGAACGCACAAGCTTCCGATCCCTAATAGCAGTGTTAGGAAACATTTGATAATCAGGAAAGAATGTGAAAGGAGAAGATCTGTGTTAAGTAGATAATTTTTTTAATAAAGTAGCCTCTCTCATTGCTTTTCAACCACATTTCCTTTAAGGTCATTTGACGGAATCCGTGAAAAATTTTCCTACTGATCTAACAAAGATAAAGGAACCTACTCATACTGGTTGACCTCAACATTCTTTCAAGACTGACCTTGAGAAGTATTTTTTCTGGTAACCACCAAACTCAATACATAAAATCAATGCACTGTGGTGTGAAACAGGAGCAGCACTTTCTCTGCATTCATCTTAATTTAGGCTGCAAGATTGAGCAATTTTCGGTCCATGTACAACCCTAGCTTCACTGACTACGTGACAACAGATTTCAGTCTACGTGTAGTCTTTCTCTTTGAGATACCGGTGCTCGCAAAACATGGCCTACTTGTCAGAATGGAAATCGGATCGTCTTGATCAACTCAGGGGATTCAATTCATAGAAAAGAAGTGAGCTTGGTACCATGCAGGAGTCATCAGAAATTAAAAATTTGCAATTAATTTTAGACCATCAATCAGCTAATTTTGATTGCAGTATGAATCAATGAAATAGTTGCAACTATTCATCATCGCAGTTTGAATGTGCTAATTTTTGATTTTGAATTTTTCACTGTTGTTTCAATATTCCAAATAAGGCTACATGCGCCTGTATGCTAAGTGCCAGAATAGCTTATTATCAATTTGGATAGTGAATTGAGTGAAATACACATAATTGTATCCTTAATTTGATGTGAATATTGATAAATTTTATAGCAGCTCATGCATCAATATTAAATCGATAATCAATTATTGAAACACATATACGTGCCTCTAACAAAACATAGAATAGAGTTTTAAAAGTCATCATAAAGTATCATCGTAAAGTTTTACTATAGATACTAAATATGTTCTAAATAGTCCCTGACAATTTAGAACATATCCCTGAACATTAATCCTGAAAGCGATGAGCTGCGAATAAGATATGTTTTGGAAGCTTAGTATCGAAACATTTCACTGACGATGGGATGGCTTTCCTTCGATGTTAAGTGGTGGCAGTATTGCAAGTAAATCGGTTAATCTAAATGCCCTCGCCTCTACAGCACAATTTAATCAATCAATCAATGAATTGCAATTTTTTGATAACAGCAATGCAATTAATTTTTGGTGACCCCCGCGTGGCACTAGGCTTGAACCTGCGACCGCTCAGTTTATCTAGACCTGATGCTCTAACCAACTAAGCCACAGTCGTTCACGTTATGCGAGATTGATGTCAATCTTCACAATCACAAATCAGTTGTCATAATCAATGAGTGAATCTCATGTCATGGTATAACTAATGATTAAAATATCTAGTAGTGGGGAATGCAAAGATAGGGTGACGCAAAAATCGTTTATCATCCGGAAATTCGTCGTTTTATTGATTTATCGCCTTATGCCGAATCTTTTGTTGTCATGTGCGGTACATCTCTCTTAGCATGAAAGAATGCTTAAGCTTGTTCGACTCGATAGGTAGTGATTAGGTAATCAAATTAGGACGGGAGCTACTGACACTTTCTTCCTAAATTCGCGTACAAAGGGGTTAATAGCATGGATTTGTAGATCTTGAAACACTGATACAAAAATCAAACTCTTGAGTGTCACAGTCAGTCGCTTTCGGTTATAGGTAAGGTTAAAGGATTCCCAATGGAATCCTTTACTATTGGAATTAAGCAAAAACATGAAATTTACTCATTTTGTAAAGGCTCTCAAACATCAAATACTGAATCATGTGACTTACTTCAACTTTTATATTGAAGTTGATGTTTTGAACTCAATCATGTTTCAAATTTCATGGCATTCTGATAAATAGTTTCTTTTCTGCAAGAAAATGTACGAAAATTGCCGAGTGTTTCACAGTTCATAGATATTTCTTGAATTTTACCATTGGATTCCTTTAACCTTACCTATAACCGAAAGCGACTGGCTGTGACACTCAAGAATTTGATTTTTGTATTCATTGTTCCAAGATCTACAAATCCATGCTATTAACCCCTTTGTACGCGAATTTAGGAAGAAAGCGTCAGTAGCTCCCGGAGTGAATGATAAAACATACGATTTACTTACAATCTATTTTCTGCATGAGCCGTTAATGTCAAAACACGAAAATCCGTTCTGGGCGTTGATGACCAGTCACTGACGCACTGGAGCATCGTAATGGGTTGAGAAATCTTGCACAAGCCACTGTGTCTGTATCAATCCGATGAAGATTGGAGATCAAAACCATAGCAATAGTTAAAAGAGGAGTCTATGATCAAAACATTCATGAGCATCGCCAGTAACGCCAAAACATTCATGATCAACGTGGTAACAGACTGTTGAGACATCTGCTCTTTGCTTCTTGTTAACATACCATTGTGGATTATTTTCAAACTAGCATAAGTTTCGTACGAATTTCTAGGGATAATTGCTGCTAATATCACTAAGAAACAATCAAAACTAACTCAACGTGAATAAGTAAACCGAAAATAGGAAATTTTCCTATATGTTGCGAAACTTGTGGTTCACCTGAATATACGCGATTTTTTATTTATTTCGATCAAAGAATCATACACATTTCACCTATCAGAGCTTCAAACTTGAGAGTATACTCTAATGCTAGAGAATGATCGCATTTGTTAAATGCATCACATGATATTCATATCATAAAATCCATCCAGGGCTTACGTTTCTGACGTCCATTTGAATAGGAATACAAGAGCCTGGTGAGAGACCATTGAAAATGTCTGCGGCTTTTTGCAAACGGTCAAAACTACGGCTGGCAATGGCAACCTTGCATCCATGTCTGCAATGAACATCACAAAAACATATCGACATCGACAGTAACTTTCAGATTAGTCAAATTTCACAGTAAATTGAATGTCAGGAAAGTTTGAACGAGATACGAAACAAAACACTCAGAAGGCGAAAAATCGCGAATGATTTATGCACCCTAATAGACTGAAATATAACCCTTGTGCTCAATTTTGATTTCGAAAAGAGTAGGACTCCTACCGGATCAACCGAATCGAGTGAGGGGCATGATCCGGATTAGGATTATTATAATTTTCATGATGGCTTTAATTTGAATCAGGATACTCCTTTCATTTAACGGCGCTTTAATTTTGATTTACTTCTGCAATTGTGGAATAAAGAATTGGCGTCAATGGCATTTTAAGGATTGCTCTAAAAGAGGCCATTGACCATGTCTCATCTGAGTCCGGTTTGAGCTTTGTTATATGAATTTAGATGATGGCATTGAGTGCGAATGTAGAGCTATTTTGTGAGTGAATGACATTTCAGGAAGGCAGAACAGCATGCAAAATAAGACAATGATATGAAAAGTTCATGTGATTGATTGTCACAATGTTCTCACAGAACTTATCAACTTCTGTATATTCATCTTACTATGAGGCATGCCAAGATTTATTCGTGAATATTCTGAATTATAATGCAGCGCCTATAAGATGGTGCATTTATTTTGAAACCAATGCTCAATGTACATGACTCGAAATTATTATGAAATTATGAAATCGAAGCAGTCATAAAGCTTTGCACGCGACGTAAGCATGAAAGATGTAGGCAAGCGAATATTTGGCAATTGTTTTAATAAAGTTAAGCGAAAAAGTCCGCTGAAATTTAGCGCTCTGCACTATTCCTTCATTATCAGAAGAAAAAAATAGATCACGCATGTTTTACAATTTCCAGGAAAAATGATTAAAAATATTGTTTTTCATTCACTTGAATAATTAATCTTTGAATGACATTTATCTATAAGCAAGTAAATGAGCCTGGTTTGATATAATACATGTATATCTATTAGTTTTAAGAGTGCAATAATAGTATTCAATGTAGGTGGTACACGTTCCATTTAATTGGATGTGCAAAAATTATACAAATATAGCAAAATTTATATACTTTGGATGACCTACAAAATCCTCAGGACATTTGAACTCAAAAAAGCTTAACCCCCTCCCCGGTATAAAGAACAGCTCGTCATGAAAAATCTTTTACATGGAACCTGCGAGGTTCGTTACAGCGGGTCTCGACTGCAGTATAACATGACCTGAATTTCCTAATGAATATGACGTGTAACGTATAACGTATATAACGTGCAAGGCAAAAAATAGCTATGGGTGAATTCGATTTTCGGTGATAATTTCTTATGCTTCTTGAGTGATTGTCAGCACCATTTGACACTTCTACTAATTAGGTATATCATACATGTATATGCTGCTTTGTCTGTATTGACTTGAGGTTCAATTTGTGATCAGATACCATGATTTACCATACAAAAATAAGAATATTTTATGTACATTATCTTAATAAATAATTATTTATAAATGCTCTCTTTATATATATAAATGTAAGTATATATAAATACTATTCATAGTATATATTATAGTATATATATAGTATATTTATAAAGGTGCAGAATCTTGAATGTCATTGTCATAAAAGCTAGCTAACGTCTCTTACACGTGTTCAAATGAACTTAAGTAATACTCACCTAATCAAATACTCAGTGAGTGTAAAGCCAATGCCACTACCTCCACCTGTTACGAATGCGGTTTTGCCACTAAAAAGGAAATTATGTCGAAAGTTCACAAATAATCTTCACAATCAATGCAAGAGCAGAAAGATTGAATAATAGAAATGGCGGTGTTTTCTCACATTACAGGAAGAACGCCGCCAAGACTGACTGCATATAAGCACATAAATGAATCAATACTCGACTTCATGCACTAGGCTCACATGAAAACCGGACCATTTAACACATGATTCAATACAGCACATCATCATCCAAACCCTGAATTAGCTAATTTGTCCAACCACACTACATATTTTAGGTAGAATGTGATAAAGCAGATGAAACCTTTTTTGTTGATGGACGTATCTAAGTGGATTAATAATAGTCTTTAACCCTCAGAGACCTGAGCTTCTTCACAGTGGACCCTTTTAACATATTCTTAGTTTACCTGCTTAAATCGATATCAAAACATTTTAAACGAAAGTTGATTTTAAGTAAAACAATAATGTTTGCGTGTAGCAGGTCGGTATAACGAATCCCTTGAGTGACTTTCAGCCTTCTCAGTAAACACGTGCGAAAATATGGTGTTTTTGTAAGTCAACCACATTTAGTACAGCATCATTTGTACTAGGAGGCGGCTTTACGATATTTTGTGTCACCATAAAGCCTCAGATAGTTGATTTTGATGAAATTGATTTAATTCATGCAGCTTATCCTTTCCATTTGTACATTCCTTCAAATTTATCCAAAGCTCTCAGAAATAGACCTAAAATGAGTCAAAATTGCTGTACTTCTAGAACCAAAAACAGCTGTGGAGATCTCTCACTTATCATTGCTGCTGTGAAAAGTTTGCCATCAATCAGTTTTTGGTGCTCAACTATGAATATAATGATAGCTTTCATTTCGGACATCGATTTATGTCGACTTGTTCATATAGGCCAACCAGTCACGCGAGATCATGTGCGAAAGCAAAATATTCACATTTTGCGATCGTCCAACACATTGCACATCTACGAGCATGATACAAACAATGAATAAATGACTTTCACTCTTTATACACCATCGTGGACATTTTTCATCTAATTACAAAACTTTTGTAATGGAATTTCTACACCCTCTGAGACCTGAGGGGGGTCCAGTGGACCCCCTTGGCCTATCTGGCATACTTTTACTGATTCAATTGAAATGAAATAACACATGCAGATTCACTGTCAGAAATGATGATTTTGTATGGGCTTGAGTGGTTGATATATCGTCAGCGTAAAAAATGAAATAGAAAAATGTGGCTCCGGGGTCCACTGGACCCCCCTCAGGTCTCTTAGGGTTAAGATAACCGTCGACCAAGGTTGCCAACAGATTCATCAAAAGCCACAGAACTAGCTCCATCTGAGATTTGCCATTAGCAAGTTAGTGAAATTTCAACAGGCATTCATTAAATATCATTTTAAACACACTACTGGCAAATCGCATAAGTTAGTGCAACTGCAATAATTGATAATGCTGCTTTTTTGCAAACACACTGTAAATAGAATAATTTGAATGCGCAGCATTGATTGCAAGTGCCACCAGCTCAATAGAGGCTTGTTGTTAAGCGATTACAGAGGCTTCTAACTTTGGAATGACCGAGACTATTGTTTCTTCCAGCTTAAAACAGAAGCACACTGAGAATGACGTCAAAAAGGTAAGTTCGATCCACGAGAAGCCATGTGATACAAATCGCCGGCGGGATTGAATAAATGACGAGTACAAATACATTGAGATTGGTCTGACTGCACAGTGATATTCAAGTAGCATTGGATGCTACAAGTGAACTTGAGGCGTTGACAAGTGAACAATATAGCGCTCAAAATTGATTAAATAATCAATGCTTCGTAAGTTTAAAAACTACATGCATATTTTTTAAAAAAATAGTTGGACGAGTTCCTACACTAAAAAAGAGCTGAGGGTCCTCCCACTACTACAGGTGCTGGAATAAACCGGGGCTACTATAGAACTGTTTTCTAAACCCATGTGAAGTATAAGAACTGTCAGCAACGGAGAGGCTAGATATCAAAATGATTAAAATGCTGGATCAATATACCTAAGGCAATGAGCTCGATTCCATACAAGGTCAGTGTCCTTTTTTGAAAAAAATATGTTGCGCAATGAAGTCCGCACACTCTCCATTTGCTAAATTCAGACTTCATTAAATTTCTACTTATCAATAAAACTGACTGTAATCGATTTCGAATGAATGGTGAAGCAAATTTTGCATAAGAGTCGTCGGTATGAAATTGGACATTGAATCAATTGCATAAGTTTTGGCTTACAAAAGTCAACGTCAACCGAAATCCAATCAAGAGAATAATCAAGTGTCAGATCATTAGTGATAAGCGTAATTGGTAATGGAGTTGGTGCTAATAATGTGCTCAGAGGCCATTCTAAAGTGAATTTATGTCGAGTAAAATCAGGTCCGTATGTGAAATTTGCTTGAGTCATGTCTTATCGTCAGATTTCTAGAAGATGCTTCATTGCTTCAAATAAGTGCAATTGAACGTCGGAAGTTTAGTGCAATAAATGTGTCTGAGACCGCCCGCAATCAATGATGAAAAGTCGAAAAACTAAGTTTATCTGCGCGAGATCATCCGGTCTGTAAAGCACGTTATTTTCAAGCAACTTATGACAGAATAATTATAACAAGAGTCGCTTGAGAATGACCTCCGTTGAGAAAGATCTCGTGCAGATAAACGTGTTTTTTGACATTTCATCGTTAATTGCGGGAACAAGCCTCAAGCTCATAAACAAAAACACATTCCCCAGGTAAAAAACAGCAATAGGTGTACACTATGACAGCTTCATTCTGAAAGGTTGATAGCATATGGGAGTTTAGTTTATAGAGGTTAGTACACGCATATTTCAAGTGAAACATCAGTGCATATTTTTCCGGAAGAAATGAAATCAGGGATTAAGAAGTTAAAATATCATTGTATCATCAAACCAGCCGCTAAATGAGAAGCGGTTGCAATTAAGTGGTTGAGGCAAGGTTGGGCGCAATAAATTTTGATAACACAATAACTGAATTAACTTTATTTAAAAAACACCGATGCATAAAACTCGATTTCAATAGAACTCGGTATAGAGTTTTACGAAAAACAGTCACAGCTACGCATCTAGCATGTTTTTAACATCGTGGGTTGATAGCTCGGTTAAGTTTAGCTAAGCGGAGTTGAGACCACTGGATGCCGCAAACTGCTGCTCAAACAACATGCTTTTGCGTTAGTTGTATGTAATAAATCCTCACTACGCCTTCTTGCATTGAATACTAAATTGTCATTCACTACAATGAATTCCTATTGTCTATTAATTCATAAAAAATTACAGTAAATAAGACAACCAGTGCGTCGATCTTATACTGCATTATGCGCTAGATGTGTCAAATATTGATTTCAGAGCCACAACATAAAATTATAGATAAAACCATTGGCCTTCGCTAGCAAAGTCAGAACATGAGCTCTGTCTGTTCTTCTCTTTTAGTAGTATTTGCTTGGAATGAAAAATTCAGCACGGCATGCATACGGAAAAAATGATCGGGATCTACAAGCGGACAGTGCTAGCAGGAGGATAAGGTGCCTAGAATGAGGCAAAAGTGCAGGAAACAGTGAACACAACGGATGATATGAATTTCCCAATTGAAGCAGAAATTGAAGAACGAGACGTTCAAGTGCGGTCATGATTGCAGATGATTTTGTGTGTTCACCTAACCAAAGTGTTTAAATATGTTGTATACTTGTATAACTTCTTATATACGGTACTTACTTTGCACCACAGCAAGTTCAGCCATTTTCATGACCGCTGGTGACAAATCACCGAAAAGAGGATTTACATACACTACGACAGACGTGTCTCTATAAAAATGCCTCGTTGAAGTTTGACATCTGCTGAGTTTTGCATGGTTTGGGAATGATTATTAGCTTGCTGTTTTAAGGCTTGTCTCCATCTTGTAGAGATTTCTGCTATTCATATGACTTCCAAGAGGTTAGGAGGGACAATTTCAGAGTCAAGCGATTCCATTAACGTAGGATGAGATCATCGGCAAATTTGATAAGTTTCGGGTTAGGCTCATGTGATGCTTAATTCGACATGATTACATTGAGCAGGTAAATACCTAATAGTGAATCATAAAGTAATCCTAAAGCAAATTCGATCAGAAGGCCCGAAATGTCATTAACGCTTCGTTGATAGCGACCACTCAAAAAAGGTGAGAGGCACTTTAAAAAAGACATTGCCGACATTTTAATAACGTAAACCGACATGGTGACAGTAGATGGAGAGCGACACCGTTCAATAACAGTCATGTTCATCTTGTGAATATGCATCGGAATCAATCACCGATGCGAAGTGGATCTAGTTACTGAAACTTGAAAAACTGAGGTTGAAGAGAGCTCTGCCCCGAACCATGCAATTTTAGCTGAGTTATGAGCGTTGTTTTATGAGTCCCATTTCGGCGAATGTCTATTAAGTAGTGGAAGCCTGGCTGCTATGTAATTTGAAGCTAAATGATAGCTTCTACGGCTCAGTAATTGAATTCATTTTCATTATTATGAATTCTGAGCATATTTTAATATTTTAACAATCTTGAGTCACTTGCAAAATTCAGGATTCAAGCAACGAGTCTAAAATCGGGATTCGTGTGAGTTGATCAGATTCGTGCAAATAGATTCAACTAAACAGTGTATGTACCTTTAGCTCTTGGACAAAACTGAAGTTCAAACAAGGTGTAAGTTAGCGGTCATCAAATTTATCGACTGTGACTAGAAGCAAGTGCAGGATTATACATCATAGCATCACTATACAAAATATGATAATCATTTATAAATAAAAAAACATTTTGAATCATAAACGCATCATTCGGCAAAAAAATCAACCAGATAATCAAAAAGGACAAACCTCAGTATTGTTTCTTTAAAGAAAGACTTGAAATTTTCCGTTAGTTTCTCCATTGAGTCCAAGAAGCTGCAAACAAATAGCATAAATTCTATATGAAGCATTTTATCAGCTGCGTCAGAAATGCGCAAGTTAAGTGCATGTAAAAGTTGATATGGGAATATATGGAATATAAAGAAATGCATGTAATGCAGCCAACATTATTGCTTTTGAGAGCGAGCCGGGCGGCATTTTCTTGAAATTTCGATGAGCGGATAAGCGAGCGGTTGAGCAACCGATTTTTGGAAATAACAAAAAGTAAAAGCATCAAAATATTAAGGAGTGCGAAATCTT
This sequence comes from Prostheceraeus crozeri, assembly GCA_907163375.1. NCBI lineage: Eukaryota > Metazoa > Platyhelminthes > Polycladida > Euryleptidae > Prostheceraeus > Prostheceraeus crozeri. Next base: position 4,956 of record CAJQUW010011384.1, on the reverse strand, counting down.
TAAAAGATATTTTGAATGATATTAAGGCAAAACTAAGCAACTGGATTTTTCTCATGAGCACATCTAATTCGATTGATAAACAACGCCCCTCACCCAATTCTCATTGACCCCTCCTCAACTTCCAAACAAATGCTCCGAATCACACGAAGTTCACGGTTCAACACATTTAGGGTCTGAACTTTCTGATGGTGGCATTCGTTTGCTCCAAGCCACTCATCTTCATAATGTAAGTAGCAATTTAAAATGCAAAATCAACAATTTTGGTAGATTTTGAAAATTTTACATTTTTCCCGAACTTTGGCTTAATATTTCATTAATGATTGCTATTTACGATGCTAAACTGACCGAATTCACTGAGAAGTTGATTCAAATGAGCAATAAAAGAGAATGCATTTGAAATGTGGAAGAATTCCCCTCAACAGTAACCATTCCCATGTCTCCTCATTCCATCTGTCTGTGAAATGAAGTTCAACAATTGAAATAGCTTCAAACTTATGTAAAAAACACCCATTATTACGCAATATGTATCTATTGTTGCAGCTGTCTACATAAACTTCACATATGATAATGTAGAAAAAGGATGACAGTAGGAATTCAAATAATTAAGAAAATACATGGAGAAAATACAGTCAAATGATTAGGAAGATGACTACTTATATCATGAACAATGACTAAAAATACTAAGACTATAAGTACTTTTTGGATATTAGAATTTCCATTGCTATGTTTGATGTCTTCAGTAAGGCAGATGATCATGATATGATTCATAGACTCATATTTATCAAATGTCGTACTAACATTGGAAATCAATTTGTTTCGTCAAAAGTAATCATACAAAATGCTTGTAAAAAGTAACCATTCTTCAGACCATCAGAAAGGCACCTCAATTTTCAAAATAGGTTACCAAATAGAATACCAAATTCAACGATGTTTCGGCAAAAATTTTGGAAACATCCCGAAACTAAATTTCACGAATGCTTTGGACAACCGGAATAGTTTTAAAGGGACCACATCAAAACACGTGACGGGAGAGTCAAATCACACCCCTTTCACCATGGATGCGGTTAAGACATTCAAAATTGTTTGATAGTCATTTGTTGAGATTATTTTGTTTGCATCTTTTTCTAATGTAAGTTAGATTCCATTCAGCAGTATTACAACCAACAAGGGAGGCTGCAGCGTTGTCCTAGCTTGTGACTACATGTACACTGTATGCTCGAGATTACCATCAGAAAGGCACCTCAATTTTCAAAATAGGTTACCAAATAGAATACCAAATTCAACGATGTTTCGGCAAAAATTTTGGAAACATCCCGAAACTAAATTTCACGAATGCTTTGGACAACCGGAATAGTTTTAAAGGGACCACATCAAAACACGTGACGGGAGAGTCAAATCACACCCCTTTCACCATGGATGCGGTTAAGACATTCAAAATTGTTTGATAGTCATTTGTTGAGATTATTTTGTTTGCATCTTTTTCTAATGTAAGTTAGATTCCATTCAGCAGTATTACAACCAACAAGGGAGGCTGCAGCGTTGTCCTAGCTTGTGACTACATGTACACTGTATGCTCGAGATTACATGTAAATAGGGATAGTAAGAAAACACGACAGTAAAAAAAGTTAGAATATACCTTGATTGATGGTATTCATGAAACGAGTTGGAAAAAGCAAGTTTTAAATTGTCTCTTTAGTTATTGATCCTCAACGATTAATAGCGGCAATGACCACAGCCATTCTCAAAAGAAGCGGAAAATTGATGACAGCATTCAAAATACTCAGTAGTAATCAGTTGGAGTGGCATATCTCGGGTCACTTTGTCCGCGCCCACTCCGTTGCAACCTTATTACTATTTTTACCAAGATAAATGGTTTCCGCAAGGGCATCTTTTCCAACGTCTGCATTTTAAATGCTGTGCATTAATATTCGTTTTCACTTGAGAATGGCTGCAGTATTAGGGATTTGCCGATATATCGGCCGATTACCCGGAACACTGGTAATCGTCAACTTTTCTTACTTACCAGTTATCGGTCGATATCTAGAAGAAATTACGATATTTTTGCCGATATTAATGATTGTGAAAATGCTGAAAATGATTATTTGAAGTAACTCATTCTTATCACACACTTCCAATGATTATCTAAGATATAATCCTCCTTCCTCGCTTCTCTGTATCGAGCTGCTGTTGCGTTTCTCGACGGCAAAATCAATTTTTTGCTACCTCAAATCTGCTTGGTTTCACCATTATTGATTGCTTGCATGGTCATTGATTATCCTATGAGATATGAATGAGAGTTCTTTCATGTCTTCCATGATCAAATCTCCACTGATCGAGAACCATCTTTAACTGCAGCCTCATAGTGACAAGGCAGAGAACAATGCGACCAAATTTAAATACTTCTGAATTTCAAACAAGGAATCAGACAAATCATCTAGTCGGTCTTTTGCTTCCGTGAACAGGATTCAGGTGCGAAATGCTTAATCGATTGCTTGTCAGTGAAATATTGGAGATTTTGCATTAGATCAGCCTCCAATACAAACATCCATTTTCGTGATACCATCTCCTCTAGCGCTAGATTCAGTCAGGTGAGCTTCAATGTCTCCTTCTTATGCTTGTGAGAATTTGATTCTGGTTCTCTCTCAATGCGTGTCACATGTTCGATATAGGCCTGTCTCCAAATTAGGCACCTAAGCAACAATTTGCTTCCGCAATTAGAATATTCTCTACCCACCGATACGTGTAACACCTCGGAGGCACTTTCGCGAAATGTAATTAATCTGCTCGACTCGTAGATATTTGAACACTTCCCAACAGCTCCGAAAAAGCTTCATAATGCTATTTGACTTCGTCACCTGTTCGCAGTGCACTGTCAATTATATCGTGCACTGCAGATTTCTTCATAAATTCTTATTGTTCTAAGCTAGTATCTTAAGAATCTGACATAAGCCGGCACTTACTAATCATTTCATATCGCTTTTCCGGTGATCTATGAATATCTATAAAAGCAAAATCTATGAAACCAGCTTCACCTAAATCCATGAAACCACTAATGCTATCTCCTTTATGTCTGTCAAATTCCCTAAAACGACACTTGCTAAAATAAATATTAAGACCCAATTTGTAAGCTTTATGTGCAAACACTGAAATCTTTTCTTCCAACTCCTAAGACTACCTAAATTACAATATTTTATGTTTGACACGTTCCCAAGCTATGCAATGAATTATGTGTTACTGGTTAATTAAATAACAATTAGCAGTCATAGAAATCATTAAGAGATTGCACACGAAATAACATGCTTGTTGAATGTATAAGCCTATGGACTTCAACAAAATAAGGAAACTTAATTCAGTAACATTAATTTCTGACCTGACCGGCCTTCATAGTATCTACGGTTTATGGGGAGCGCAGCGCCTGTGGTTGATAAGGGATGTTTGTGCTTAAGTTGCTCAAGTCTGAGGATGGGTTTCTATTCTATCCCCTGGCGGGTTGGCACTATGCAATCTTCATGATTCTCATATTATTATTGTGGATTATTTACTGCCATTACGTGCACTCGCTGTGAATTATTGATAATGATATAAATTGTTTTACATGGTTGTCTTAACCCTGCATATTTTGAGTAACTCAAGGAATTAGAAATAGGGTATAAAGTATCTTACTGACAAACTGTGTTACAAAGGATACACTATTACACGCATGAATGATGTGCAAATTGAAATACGAGGAAATATATGCCATAAACCTACTTGCAAATGCCATTGATAGAATAATGCTCTCTCATACAGCAATTGCTGTCTTCAAAAGAAGATTAAACATGAAATTTGCACACATAGGCACGTTTATCCTAGTACGTGGGCAATCGAGATTACTGCGTGGGCAATTGACCACCTACTTATTTGGTAAAAGAAGCTCTGCCTGCTCTCCCTGACAATTTTAAATTGATCGATTTGGCGGAATAGCTTATAAGCACTCACATGAGAGGATTGAACGTGCCGTGTCGAAGACGTGGAGCTGAATGAGCTGATTCGGTCTAGTTAGGCTATAAAGCATGCGATGACTAAGACACCTGCAGGTGATGCGATGACTGATCCTCTTTTAGTCAAAAACCATGGAAATTAGCCAAACTTTCTACATTTCGTTTCTCAAGTGATCGTCTTGAAAGAGTACAGTTAAACACATGTTAACATGATGGCTTATTTCTTCGAAACTTTGCAGACCTGCCTTCCAGATTAATCAAATATAAACTGGTTATCTCAACATACAGTATGACCAAATGGATTGCGGGTTTAGTCATTACTCCATTATGCAGTTCTTGGTCAAAATCCCACTAGGCGCACACATGTCGACGCAACTCGTCAAGTTTCAATCTTATTTCAAGCGACAATAATCAGCTAATAATCGCCTTAAGAAATTTGTCATCAAATAATGAACGTATGATATCTACAGTGCACGATCGGAAGAGAAATTAGAGGAGCGCGCTATACATTACAATATGTGATGGATGAAATCACCAAAATCTAAATAATGAATTCTGTTCTTGATTTGCAAGCGGAGACTGTAAAACTGTTTCTGAAACAAAAAATCCAGGGAGGGCGAAGACACGGTCTCCCACCGGACATTTTTTTTCAGGGAGGGGGCTTCCGCTCCTCCTGCCCCCTGGGATCGACGCCCATGCCTAGGATTGTCTTCATGCTCACATCTTAAACGTACGCGTCGTCTTTCTGAGCGCAAATGGCACAAGTCTGAACTGACTGTTGACACGCTTGTTTATAAAGATGCTAAGCTTCAAATAATTAGTCAAATTATCGATTTATCGTGTCAAGCTATCAACTCGATTCGTATTTTGAATTATGAGTTGCGCCGTTTGCGCCATATCGAACGCTATTTATCAACGGATGCATATAGAACTGTGGTGTGCACTACGATTCTTTCTCGAATTGACTACACTGTAA